>JAJTWR010000392.1:262500-377500 GCA_021613335.1 Whitmania pigra | reverse complement strand
ACTGGTCTTTATTGATTGATTGATTGATTGGTTGATTGATTGATTGGTTGATTGATTGATTGATTGATCGATTGACAGTTGGTGGGATTTCCATAAAGGAACACTTGGAGGTGAACGTCATCCCTCTGACCATCCAAATGACAGCCCGATTTTACTCCGTAGTCATGTTGTTTTTCTTCCCCGGGAAACCTGTTGACAGCGACGAAGAGAGCGGTTGGTTTAACGACGCTAACGAATTAAATGTCGATCATTTTAGCCTTGACTGTTGCTTTCGCTTTGGCCATTGTGAAGTCACTTGATTAACTAATTAATTAAACAGTTATTAAAAACTGCCTCTGTTCATTTGCATTTCTGGTTGCTTTTGTTCATTCATAGTTATTTACAGGTTATTAAATGTGGTTAGTTTGATTGGTTAGTTTAATAAGTAAAGATTCAAATACTCATCTGCTTGCATCAGTTTCCATGACCTAGACATATAAGTACGTTCAAATATTTAAAAAGTAAGATTTATAATTGTTGATTACTAAGTAAAAGTTAATAAATAAATTATGAGATAAACAGATATCTAATTATTTAGTTAATTAATTAACTCCACTTAATGATCACCCATTCAGTGTCGGATGTTGAGGAGAGTCAGAGCACCTCCAGTCTGACTCTGGTGCCGTCGAAGAGGAAGTTTGCCAGTCTCAGGAAGAAGTCCTCGACCATGTCGTCCGTCAATGACATCGACAAAATGAAGGTTGGACTTTAATTCTGCATCAATTAGTAAATTAAGCATTCGATTAATAGGTTAATTAATAGGTTTATTTCTTTATTTATTATTCGGTTTTCTGTTCTTTGAATCATTCATCATTGAAACTTTCTCAATTCAATGACCTGTCAATCAAATCTATTGACTTTTGCTGACAATTGTCTGAGTTCCATTGTTCAATTTATTTCAAAAATAATTGTATTTAAAATGATTGCACTCATTTGTCATATATCATTTGTCATAACATCATCACCATCAACACCATTTTAGCAGTGATGATGATGTCGATGACATTTGAAAGAGATGATCATAATTGATGATACTGATACTGATAATGATAATGTTACTTATCCAGGAGAGGGCAGCAAAGAATAACATGTTCATATACATCAAGATATCTGATGTCTCTCTAAAAGTCAGCTATAAGGTATCAGTTGCAACCAGAAAGATGATAAGCATCATCATCATCATCATCGCTTTTATTATCATTGTTGTTGAGATGATTATCTTTATCATGCTTCCTTTATATGACATTCATAGCAGCTTCATTTAGCTGCAAATAATGACACCACCATCAATGTCACTGTCATAAACATTATTATCATCATCATCATCGTCATCATCACAACAGAGTGAGAAGGACAAGCATATAATGAACATCAAGGACTTTCAGTTCTTGTCCCCGATGCTCGAGTACCACAATCAGACCTGGTCCTGGCACGACCTCACGATAACCCTGAAGAAGGAGTGCAAGAAGGTCATCATTGCACAGGTAGGTTTAGCCCCAGGTGAATCATGTAGTTCACCTGAAGTGGTTAAGATGATAATGATGAGGATGATGATGATGAGAAAGAGGAAGAGGGTGTTGGGATGATAATTATGCAGATTGCTTGTTGATGTCTTTAAATGGGATGCAGCTTGCAGACAGAATTTAAGTTTTAACTATTCAGCATGAATATTAGTAATTTGCATTTCAAATATGAACTTTAAATGTGTCGTCGAAGTAATAAGTCAAGAAGAATAAGTACAGAAAAATATTGTCTGTGTTGGATTTTATTGTTCTTAAAGTTAATTCTGTTGTTGTTGTTGTTCAGGCTGTGAGACAAAAGTTGCACATAAAGTCAAGGTCACTGTTCAGCGACATGATGACCTTTCCTCGCGGGGTCACGGGGTCAGAAGAGGACAAAACCAAACTGCTGCTTGGATTGTCTATTCCAGTTTGTGTGCCTGACTTTTGTTTTCTGTTTAGTTGGTTCTTATTGATTTCAGTATTAATGTAATTACATGTTGACAATGGGAGTGAATGAAAGGCTTAGTTGAATATGAATGTGAACTTTAAAGTTTAATATTATCAATAATAATAATAATATCATTCAATTAAATATTTGCAGACATTTGCAAAATAAAATAATTTAAAAAATTAAATATTGGAATTTAGTTTAATTTTGTCAATGATTTAATGCATTTTTTAATTCATCATGGCCTATTTTCACCTTTATTTATTTAACTTTAGCTTTTATCATTTAAGGAAACTAAGCAAAAAAAGTCAAAGAAAAGAAGCCTTTTTGGAAAATGAAATCGTGATCGTTGAAACGGGCTACCTGATTATTAAAATTGAAATCAATTATTTTATTTTATTCCAACTTCTTTGTATCGCTTTATACATTTTGTTTGTCACAACTAATCATGCATTTTCCTTGTTTTTTTTTTTTCATTTTCTTAAGATCTGTTTCTGCTTCATCATGGAAAATCAAAGAAAATGAGATTTTTGCTATTGTGTGTCATTTATTTGCATGTGTGTGTGTCGATAGTTTGTAAATTTTTTAAAGGCTGACATATTTCATTTGCTTCACGTTGAGACACGTTCTTGCATTAAATATCGATCTGGCGAATTGTGACATTTTTTACAGTTTGTGGAACTTAATTGAGGCATCAATTCGAGAGGTTGCTTTAAAAACAAGGGTATTCTACAATTCTTACGGTTGAAAAGTCAAACAAGTATTTGTTCCATAATCATTCTTATTTGTTGGTTTTTTTTTACTAGTTTGGGGACCCTCGTCTTAGGCATTAGGGCCAGGAGTTGTTCTACTAATATGGTTTAGACGAGATGAGCTAGGACTTAATACTTGTCCGCGGATTGGATACTGCAAATAGTTTCCATTTCCTTGTATTTTAGGAAACAAAAAATTAAAATTTACTTCCAATATCGTTGTAATAAAACGAGTGAAATTGTTGAGAATTTACTTGGTATTCAAGATAACGGGCCAGAAGCGCAGCATTTTTCAAGTTTTGGAAAACATGATCGATTCCGAAAAAAATCAGTAAATAATATTTTAAATTTAATTATAAATAAATTATCCAGACAAAAGGTCGTCAAGTTATGACGCATCTCGTCTGCCACGTGTGCAAATGTGGCACAGCATCTTTCACAGCCCCAATCCGCTTCGACTCCGTGTAAACAAACTTGTCTTTCGGCTGTGCGCTTCTAGAAAGTGTAGTTTGGAGCTCTTGTTTCGGGGAGAATTTCATCATGAATATTTTCCGTCTCGTCGGTGACCTGAGCCACTTGGCTGCAATCATAATTCTTCTGCTAAAAATATGGAAATCTCGATCCTGTGCAGGTAAGTCTTCCCCTATGGCGGCTTCACCGGCCTGGCTCGAAAAATGTTTAGAGGAGCAATATCGGAATTTTTTTAGTTGTTGTTTGTGGAATCTTAAGGCATTTCAATTGCACTGAGAAGTCTAAATTGTATTTGCGTCTATTTTGTCGAATTTTGAATTTTCAAGTTTCTATGTAATGGGGAGACGTGGAAATGCGAGTAGTTGACAAAGTCAACGAATACATTACAAAAACTTTGCTTTTATTTAATTTTAACATTACTGTACGAATTTATGGAAATTGCTTAGCAGTTTTCGTCTTCGTTGGTCTTCTATGAGACAATAGAAATGGGCTGAAAGGTTCTTGTGATTTTTGGTGTACTTCTAATTTGCAGAAAAGTTCAATTGCAAATTAATAGCACATATGGAATTAAGCAATCCAGCTTTAAAATGAATTGAGCTGCTGAAGAGGATAGTAAAAAAGTATCTGACTGCTGATAGTATATATGATAAAAGTATCTGACTGCTGATATTATATATGATATACATATGTGATGTGTTTTGTGGAGAAAGCTGCACCTAAGCTAGATCGTCTTCACTTAATTATCTTAATGGCTTGTGACACAGTTTGTGTCAGAACAGATGTTGTGGTTTGTAACTTCTGTATGTGACTGAAATAATGAAAACGACAGTCTAATAAATTATAAAAAAATAATTCATAACTTTTGAACGCTTTTCTCGATTAGGCTTGTCGGGCAAGTCGCAGATAATGTTCGCAATGGTGTACACCACAAGATACCTGGACTTGTTCACAACTTTTGTGTCCCTGTACAACTCTGTCATGAAGGTCATCTTTGTGGTTTCGTCTTATGTCACTGTGTACCTCATGTACTCCAAGTTCAAGGCCACCTACGACGGCAACCATGACACATTCAGAGTTGAGTTTCTCGTCACACCGGTTGCAGGCCTGGCTGTCCTCATCAATCATGAACTCTCATTCCTGGAGGTTTGATTATTTGTTACGATAATAAACAAAATAAATAGACTAATACATCTTAGTAAATTCATTGTAATCACTTGTGGATTAATAGCATTTAAGGAGCTGTTTATTATGTTATTGGTTCTAGATACTGTAGACTTGTTTACATTAAGGTTACATTAAGGTGGCAAGGACTTGGTTGTCTGTTTCGGTCAGAATAAACTTAAGCTTATGATGTAAGGCATGCTTTATGGTAAAAATTTTCTTAAATTATGATGGTTGTACGACACGTTTGCTCTAATCCGAATTGAAAGCCAATCGATATGGGCTAAAAACTAAAAAAGAACCAAAAGCAAGCCAACCTGTGCATCATTGTAGCTTGAATTTGTTGATCGTTCATAATAAGCAAGAACAGCTGAGCAAAGCCCTTCTTGGGTTACTAAAGCATTTAATCAACTGATGAGGTCAGCCTAACGAATTTTAAATACTTCTTTGTAGTTGCATTGTTTAAATGCATGCATTATTAACATTTTATGGTTAATATTATTGAGTTATTTTTGCATATCCTCAGTCACTGACATCTCCTTGACATGTGAATGCACAAAAATCCAACTGAAGATGTTTGTTTTTAGTGCGTTGTTTACATGCATTTAGCATATCGGATGGGTAGTCACAATAATCATATCTTCTCATATCACGTCCTCAGGCACAGCAGATATTTATTATTACTATAACACAACTATTATTACATGATGCCATTGGTCGAAAATTTTAGATCCTGTGGACCTTTTCCATCTACTTGGAGTCAGTGGCCATTCTTCCTCAGCTGTTCATGATCAGCAAGACTGGAGAAGCAGAGACCATCACCAGCCACTACCTGTTCGCCCTGGGCATCTACAGAGCCCTCTACATCCTCAACTGGGTTTACCGCTACTACACGGAGAGCTTCTTTGATCTGATTGCCGTGGTGGCCGGTTGCGTCCAGACAGTGCTCTACTGCGACTTCTTCTATCTCTACATCACCAAGGGTCGGTTTTCCGATCGGTCTAACATAGTATCCAATGTAATATGTGCGGCTTTGGCAATTTGGGCATTTTAGCTCTATCAAGAACCTCATGTGTTTTGTGGCATTGCCATATATATTATACAAAAGTATTGTTTTAAGCAATAATTAAATTTAATTAATTAATTATCCCATACTTGTTAATAAGCAGATTTTATTTTCAGTTTGGAAAGGCAAGAGATTGACCATCCCAGCCTGAGGAGATTGTGAAGCAGTGTCCAAAGTTTTTAGTCCACTTTAAATTGATTCAGAGCTGTAGTTTGGAGGACACGTTTTGAATTTTGAAAAAAAAAGACAATAACAATTATCTTCACTACCCTCAATTTGACCACAATTGTTGCTATTATTACAGGCATAACCTGTTATCGTAATCTCTATTATTTCATTGTTATCTCGTCATGTGCGCCTGACGGTACGTTCAGGGAAGTTCGTTTGACGGGGCGGTCACGGCCCGGGACGATTCGGTGCCGACCCACAGGCACTCGAAACCATCGCAGCTTAAGAGACTTCTGATGCAAGACGCCCACAGATTGAACCCTCTGTGTTTTTCGTTGTCGGTCACATGTAGTTTGAAATTGCTTTGTTGGTTAATGGATATCGCGCAGACGTGCCCGTGTTTTCTCACTTGTCGCACAGATCGGCAAAAAGGGTGGCAGTTCTTTAAATTCTGCTTTTACGTGGGGGAGGTGGCACGTGCATGAAACTCATGCAACATGACAAATGTTATAATTATTATTATATAACGTGACAAATATTATAATTAATTGGCGTTCAGAAATATCGAAAATGGAGCTCTAAGATGTTCGAAATTAGACCACCCGGAGCCTCTGAAACATTGGCTCAGACAGAAGACGAATGTCTCGAAATAGGTGACTCTGTAACCGGGGTTCCTAGTTCATGTTTCAATCCTCGCTCGGCAGTTAATCACGCAAAATGACCGATCGCCGAAGATGTAACAAATAAAATAAAACAAAACCGTTCAAATAACTGCCTTTACGTCCTAAATCAATACAAGTAATTTTTGAAAAAGAGTTGTTGGGGAAAAGTGAATGCCTCTGGTTTGTCGATCCTCTTAAAGTCCTGTCATGCTTCTGACGTGTTCTCTGCTGGTGATGAGACAGTAGACGAGCGAAATGGCAAGTCCGGCAGCTCCTCCCCTTATGCATTTCCTCGCACCACCTGGAAAGGAAATACATTGAAGTCAGCCTCTCATCTCTGCATTTACTAGTAAGATCATATTACAAATGTAATGTACGAATTTCAATTTCAGGCATGTTGATAAAATGCCTTCAAAGAAGGTTCCACCAAAAAAGTGATGCAGCATTTCTGTGAAAAATAACCAAGAAAAACTCACCGAACGATTTATAGAGGAGTCCAGTTGCTGTGCCGGCACACACCGTGTTTATTTCATCATCTGCATCCCTCATTTTCGACAAGGCCACACCAAATGCACTGTATAAGAGAGCTACAGAGCAAATAATTGTCAGTAACAAATGTCCATGATTCTTAGTAAACCAATAATTCAATAAAGAAAAACTTAATAGGATTATCATTTAGCACCTTGTCTCCATACAAATGATAAAGCAAACTAATTCCAAAACAGTTCCCCATTGAAACATGAACATCAGATCCGTCAAAAGAGCAAAATATTTACTGCCAACTCACCTATAGTCCCGATAGACTGCGCAGACGAGCCACCCTTCTTGACGACAAAATTGATCAACCTGAGTGAATGTGAGGAGTATTACTTTTTAACATTAAAGCAATTATTGCAGTTATTGTAATCAAAAACTGGTGATTTTAACAAGCCAAGTTCCAAATAAAAGTATAGCAATAGTTTGGAATAAGTTCTTATTGGTAATGTCATTGGCTTGTAAATCAATTAAGTTTATATTTAATTTATCTTTTCCAAAGTAACTGCATCACAATGAATATAAACTAGACATCCTGGTTGCGGCAACCATTAAATATTTATCTTACAATGTATTTAATAATTCCATGCAGAAATCAAATAATGATTAAATACATTTCTCATACGTCATCACATGCTAACGATCTAAAACAATAACTATTAAGCAGTAAGGTAGCCATTTGATCGTGATCAGTAATATAATCTCTCCAACGAGACACTCACTGAGTTCTCCTGACGGCACCGGTGATCTTAGCCATCTTTGTCTCCCTCAGCCCTTGGAAAAACCCGGTCATTCCACCAACACCAGCACCTGTTCAAAAATTGAAAACGTGATAAGGTTAGTTGCAGGACACCACAATTATGCCTTATCATCTCAAACAAAATTTACATAATCTAACGGCTCAATGTCAGTCTATTTTAGTATCCGAAATGACATCAGTCACCCAACTGAGCAGCAAAGTAAGTCTATTTGCTTATTCACAAAACACCTCATTCAAATATGAGAAAGCTCTTTTAATGTCAAAGTACTGGACCCAAAAGGTTGCATAACAATAATAATAATTTTATAAAAATACATTAAACAAGCAAACGAAAACCAACCCACACACATCGACCCTCCAATCTGATTGAACGCCAACTCAAACCTTCCCCTCTTAGGTCCACTTAAAGGTTGAATTGAGAGGTATTGAGGTTCAGTGTCCTTGGAAGATCAAAATAGAATTTTAGAAATTTTCAATCAATTGTCAGTTAATTGGTTGGTTACGTTTAACAACTAACAAGCACACAACATACAATAACTATTTATGCATGAAATATATGTGAAACAAAAATTTAATACGGTATTAATTTACACTTTAACACTATCCAGATAAAATAATAAATATACTTCCAGCTAACAAATGAAATAACATTTTAAATTACTGGCTAGATGATATCAATTAGAATTAAAAGTTTTAAAAAGTAACCAATTGAACTTGCAACAGACACACTCCTTAAGTGAGTGCAGCATCCAGCCTTACTTGTTGAATTAACTTACTCAGTTAATTTAACAATTTGATAAACGAACCACCAATTTACTAAATACTTATTTGTGATTTAAGATTTCAAAATGTCCACAAACTCACAACGTTGATCAGATATGACGGGTCAATGTTCATATAAGGGGATCCAACTGAAGAGACTGAAAATTACAATAACATTAACCCATTTATTTGTCATAAACATAAATATCAAATGTTGATTGCACATTACCCCCAATATGTCAAGCATACCTAAGGATAATTATGGACAAGCAAGAAATAAGCTTGTAAAGAAAGCTTTGCAGTACTAAGCTTTATTGGTAGGATACAAGTAAGTCAAACAAATAAAAACATGGTGAGCACCTATGATACATGACGCAATAATAAATGTGTTTTTAATCAAATTGATGAACGCAATCAAAGAAAATGTTCACATGCAGAAATACTTTTAAAAGGTAATATTTTAACGTAGAAAATTCTTGGCGACTGCACAATTATGTCTGGCAAAGTTTAACAATGAATGTGTCCTTCAGCATGCGGCACTAAGGTTGGCAGAAACCCAGTTATTTATTGATGAATGTCTTACCTCCTAAAAAATTTCCGTCCATTGTGATAACCAAAATTAAAGTTTCAACTTTAATAAGAAAAACGACTATTTACGAGCTCTTAGAAAACACGCAGCACACGGTCAACCGAAGTGTTCTTGTTTTTCATTAGATTCAAAAACACTGATTAGTCAAAGAACAGGAACTTTTAGTTTTAAAATTGTATGAAGTCAATAAAATTGAATATAATTTAAACACACGTGTACAGCATTTAAACAAATTGTAAAATTTTATTAAACAAACTAACTTAAAGACATTTACAACGATTTAGCCATGCACTTAGTGTTTTCGAAATAAATACAAACCATAAATATTTGCTATTTTATTATCAAGTTTATTTTAATAGAACATTTCTCTTTTGTTCTGCTAATGTAACTTCTCACAAAAATGACAATAATAATGAGCTCGAGTCAATACCTGGTTTAAGCCAGTGCACCACCAACCAGACTGCACCAGGTCCTCCGCCCGAGTAAATCCAACCGTAGTCCGAGTGTGATTAAAGCCTCATGTGTTGACTGAACCAAATGCGATATGGGAAGTCCGTTCCAGATTTGCGGGTCAATGGGTCAACGATACATTTCTCGTGGAATGAATGTGATAACTGTCAGGCTTTCTGGGCTAATTTCATTCGATGGAGCAGTCGATAATTTCGAGGATTTTATGGTTGAAAGTTGTTGCCAACGAAGTCAAAGAATTTAAGAAGAGAAAACAACTCGTTGTGCTATATTTAATTATTAAATTTAATTAAACTCTAAAACAATCTAGAAGAAAGACATTGATTCTCTGTAAATGTCGGAATCATCTTGCGCTCCGAAAAATGCCAATTCTGGGTTTCTGTCAGGTTGGAAGTGGATCCAACATATGAAGGCGACATTGAAAATCACTTGAAGTGATGCGTAAACTGTACAAGCCACGTAATCGTTTAGCCTCTTTAACTGGTTAATCACGTTCAAATATCTACAACAGAATGAGAAAAAGACCAGAATGAGTAATTGAAAATGTTAAATGGAATAGAATATTTCTTATTAAAAAATCTCTTTGTAAGAACCTGAGCTCTCCTGCCATATTTCTGATTGTGTGATACAGAAGGACCAAACAATGGCTGAACATGCTGCACGTGTGATACACGTCCTAAGAAATAAGTTTGTTTGTCCGCATATATTATTTGTATAATCCGCATGAATTTAGAGAAATGAATACTATGAATGAATTGTTTTTTGGGTGAGTGTTGTGATGTGTGATAACACGAGCACTTTTTAGTTCACGAAAAAACTGCTCGATAGATAAACGGATTCAGAATGGGTGTTCGGACAGACAGGTTGGTTGGTTGGTTGGTTAAGGTAAGATTACGAAAACTGATTGATTGTGCTCACCACTGAGGTAAAAGCGAATTCTGGACTTGGCGTAAATATGAGGTTCTTGACGAAGACAGACATGCACAAAGACAGAACACAGCAATTGACTTTCTGATGGGGAACATTGTGGTCAATCAATGTCACTAAGGGTATGCAGGTCAAGAGGAACTGAAATAATGATGTAATAAAGCAATTACAATATTTAAAAAAACAAAATAATAACGGAAATTTTGCAGGTGAAATTGTAGGAAACAGGCCCTTAACTCGCGAATAGCTCATCTTTATAAAATGACCAGCCGCTTTCAACCAAATAAAATTAAATAAATAACAAACAGTAAACTAAGAAAAACCTCAAAGATAAAGTAGTTGATGTGAAATCCAAGAGTTTTCCTCATCGCCAGAACTTCGATGAATGCGCCAAGTCCTTGGGCTTCCAAATCGTAGATTCTCCCCCCTTTGATCATGGAACTGTAGACGAACACCTCGTTGTTGATCTTGTCATTCTCCACAACGTTGAGCACAACGTTTCTCTTCTGCAGCTCCATCGTGATGTTGATCTCCTCTGGACTCAGACGAGAGAGTATGATGAACTTCAGCTTCTGAGTTTTATGTATTGTTTAATCTTTTATTAGCCTAGCCGAAAAACATAACGAACATAATGATGTTTAAAAAATCCAAAATGTTAATTTTTGTTGGTCCGCACGTGTGTCTGGGAAATCCCGTCAGACCGTAAAGAAAGGACTCAACAAGTCGTTATGAATTTCATCCAGGTCGGCAGAGTCTGATCCCACTGCCACATCGTACACGACATATTCTGAATCTTTCCAAGCACACAAATCTTAAATTTTGGTTCCTTCATCAGTAGCGATTCTGGGTTCAATCCTGGCGATGAACCCCATTTTGAACTCAATTTTCCTGCCAGCATCTTCACTAAGGCGTTATGTCTCGCGTGTCTAGGACCGTCAGTACTGCGACATGGCTTGTATCTTGATTCTCGCAGTCTGTTTTGATCCGATGTCATTCTGTTAACTCCGTCAGTTAGCCATTAGCTTGGTCCAACGGCATTGGAAAAGGACCTATGTCCATATCCATCTATTGATTTGTACAGTGCTGTTGCCGTTGCTTTTTCTAATGTTTTGGCATCATTACGAGATCCTGGGATGCCAAACCTTTTGACCTCTTCCATCACCGCAGTTCCCCCTCCAAGGACATCTAGCATAAACTGGTCTTTGTTTTCTTTTGCTTGTTTTAGGACTTGTGACATGCGACGAGTTCTTATACTTGGAATCCATTTCCGAAGTTGAAAGATTCCAAGGCCTCCTAATAGTTCTGGAGCGTGTAAGAATGCATTTTGGGTATCTTTTGGGTATCTCTGTTATGTGAAACGGACTTTTTTGTCTTCAACCGAGTTCTTTGAGAAAATTTGTTCCAAATATTCGACCAAGCCTTCGACTGGAGCTGTTTTTGATTCTTCCCTGTAATCCTCACTCAACACTGAGCGAGCCTTTGCTGCTGGACTTTTTTTGAACAAAACTTTGAACAACATTTCGATGTCTTTGTCTTTCAATCGTTCTCTTGAATGCTCTTTTTACTAAATCTGAATTTGGTTTTCACGAAAGTACGACGTTTTGTGTCCTGTTTTGTTCGAACTTGCATGTTCTATTTTACGCTCATTCAAGGTGGGTCGTTCTGATTGTCTTCGACTGAATCGGGCATTGTTATTCAACTCTCGCAGTTTCGTTTTCTAATAGTAATAGGCACAACAACTTATTCTTGTCAACTTATTACTATCACAATTTATTATTAATATCATCTTATTATTATCACAACTTATAGTAATAGTAATAATAAAAAACGAATGACTGAAATCGTTACAATCTTAAAACAGTACCATGGTTATGTTACTTACATGGGTGTCGAAAGGATAGTACTTCCAGTTCATGACGTTGGAAAATGTTCCAGCCAATCGCATGTCTTGAACCGCCAGCATGCCGTCTACAGCGGCCATCTTGGCGTTGGTGATTTCAGCATTTTCGTAATACACTTCCAGCATGTTTTCGATGTAAAGCTGAGGCGACCATTTTTCCTTACCCTATTTGACGATGACAAAAAGGACCAAAATGTCAAAAACAATTACATTCCTACTCTTAAAAACATCGGTTTATGTTTGTTTTCAATGTTTAAGGCGTAAAAATAGTGTACAAAACAAGCGATTTCACAATTGGTTAGAAATTCTTGTTTCCACCTTTCCATTACCAGCAATTTTTAAGTTTTGTATTTATGCAATAAATTTTGTACCTTGATTATTTCATTTTTAAATATATTCAGTGATTATAATAAATAACTGTCACACAACAAGTAAACATTCTTATTTTATTTAACTTGCCAATGTCATTTCATATGGTATAAAATAGTTAAGAAATAAAATTTTCAATTTATTAAAAAAAACGAATTTGTGCACCTTTTGGGTTCTGATGTGCTTCCAAGATATCTTAAGGAAGATCTCGGCGTTGAACTGTTCTTTATTTAGGTCGACATCGGTTATCCGAACTCCCATAATTTTCAGAAGGACTTCATTTAATGTCTGTTGTTTTAGGAAACGTCCATTAAAGAATCAACAATAATAGTAATTAAAATTTTAGCATCGATCGATCGCATTAAAAATTGAACATGTCAATATTCTATGGTAATAATTGTCTTTTTATTGTATTATTTACAGCGTTATAATAACTATGATTGTTTAATTAATTTGATTTAAATTATCCGTAATTTTCCCCTAGCCACTGAGTGACTGACACCTCTACCATCACAACGGGGCCACCATCCTGGTAAATCCTGCGTGGAGCCCCAACCTATAAATTATAATCTAACCATGTTGTCATATAATGTGTTACGGTTTAAGCTGGCCGTTGGAATATGAATAAAACATTTTAAAACCGATTCTTACCGATTGATCAGGCTTGAGAGCTGGAGTGAAAACAAATGTTTTAAATATGCGATAACTTAGAACATTAATATTAATTTAAAGGAACGGTAGAAGCGTTATTTCCAATTTGTACAAAAGGGAAGGGCCCAACATTTCTGAAATGTCCTATACTGACTGAAAACATCTTGAGAACTAGGATAACACAACAAACCCGTTGTTTTTTCCTCAGGGACATAATTTGGGGGGTGGAAGGCTTTGGACTTGGCACAAAAAAGTAATTTTCTCTTGTTTTACGAGGGTCCCCGCCTTCCCGAATTTTGACTAGATGCAAAAAAAGGTCATCTCCTCAAGAAATGCAGGGTTTCCTCTTTCGTCCCTTTTTTCCTGACCCAGGGCCGCCGAAATTTTTTTCGGACCCCTATCTTATGTCTATTTGGTTAAGGAAAAATAAAAAAAATTGTTAAACCCTAGAGGGTTCCTGTTCCTTGACATTTTCCCTATCTCCCTTTCGGCGGCCCTGACCGCGCAGTATATTCTTAAACACATCTATATAAACTAATAAACATAAACTGAAGCCATGTTTGATCTCACTGCTAGCTGACAGTGCTCTTGCCATTACTCCCTTCATATCGCTTTGTGAAGACATCTCCTGCACAGTTTAAAGGTTAATTAAATTTTTCAGGTTGGCAACCACAATTTTTTTAATAATCCTAATTGGTAATACAACTTTGCGTGATGTCCTTGCTTTGTTGTTGGATTTTGAACCTCGTGCCCTTTTGCTCATTACGCCTAATTTTATTATAATAAAAACACAAAGAGCTGTTGTCTACAGACTTTAAAAAATAAACGGTTTTTGACATGGAAACCATAAATAGAATGTAAAGTGGACACAAATTTAAATACAATTAATTCTAGCCCAATAATCATGTGAAATTAAAATTGACTTTTAATAAAAAATTAAAAAATGCAGCTACAACAATTGTTGCATTAAAAATAGATGATTATCTAACATTCCTGTTAATATATGTTTATGGCGCAAAACACAAAAATATGTAATAGTTTGAGTTTGATTTAAGGCCGATTGTGGGATTTGGTGATTCGAGACGATGAAACTTTATGGAGAAGTTGAAATCAGGAATATGTTAGTGGCTTCAGTTAATGTTAGGCCGAATAAAAAAACGAGCAAAGCATGCATATCGATAGGAAAAAAATCTCTCAAAGACAGCACAGGATCGCTGTTGATATGCACCCATTCGAACAAATCCGGTATGAATTATAAGGTATACAAGTTATTATTGATTTTACATTTATTAAATGTCCAGAAAATTATGTTCAAGATTTTGTGGACAATTAGTTTGCTCAACTGTCATTAAAAGTTGCTGATCTTAAGCAGGACTAACGCTGAGGTTGTCGAAGAAGCTATGGCAATCAATTAACAAATAAAGTTTTTTTTTATCGGACTGATTAATTCTACACTTAACTTCAACAGCTTCAAAACAATGTTGAAAGGGTTTTCAACAAGTTCGTTCATGAGGGGAAATGCACAATTCGCACAAAAGAACCAAATCATGAAATTCTGATAAGCAAGGTTTGATAATGTTGTGGAGTTTCTAGAAGTGGCTTCAACTTGAATTCAATTAAACATGGTTTTGGTTAATTCAAAGCAATTACAACAACATTTATAAAATATTCTTGATAAATGAGAATACTACTATTATAATTGGTGTTGTAAATTTAATATGGATGACCTAACATGCAATACAAACATAATAATTGATAATTTACAATTTTGTCTTGCATTGAGATTTCAATTAATTTCATTAAAACCTCTAACACCTACTAAACTAGCTGGATGTTAATAATAAGTTAATGTAATAATAGGCTGATCCTATCGCTCTGAAGAGCTTCCTCGCTGCCATTAAGTGCTGCAACGAGGGCAAACAACCTTCAGAAGGAGGAGTGGGCTTTCTGACACCTGCCTCGACCAATGAGGTTTGAACACAACTGACATAATTGCTATTACTGATGCTTAAGGATTTAGTTATGAGAGTAACTTAGGTTTTTTGTGAATTTTTAATTATTATTATTACTAATAGTAATAGTAGTGCTATAACACCATCAATCAAACATTCATTAATAACATCATCATCAAGAACATCAGGTTAAAAACACTCAGTGCATCATCATCATAATCACTGCAATCATAATCAATATCATCGTAGCCTCAATCACTGGTATCATCATCACTTCAATCTTGATCATCATCATCATAATTGCTTCGGCAGCTCTACTCCATGAAGAAGAGCATGGTCATCCAGTCGAAGCTCAACTACCCTGTCACCGTGAACTTTCCGACGAGACTCGAGCAGTTGGTCGTGTCGTGCGGACTGAAGTCAATCGACAGCAGGATGCTTGCACTCAAACACCTCGTGACCCTCGACCTCTCGAACAACAACATCAGGTATTTGGCTTGGCTTTCTTGATGCTGGTGTTATTAATGAATTATAGTTTTGGTTGTTGTTTTATTATAATTATTGTTATTATTATAATTAATATCGTCATTATTAATTGTAAGGCTGATTTCTATGATAATTAACATCTTCTAATATTGAATTGCTTTAATGATGAAATATATTAACGTTATTTAAAACTAATTTAATTAGATCTAATTTAATTTCTTAAGTGTTATTAAGTATTTAATAATCTTGTCAGGAAGATTCCAGACAACTGGGATAGCATGCTGATGCTGAGCTCATTGAACCTCTCAGGAAATCAAATCGACGAGCTTCCAAAATCCTTCCTTCTCGGTCGACTCAAGTCGCAATTGACATCCCTCTGCCTCAGCAACAACCAACTGACGTTCCTCCCGAGATTCGTGAGTCGTCGCTCGTTCAAACATCCTTGCCATTTCCTTGTGTCCATCGCTCGGAGAACCTGCTTATTTTAATTAGCTATGCTTGGCAGCACACTGCTGAAGTGAGCTTTTAAGTTGACGAAAGGATTTTTTATAAACTGCTTTGAATATTTGATGACATTTAGAGTTTCTCTTCTCTCCATTGTCACCATGTTGCCTCTTAATTACTGATTGAAACGTTTATTTATTATTAAAAACAATTTCATCAGATATGCGACTTCTGCAATTTGCTGGAACTGAAAGTTTCCAAGAACAGACTGACGGGCCTGCCGCGAGACATCTTCAACATGTCGTCCGTGCAGTCGCTCGACGTGTCAGACAACCAGCTCCGATTTCTGCCGGAAAGCAGGAGAGGTGTCGCGCTGAATTGTCTCGACGTGTCTGGAAATCGAGAACTTGCCCGGGAGATCCCATCGGTGGATCTTCGGGGGCTGAAGAAATTTCCAACTCTGGAAGAACTTTCCTCAAGAGCTGTACTCGATCGCAGGTGAGTTGTGGTTCTCGTGAGGACTGATTTTATCATGCGACTAAAATGTTTCATTAGCTTGTCATTGTCATTAGTCATTTATTAATTGGAAGCATTTTCATAATAGTGTAATAGAATCTTTTTTGAGTGACCTGGGAATTAACTCCTAAATGGGCACAATGAAGCCTTTATTATGCTTGTGATACTTCAGAAATTAACTATTATTATTGTTATTATTATTTAACTCCGGGACACTGATGCCCTGGCAAAATGGGAGCTGGCAGGTGAGGCTGCAGACGTTTCTGCCGTGGTTCACCTGGTTCGAGATGGCTATCGTGCTCTCGGTGTCATTGATATCATTAATGAATTAATTATTACACAGTTATTTTACCAGTCACATTCAAAACATTTAAGAGCATCATTTTAATAATTTTAATAAAATTACCAGACAAAGTCATTAATTACATTAATAATTTCAACCATTCACTGACTCAACAGAGTGCACTACACCGAAATGGACGTTAGCTTCTTGGTCAAACACTCGCTCGACGTCCTCAGCAGAAACTGCCTCCACTGCGGTCGAAGCTGCCTCGAACATAGGGCAGTCCTCTTGAAGCCTCTGTCACTTCTCCAAATTTGTCGTGCCAGTTCGGGCATGAGAACGGCCCTTACGGAGTTCTTCCTCTGTTCGAGCAAGTGTTTGGAGATCGAGAGGCTGAAACACCCGGATTTGTTGCTGCATTGATGCCCATTTGTTGGTTTTTTTTAACTTATTCAAAGCGTCGTTTCCTTCCGTACATACATTTCAGTGAACCAGCTCCATCGTCATCGAAAATGTTTTAATAAAATGCAAACAACCTTTCCACACCAAGGACTCGTTCAAAGTTTTTAAAAACACGTTCTCAAATCTGCAAGCTCACGGCCATCGAAGATCATGAAATTCATAATGGATGTTCATTATAGGTATATTTTTGATTAAACACTCGCCAAATTAAAAATCATCTCGTGAAAAGTAACGTCCGGAGCCAAGCGACGAGAACAAGCAGGACGTGACGGTCACAATTTTTGCATAAAACAAGGTCCCATAGGCAGACAAAGACTGTTAACGATGATGCGTCTGACAAGGAAACATTTACATTGGACTCTGATGATGACAAAGCAAAAGCCATACGAGCAATCAAACCATGCAGAAACTTCCTTTTTGATGGAAGATAATTTTCTGAAAGATTCAAAGCCTACGACAAATGAACCTCAAAAGATCAAAAACACGTCTCCTGCAACGTGTGTTGTAGATCCGCGAACCTCAAATAATTCTTGTAATGCTTGCAAAAAAGGAGAAAATTTGACAGAATTGCAATTAACAACACTACAAACAGAGAGCACACTTTACAATCATCAATCCATATCGAGAGAGCCTCGCAGTGATGGAGAATCGAAAGATAAAAGAATCGATCAGAAAACCACGCCGACAGCCTTCGTCGCCTCAGCAACCATCTGTCCCAAACGAGAATGCGAAGCAAACTGCTTTTAAATAATTTTGAAAGAAAAAACCTACTGACAAATGTAATCAAATCTATTAACACATCGGTCATGATCATACGAATACAAGCCATCAATGGCCCAATCAACCCTTTCAACAATAGCAGTCAACATTATCAACTTTACAATATACAATATAGAAGAGGACCAATCACATCACTTCTTCAGATTTCTTGCTCCGCCCATAGTGGGTCGCTGTACATCGCCCTGCATGTCTTTGGTCTGCTTTCTCGTCTGCTGGTTCCGTGGGTCAGCCCTGACGCCTTGCGAGGGTAGGCGCGAATCCACGTGGAACTGCTGGTGGTCCGTACGGCTCTGAGGGCGAGGAGAGCTGGTGACTGTTGAAAGAGATTTTCCACTTTTTAAATTGAAACCAATGATAAACTTCAAATTATGCACAAAGCCAAGCACAGGCTGCTGTTCATATCAGAGTTTATCGTTTTTATTTGAATGATAATGACAATAATATTAACAAAATTAATGATGGTCTTGCTGTCAATCACTGTATTACAAAATAATAATAATAATGACAAAATCAAGTTAAGCATTGCCTCTGACCAAAGCCAAGAAAATGCTTTTAGGTCTAGTTGATCACTAGTAGAATAACAGCCAATTCCACAACACCTAAACATAACACAAACGTAAGCAAATAAGAGGACGAACATATCAACACCAGATGCAGCACCACAAGCATCTCCCAGGATGATGCGACTGACATCTCCTTACAAAGGATTTCAACTCATCGAGAGACGATCTAAAGGTGTCAAAGGATTTGACTGAGCAACGAAAATTAAAAACGAAGGCAAAATTGACGCAATCTTGAGAGAACCAATTGCGAACAGAACTCATGATCGTCGGTTAAATAAAAAAAAATATTTTTAAATGGAAAACAAAACAAGGAATTAAGAGTCAAATAATTTTTATTCAATCGTTCGACAAGAATATGATGAGGCCTGATGCCGCAAAAGTCCATAGAATAATTAAAATTACTTGCAATGAAATGAAACACTAAATAATAGTAAACACAGTAATAATAATAAATTGGCACAATAATAATAATGGACAGCAATGACACATGTCAACAATGTCCTCTTTTATTATGATGAATCATGGCAGACCTTGCAAATTCCCAACACAAGGGTTGAAACAAAAAATATCAAAACGAATCAACAAGGAACAAGAGAGGAGACAGTGTCAGCAAAGTAGAAATTAGCACAAGTCGTGGGGAGAAATCCTTTGGCCCGTTTTCAGTCCCTTCAACCCGGGGCCCTAAAAGGGGGTCGAGCGGAGGTCAGAGGCAATTTCGTCGAATGCCCCTAGAAGGCATCTGCTGTGCAGCGGAATGAAAGTGCTGCATGGGGGCAAACGCACCGTGGTGCTGGTCCTCCTCCTCCTTCATCCTCGAACTCGTCACTAGGGTCCTCGGCAGACGTCGATTGTCGTTGGCAACCTCCATCGGGGGAGGCGGAGGAGATACCATGGGGTTCGGTTTGTTGGACTGCAGAGAGGGATTGGTGGTTATTATTTTAGTATTCCTGATGTTTTAAATAGAAAAGATCTTCAAAGCAATCATCTCAACTTTAAATGACTTACAATGGAAAATTAACCATTTATAATATGATATTATAATTATTATTACCATTACACAATAAGTAACTATGCTGCCATTTTACCAATGTCTACATTTTTAGCAGTCTAACATCAGTAAGAAAAAACATTAGAAAAATCAATGCTATTCAGGTACTCAGCGCTCAGGTACGTTGCACTCGTCAACAACAATAATTCCCATCGACAAAGAAGTGTCGACTTACAATCTTGAGCATGTTCCAGTCGAAGATGTAGTCATACGTGAATCCCTGCCTGTGGAAAAGGTTCCTAAACAACTGCCTGAGGTAGGAGTAGTCGGGCTTGTCGTCGAATCGGAGAGACCGACAAAAGTTCAGATACGTCGCCATCTCCGCTGTTCAGACATTGATTTGAATTTCAAATTAGCATAAAAATGAATTAATACTATGTTAAGGTAATTTAACTGTAATTCATGTTCTGAAAGATATTGACATTTTCTACAATGTTTTTGTTGACAATGATACTAAATGTGCTGAGTTGACATTGATGGTGTGTCAAAGAGATATATGATACGCTGTGTCAAAAATGTAGACTCTAGACTATAGATAGAGCATTGCATTAGAAATAACGTTGTCGCATCAACACATTTGTGGTGTGACATCCATTATTGGACCATCTGGAGCAAATACTTAGTAACACCTCGGCACGTGCGAGAATTTCATACGTTGCATCGCTCGCTCGCATTGTCACCCGATGACATAAGCGAGCACCAAATGCCCAGCACGATGAAAAACCAACGAAAGGAGCAGCAAACAAAGTTTAAAAAAACAAACAAACACTGACAAGGGAATCCTTTGCACAGTTCCTCGATGGGCGTCGACATCTTCTTCTCGCTGATCCTGTCGTACTTCTGCCTCTTGGTGGCAGCCTTGAGACCCTGCCATGGAAGATTGCCCCTGAGGAAGTACATGAGGACGTAGCCCAGCGACTCCATATCGTCCCTTCTGCTCTGTTCTGCTCATAAGGAGGATACAGATGTCATTGACCAGTCAACTGAATGGTAATTCAGCATTATGTAATATGTACGAGTGGATGAGGGGGAGGATGATTTCTTGTGTTATTGTGCAACTTGATGATAATTACTATTGCAAAGGGGATCTTTCAGATGAGGGTGATTGGCATGACAAGAGTGTAACTAGAATTTGATGACACTTATTATTATTTTTTTAATCATAATTAATTATTAATAAAATGACCGACCATTCATTTCTCCACTGATATTAATGCAGCTTTAGAATTCGTGTCAAATATGACATGATTTGTGATTATCGATATTGTGAAGATTTTGGCCAGAAATAATAGGTGAAATAAAATAATAATTATATATCTATACATTAACTGTGATAACTATGCAGCGTAACAGAGTGATTGTTAATGTGTCAATCAATTAATGAATTAATCAATCAATTACTAGCCTAATGACATCATGATTTGTGCCTCCATTGCCAACATCGTTGTTAATAATAGACGCAGTAATGAGCAATCATTAGATCAAGATATTAAGCAGAGACAATGCTTTCATCATCTTATTCATCCCAAGATCAACAGCAATGATGATGATGATATTGATGACTATTTTATGAAGTGAGATGGTTTATTCCGAACAATGCAAGCCACAATGATGCATTTATGAGTTCTCACTAAATAAAACATGATTTAGAGCAGCAATGCATTGCAATATGTTATCAGTGTTACATTGTCTTATCAATGTTATTGTGCATGCCAATGTAAATGGCAGCTTAAAAAGAAAGGTTATCATTCAAAACAATCAGGCTTTGAAACTGATTCATAGTGAATGTTGCTCTATTACTGAGTGTAATTCATCTAAAATAAGCTATTCATTCACAACATATACAGGAAAACGTGATTAATCTGGAAATTTTGTGATGATTATTAATGAGGGAAATTCCAGTGATGCTATTAATAGATCTCCAGCACCAAGAATGAACAGATGCAATGTTGCAATTTACTCAGATGCATTAAAAGGCAGCAGAAATGTAATCTCGCATTACTTTACATCTGTTAAATCTGTTCAAACGACTCTCAATATACTTTGTTCGCATCTTTCATTAACAGGCAGTAATAAACATACGATCTTAATGCAAAACATAAGGTTATACAAAAGTATATACATATAGAATGTGTACCACATGGCAAGTACTGTGCAATACAATGCATCTGCTTATTTTAACTATTCCTAACTTCATAGCTTCATGACCTGCCATTCAAAGCTTGTGATGCTAATGTAAAACAGAAGCATAAATAAAATAAACATCTATGAGTGTGTGATATGCAAAATATACAAACTTCATTTTTTACTCTCACTACAACAATCCGTCAGTCCGTTCAAATATCGTTGCGACCAAAAGTCATTCCCAGGCAGTGCAGGGTTAGTGGAATGCAACCTACGAGATACCTGCATGCTGACGTGCACTGAGTAAGCATGGCAACGTGGCATAACATCGCATAACCTCCCACCGAATAAGATTTCCAAATTATAGGGATTTAAAAGGGAACCGTTCCGAACCTATTCCGAGGTGGGTGTTGATGCTGGCGTATCGTGCCGTCCCCGTGAGGTTTTTGTTTTCCTTGTAGGCGATGTGCTGGTGCGTTCGTGCGTCCCTGTACTTCTTGGCCAGTCCGAAGTCGATGGTGTAGACGAGATTGCCCTTCTTGCCGAGACCCATGAGGAAGTTGTCGGGTTTGATGTCTCGGTGGATGAAGTTCTTCGAGTGGATGTACTCGACTCGACTGATCTGAGGACACGACAAGTACTCGATGATGGTAACACTTGAGTTTAAATATTTTACTTATCTCGATCTTGTAAATTTTAATTTATATTCATCATCATTGGTTAAATATCTTAGATATATTTCGATTTTGTTATGAAAATAACACCATAAACAAATTTTAAAAAGCACTTTATCCCTCTTACATCAATATTGCCATCCTCATCACTCAAACTAGCTTACTCACCATCTGATCTGCAAGGAGTAGAACGGTTTTGAGACTAAATTTTCGAGAGCAGAAATTGAAGAGATCTTCGAGACTTGGTCCTAGCAGCTCCATAACCATTACATTGTAGTCTCCTTCAGATCCAGACCATTTTATCATTGGAATCCCGACTGCAAACATTTCAATTGTTCATCAATATTTGTTCAATGGACGGTTTCAGAATATGGCAAGAACTCAGATTAATTCCATATTTCAAAACTGAATAAATAAAGCTTAGTGTGCCTATTTTTGTAACTTGTTTACAAGGATAAAATCCTGCGTGTCATGCGCAACATGTAATCGACAATGTTCTTTGTCTACGTATACAATAGACAACTCAACATAGGTACGATACAAACAATTAAAACGCTATGTAAAATATTTATAAAGCAATTGCAATGAAAAAGTCTTTCAAAAACATTGCTAACCTCCACCCTGCATTAGCTTGTATATCTTGCTTTCAATATGCAACTGCGGATGCTTGGACTTTACGCATTCTAATTTAATGGCCACTTCTTCGGCATTTGTAATGTCAGTACCTAGAAATTATCAAATTGACCGAAATGAGCAAGAGAATGAGGCATTGAAGTATTCCTCACGTACCTAAGTAAATGTCGCCAAAAGATCCGCTTCCAATCTTTCTACCCAACCGAAATTTATTTCCAACTCTTAATTCCATCGCGTACGATCTGCAGACAGAGCTAACGCCTTTAAATGTTTAGCGGTCAATTTTTGGTGAAGATATTGACAAGCGAGAACACAACGGGAACACGGGTTTCTCGTCGGGAAATTGGAATGAATAAGACAGTTCAAAACGTTTTCTAGACCAGTAATTAGTATATGAACATTTTTAATAAAATTTTGATAAACCAAAATTCTAAGGTACGAATCGCTAATCAGTGTAACTAATAACAAAAAGCTATGCTGAGACGCGTTGCATATTCTAAACAGCGATTTGTTTGGATTTTATGGAGAACCGAGAATGGCCAAAAACAAAGTCACATATTTCAATTTCATCCAACCTGAATTTTTTTTAAATTGCATTATTATAAATAACGTAAAATTTTTTTAAATAAAATTTTTGGTTAAATTTTTTAATTATTGGAACACCATATTGTGCTATTACAAGTTTGTTTGCAAAATATTTCATAATTGCAAACACAATATTTTGTTTTAAAATAACAATATATAATGTAAAGATTAAAAATTCATTTAAATAGCATAATCATATGATATCGTGACAGCCAAATAAAGTTCCAAATTTGCAAAAAATAAATAAACGTTTAAACAATAATAAATTCATTTTTAATAACACGAAATTTATGTGGTTAATATTATTGTTATTAATAATAATCAACACAACAACTTTATTTCCTAACATATTTATTTAAAACACTTATTAAAATTAATAACGATAAGTGAATACATGATGAGCAAATTATTTAACATTTAATTCCATTTGGCCCAGTTCCGGTTTGTATGCGGCAAATGTGGCCGATAAATTGCCGTTTGTGGTCAGGGGCTGGCATACCAATAGATAAAAATCGTCACTGATCATCATAAAACGCGCGAAAATGCTTCTTTTGAAAAATGCAACTAGAAAAGATTCCTGTAAAATATGCAATTTTTAATTAAGTGCGCGAAATTCAACTTTTAGGCTCTCATTGTTCAAGCTAACATTTGTAATGGACCACAACTATCAGTTGGATGAATCTTTTGCGGTAAAACGTCGAAAGATTGAAACGTTAGCAAGGTTGTGGAATGTTCGAAGGATGTTGGGAGGAAAATGTTAACCACCAATTGAAAATGTATCTTTATTCATAAGATTTTAATTTTTATTAATGATGTAGTGACAAAGGTTTTGGAAATGGGGATCCAAATCTGATGAATAAATTAACTTCTTGGGCAATAGAAGAATCTGTTGGGAATTCTTCATTTTCCAATTTATTAGAATTAATTAAACCTCATTGTGCTCAACAAGTTCAAAAAGGTTAGCAGCTTTGCATTACATTAATTGCGCCCAATACAATACTCATTAAATGAGTAAATGAGGTGAAATTCCTTGGGAGATTATGAATATGCTGAACAAACTGATGTACTTAATAAGTTAGTTTTAGAAAGGACAATAACCTCCGATATAAGGAATATAAACTAAAAACTTACTCAAAACATTGTTGGCAGCATTAAATTGACCCTCTTGATTGTTGTGCAACGAAACTTCATCATTGCAGTGTTGAACTCAATTTAAGAATGTGATGTAAACATTACATATTATCCAGCTGTTTGAGTCATTATATGATCTTATTGATAGCTCTCAGACCACAAGATATCTATTGCGAGACAGACACCTCAAAATGTTCTCGAAACGGTGAGACGTGCTATTATTGCATGTATATCATTGTAACACAGTCATTACTTTCCTATAAATGGATGCACCTTCATTCAGGTACAACAGATGTAGTCAAATCAACATCGTCCAATTCGCAGACAGATCCTCTCACTTTCGAAAAGCGTGTTAGTTATTTGTCAAAAACCTGTTTAATCTGATTTGTTATTTTATTAATTTAAAAAAGTCCAGAGGATTGAGTCGAAGCTAGACCTTTTACTCAAAGAAAATATGGAAATAAAAAAATTACTGACCACCCTTAACCTGCCAAAACAACGACTCACTATGGTTGATTTACCTGATGACATAACCTTACCAATCAAAACACCTGAGGAGTTTCTTGATGTCGAGAAAAGTCTGGCAGTAGATGACTTTTATAAATTATTTGTTAGTACTGTGGTATTTGTGTACTGTGAAGGTTGTTTTGAAAACAACTTATGAAAAGATGCTGTAATTTTAAATAATTCTAAAAAATAAAAAAATTCAATTAATTACAAAAATTTTGGCATTCTGATATACCCTCTAACGTAATAGTTAAGCCATCATGGTCATATTTTTATAAACCAATTTCGAATCTACTAATACTGTTTTAAGATTGCACTTTAAATTAAATATTAAAAATAAAATAAACATTACAAGGTAGAAAAGTTGTCACTATGTGGAGGCTTCTCAACAAAAGATGTCATCCACAGAATAATGAAGACATTGCTCATCCATGAACTCTCACTGAACATCACTTGGTCTGGCAAAGTAACAGGGAAGCTTGGATTCCAGGGCTCTTTGATTTCAAAGGCTGTCATTGGTAGTTATATTTGTTTGGGTTGTTTATTATTTGTTGTTGTTATTGTTATTATTATTATTATTTGTTGTTATTATTATTTATTACTGTTATCACATCTATAACTATCGCACTCATTACAATTGTTCATAATTACTGCATTAACTTAACAGCATTTAATTTCTATTGATCCATGTGTATATGGGTGTATGTAATGTGATGTGAGATGTACATCAAGTTTTATTAAATTATTATCATATTATAATTAATTAATGATATGCAACTACTACTTTCCACAGACAGTGTAAGAAGGAACAGTGAAACATCCTCAGCTTCTGATGCAGAGTGTGAGAAGGAGATCAAATCCTGGCTGCGTAACGCCTCGGACAGAAATGGCGGTCGCATGAAGCGACGCCAAGTCATAAATTGTCCTTCATTTGCATAAACGGTAGACATTGTCTTTGCACATTCATTAGGCAGCTCTTTTGAGAATCATCAAACTTATTTTTTCAATTGTTTGAGTCTTAAAACAGTATTGGCTCATCATATAGCTTCTTTAAGAGATGATCCCAAATACATGATTACGCATGATTAATTATTGTCCTTATTTACCATTTTTATATTTTTATTTGCTAATCAAACTCATCACCTCAGTGCTTGTAATATCACGACATGTGACAAACTGAAAGAATTCTAATTGCATTGCACTGTATTTACTTTGTAGCGTACTTTTGTAGACTCAAGCATTTAAACTGAGTGTTCATTCGGTTACTAAAGGACCATTTCGACTGAAGTTTTGATTTCAGTATGAGCCAGAACTACTCAAGTTTGTTTTTGTCTGCCTTCTCTCAATTCGAATACAAACCAAAGTTAGATATTCCTCGCAGTCAGCCTAAACATTTTAGATAAGTTATCTTCGATGTTCTAGTATTCGAGCTCTAAGTGCGAACGAAGAATGCGTCGAGTGTCCAAAATCGCGGGTTATTCCCCAAAATTATGAAACTAGCACAGTTCTTCGGCTTGACTTTAATAGCTCCTTCCTGCAAGCTGTTAGTTCTTAGCGTTTGGACATTTACATTCGTGCGTAAGAACGCTGCGTGAAGTTGTGTTGTCAGGTGATCACATTGTTATGCGCTCGTTAAGCAGTCTTTAACGGACAGCTATCGCACCTTACATGTTGTAAGTTACAACCTTCTAAAACACCTTCGCTAACTTCGGTTATTCCTCCTAATTGCGAGGATGTCATGCTAAAATCCGGTGCTTACCAGGCTTTCAAGTCACGACATTAAAATAGCATGATGTAAACTCCAATTTCACAATGGTTCTCGCTAGTAAAATACTCTGGTCTACAGACTGACACACTGAGACATAAAAAAGTCATTGAGTGCTTTTTAATGCCTCAACTAAGGTCTGACAAACAATTGTAATGTCGTTCACTCATGGTCCCTACCACGTCCACTCCGAGTTGCGCAACTCAAGAGAGAGTTGAAGATGAGAAATAAGAAATCAGAAAAATAAGTTTCTGTTGTGCTCGTTAAAATAACTCTTGCGATAAAAACGGAAGGAGAAATAAAAATTTAAAAAAACACAAGGGAGTGAAGACAGGCAGACAAACGAAGTTAAGTAAAAACATCGGTCGTCCGTAACCACACATCAGACACCGTTGCCGTCCGACACTGCACGACGACAAAAAAATGAGCTCGCGAAAGCACGGATTGCGCTTTGTCGGTTTCCGAAGAGAACTGTCGGCACGAGATTCGAGGTTTAAATGCCATCGTGGCGGCTGATAGTTCCTCCTCTCGATGATAACAATCCAATGGAAACTGAAGCAGGAATTAAATGACTTTGTGACCTGGTTTCTTGGAGAACTGAGTTGATGCTGGGTAGCAAAGCATAATTGCGGACATACATAAACAATAGAAAGAATAATAATAATAGTAATAATAACAATAATAATATCAACAGTAATAACATTGCAATAATTGTCGTAATAATATTCACAATAAATAATATTTAAAATCTAAATATTCACATAAGATGATAGTAATTAAAAAGTTCAACAGTCTTCATACAGCATCAAAACACTGACAGCAGAACAACAACATTCCTTGTAATTGATATTTTGATCATGATTTTGATGGACCACCGTGAGCATTGTAACCAATATAACGAAAAAATATAAAAGATTAAAAAACACCGAAAATATAAAATAAACTATTCATTAATTATTGTTGCCAGCAATAATAAACATGATAATTGCCATAATTGCCGTCATCCTCATCATCATAATCATCATTATGCCTATTATTAAGGAAATGGAAAGTTGACAAAAACAAAGCAAACGGCCACTCAAAATGGACTAAAGTGAATGCCATTTTGTCCAACAACCACACCACCGAGTGAGTCATGCCAGCATCATCAACATTACCGTCGTCATCACAGTCACTCATAGCATGATGATAAGATCATGACCATCGCCATTTTTACCTTCTGCAGTCACTGCTTAATCTTTAGACTTTTACCCGAGCAATTGTTTAACAAACAACAGTCACAAGAGTATTTAGTTCGAACTTCAGAGGACGCATGTAAAAACATCATCAACACTAAAGTAACAACAGCATTTAGTAACAATAATAATAATACAAATGATAATAATAATAATAATCATCATCATTCAACGGTGAACCCGCACGTTTCTTCCACGGCGCAGGTCAACTTGTCGAGGAACTTCTCATAGGTTTCGTATTCTGGAAGGTCGATCCTATTGAAGCTGATGATTAAAAAAAAACATTGAAAATATCAGTCATTTATCATCATCGTCATCATCATCATCACCAACACCCACCAGGTGTGAGCCTTGGGGAGATTGTCCGTGCTTGCTTCGATTTGATGGATGGTGAAGAGTCGAGGTCCCTGAGAGCCTGTTGAACCTGGAATAATTAATGGTGCTTGCATGCATAATTAATGAGATAAATAATAAGTCGGTCAAGTCCAGAGTGTCAAAAGAAGTGAGTGCCATGCAACAACAGCATGAAGCCAGGCAAACACGAAAACAAAAAACTACTTTTCAAACATCGTTCTTTAGTCTGTCAGTGTCGATCAACAAAAACAAACAAAACATCACACATCATTAAGGCAAAAGATCAAAGGTCGTCAAACCTTGTAGGGCCTTGAACCCCTGCAGTGGCACCCTGGAGCTGCCAGTAACAAACTGCAGGAGTCTGGCCCTCCTCTCCTCGTCAAATTCCTCGACCGCCCTCCAGAACCACTTGACGACGTTCGATGACGACGAACAATGCTTCAGTCGGGTATTCTTCTTCCAGTCCTCGATGTCGATCTTGCCCAATCCACCGATCATCAGCTGAAGGGGAACGGATTGATAAAATGTTGATGATGGTTGTTGTTTAAGATATCGATAATGTAAAATCATAGAAGGCTATGTTCGTAGAGTCTTAATTAGTGCGGTCTGACAAACTAGTTTTGTTGACAAATTAGTCCATTGGTTATGGAAACAGTTAATGAAAAGATGAATAATCAGCATCACCAGTTATCAATCAATAATAATCTTAATCAGCATTGTTATCAATTATGATTATCAATTATTATGGTCACAATTCATACCTCAATTTCCCTCTCGTCGAATGGCTTGAGGAGGTGCTGTGGGACCAACTCGTTGAGCCCCTTCTGGAGGGCTGCAAATTGACTCTCCACGCCTCTCATAAACCTCCAGTTAACGTAGAGACTGGTGTAAATTAGCATACGTTAACATAACGAATAATAGTTTAATATTTTCATTAATATAATATTATATATAATATTGTCATTAATATTATCACTATTATTATTATTATTACAATTACTATTACGTAGTTAATTTTTAAGCAACCAAACGCATAGCATCATAGGCAAAATTACAACTTATTAGCCTTATAAAATATTGCTTGTCTGAGCCTATTCATGCATGTCTATGGTTAGGGTGACCTAAAAAATATTTATTCTTTACTGACTTGACATATTCCTTCTTGTTCTCTTCGGTCACTTGGACATCCCTTCCTCCAGGCTTCAGTTCGTGCTGTTTCCTCTCACCGAATGCTTCGTGATCCACGCAGAACACCTGATCCAACACCTCTGATATGTTGTTATCCCTGTGACCATGCAACAATGTTTGATGATGATGATGATGAAGTTCATTCAGAGGTGGTGAAAATGATGATGATTAATAATAATAATAATTATAATAATACTAATAATTGCAACATGAAGATGGTGATGATGATGATTATTCCTCATTATTAAACCATAAGTTTGGTATTAAGCATATTAGCCAACTTTCCTTTTCTACATCACCACCACCACCATCAATTTAACATAAAAACATTCAAAAATTCCTCCCTCACAAGATCCACACCAGACTCCTGTGAAGTTCAGGATCGACTGCTTCCAGGTCATCCAATGAGATGGGCTTTCCGAGGAGTTGTTTGTAGAAGGGCAGAGTGAATCCCCCGTCGAGGTAGTGCCCGTGGAATATGGCCATCCCGATGATGCGACCCACAAAGTGGAAATAAGACAGGTGGTCCTGTAGCGAGAGGAGATGCAAGGTTAATTATCAATTATGTTATCGCAATTATTATTATTATTAATACTATTGTTATTAAAAAACAAGTACATAAATATTAACATATAATAATTAGTTGTTTAATAAACGTTAGTTTAGTTAAATTAAACTTACTACTAATATTGTAGTAAAAATAATTGCATGTCTCATTAAAGCCTCTAAAATTGTTATCATTAAAGTTTGAAAAACAGGAACTTTGACCCTACTGGGTTGACCCCTGAGTCGGGGTTGATTTGAAGGGTGTAGATGTCGTCCCTCGAATATTGGAAGAGTCCATAGTAAGGGTTGAGCATTTCGTGAGATAACAGATACAACCACTCTCTGGTGAATGAATTTAAATTATTCTCTTAATTAATTACTTATGAATACTGTGATTCAGGCTTACACCACTATAAATATTGTCTTATTTGATTTGAAATTAATTACTAAATTGTTAATTTATTTATTTAATTAAATTATTTATCAATTTACTTATTATATTATTGTTTTATTTGATTAAAGCTGAGGCTTTAGTTATCTGAGGTAGTAACTTTCAGTATCCATTTATTATATAACCTGGAATTTTAATGGTTCTAATGGTTCAATTAGAGGGGAAATCTGAAGTGCGCAATAATGATAATAATAATGATGATGATGATGATAATAATAATAATAATAATAAAAATAATAATAAACAAAAGAAGTTAGAAATTAAAAAAAAAGCTTTATGCTAATATATTACACAAATGCAGACGGCCCGACAAAAAAGCAGAAACCAATCACCTGGCAATGCCTCCATAGTCCAGCCCCTCTTCACCTTTGAACTTCACCATTAACCTTTTCCTCAACTCTTTTGATCTCATCTTCATTACAGCCCTGTAGGAATCCTTTGGATGACAAATTGACCAATAGGTGAGCAGTCATCGGTAATGGATTTGTAAACAAGGACTGTTATTATTAACATCATTATCATACTCATCATCACCACCACCATAATCATCAACAACAACACCATTATCTTCATCAAACATGAGTGACTATTCAGAGGCTAATGGTTTAAATGAACTAGTTTGTTGAATGTCTGAAGAGATGATGATGATGATGATCAGTTGCAGAAGCACCTAGAAGTACCTCAAAGATCTCCTCCCTGGACACTTCAATCCTGCAGTGACCAGCCTGTGGCTGCGTGGAGTGAAGATCTTGTCTGAGCAGTTTCAACTTCTGGACCAAGTCCCTTCGATATTTGGGCAATGGGGACTCGCACCTATTCTCCTGGGGAGGAGGGGGCGTGTGCCGACCGGATGAAGACGATTGGACTGCCGAGGAGGAGCCGCCCCTTGGTGGCCTCGCCTCACGGGTCGGACTGGAGATGATGGACTGGGTCGTCATCGTCGTCGGAGGCATGTTGTTGTTCGATACAGTTTGAGATGTTGTGGATTCTGTCCGATCGTTTGAGTTGCAGACTATGTTGCTCTCTCGACTGGAGGCAAACGAACTTCATTTTTTAAATGAAAAAATACACAAAATCTCACGCATTTCGGCTCGAATAGACAAGTCAGAAAGCAATTAAAATTCAGATCAAAAGTCTAGAGTATAAATCTCATTCATCCTCACCAACGAATTAAACAAATACCCAGACATCTCACAATGAATCATCCATCCATTCATCCATCCAACAATGTTTCCCATGTATCTGCCATCAAAAACTTTGGCTTGATCATAATTAACACGGTTAAAAATCACCAAATATTTATTCAACCCCCATTACCTTAATCACCATCACCACTATCATCTTAATCATCATCACACTATCGACTAACAGTCTCTGCTGTATGAGGTGAAGGTTTGCCGAAAGTCTCGGATCTGTGAACTGGGTGGTCCTCTTGGAATGATCGACGAAATACGGACGACCTGTTGACGTCTGCCTCTTCTCCCAACCTGTGGGCAGGGGACCGAGGATCTCTTCGTCGCACAGCTGACTCAAGTCCCTGGGTACCACGGCAACGAGAAGGTAGGAAATGATGGTTGGTAATCATGTAGTAATCATGGAATAATATCAGTGAAAATGATTAATTAATGTGATTTCTAGCAGTCATTGCTTTAATTATTTGGTTATTATTGAGAAATACTCAAGATAACATGAAGAAGTTAAATTGAGTTGAGTTACCTTAAGTTAGTAACCACTAATAATGATGTTAATGATGATAACGACGTTTTAATAATGTCTCACCTGGGCACCCTTGGATCATGCCACGAGCTGACGCCTGACTGCGTGTGCAGGTAGTACACTTGTCCCTGAGTGGTGGTTCTCTGTTCTTTTCAGTAGAGAATAAGATGCTTTTGTAAAAGCATAATAATAATAATAATAATAATAATAATATAATAATAATAATAATAATAATAAGAAGAAGAAGAAGAAGAAAATTAGTTAAATAATAACTAAAAATGTGTTTGGAGTTTTGAAGCAGAATATTTTTAACATGAGAGTGCCATGTATTTTTTAATGTGCTTGCAACAGATTTTAATGAATTTCATGTTAGTTTGTCTTGTACTAAATGTGGCATTTGACAAATCAAGTTTAAAGGCAACCAGGCAAAGTTAACAAGCACTGTTCGAGCATTCACCTTGAGCTATCACTGCATCACTAGCGATCGAATATTTACATTGTAACATATGTAACCACAAATAACCACAAAGGCAACATCAGGGAGAAGGCAAACAACCTCCAAAGACCTAATAATGAATTGTGGTGATTACAAAAATGTTCAGCTTTTGGATATTAAATAGATGCAATTAACTGCATAAGCATTTATTTCTATATGCAAGTAACTCATCATCATTATTATCATTATCCACCACCACAACCACCATCATCACCATCATGGAGGAAAACAAGTTCCTCTATGTCTCATTATAAGGCTGCAAAAACACCAGCAAGTCTCAGTACGCCCTTTTGTCACCATTACCATTACCATCACCACCATCATCATCATCATCATCACCATCATCATCACCACCATCACCATTATCAACCTACCATATCCATCCGGCAGTTCAACTGCTCTGTGCAGTTGTGACCTGTTGAGGTAGTTTTCCCTCCTGGTTGATCTCCTACGCCTCCTATCTCCCCCTTCCTGGGTGGGTAAGACCTCCCTCTCCTCCCCGTCCACTGGCGTGGTCGGCGGAGGGGGTTCATCTTCGTTCACGTTGCTTTGACTGTCTGTCTCTTGTTGCTGTTGTTGCTGCTGCTGCTGATTGTTGTTGGTGAGGTGTTGATACTGTTGTTGTCGAGGTGCATTCTCGTGAGTCGGAGATAAATCAGAGAGGTCGTTGTCACTTCTCTCTGTAGCTGGTCTAAAGGTAATAATGATGATGGTGAAATGGAATACACGCTGAAAGTGGCAAAGCAAGTCGTTAATAATATCTTCAAAAAACAACAGAAAGATTTTGCAAATGATTTTGTCGCCAATCTCGTTGCATGCCTAGTGATTCATCAGCTCAACACCATGGGAACGGTTGTCTTGGTAACCACCATCCAGTCCAAGTATTTATTGACATTCCGCAAATAAGTTGCTGCGGCAGCAGAAATGAATGAATGAATGAATGACTGAATGCATCGCCTTCAATGAGAGAGAAGCAGTTCATCGAGTTGAAATTGGTCAACCAGTTGAAAGATTGCGACAGCTGATGAAGCAATTCAGGAGATAATGTGATGACGACGACGACGATGATGATGCAGATGCTGGAGGTGGTGTTAATGATAATGATGATAATAATGGTTGATAAATAGTAACCTGGTGGGTCTCTCCCATTGAGTAGTTCTTGTGATGTGATTCAAGTAAAGGACTCGCCCAGTAGACGAGGTCCTCTCACCCCAGCTATTTATAGAAACAAATCAAATAACAATAATAACCAATTCATGAAACAACAACAGTAAAAATAATAACAACGATGGTAATAATAATAATATAATTGGTTAAACATTGCATTTGAACCTAAAACAAGTTACAATCAGTTGAACTATTGTGAAACACACATAACTCAATCAGCTGATGCATCGTATGATGTCGACGACGACGACGTCTACTCAAAAGTTATTATTTGTAGCAGTAATATTTCAAAACACTGTCGATGAGGACGACGCCGGTGATGATGGTAATGATACTGATAGGAGAGAAATCAACGCAGTCAATCAACGCCGTTGTGATTCCAATTCTATATTTTCAGCATGTACATCACTGCAAAACCCTCGTGACTGAGCACTCCGCCCGCCTTACAAATTCATCCATTTGTCCACCCACTCTTTAAGTCATCCATCGACCATCAATCAATCAATCCATCAACCTTCAACCGATCGATCGATCAACCAGCCAATCCAACCAACCAGATCAATCAATTCATTCATCCATCCATCTATAATTCTTCCTCCTCATCACTCCACAGATCATCGGCATCTCCACAAAGGAGAGATTTATTAGACAGAGGATGAGAAGTGTTTCAGTCAGGATTTTCCATCAACCACAGTGCCTCCCTGATTGGCTCCTAATCAGATGAGATGGATGGATAGTTAGGCAGACAATCCAGAGGAATGAAAAGATGTCAACAAATACAAAGCATGATACAAAATCAACCAATAGAGAACTTAGTCATACAACAGTGTCGACAGAGGCAAAAGGTGTTTCCTCGACCCCTCCAGTCACTTCTAAAAAAAAGGGTGTCCTAAAGTCAAAAATGCCGTGTGTCGTGTCCAAGCTGCAAGAGAGTCATGTTCTCATCTGTTGTACTTATTCATAGTTTCATTGTTGAGCTTTTAAAAGTAACCCAGACATGAATAACAGGCCTTTATAAAAATAAAAACAAAAAACAGGCACTTGTTGTGTCAGTAATCTTCAAGTTATTTTAACCTTATTTGCACAAGAATGCCTTCTTTAAGAATTTTGGCACAACAATATTGTCAATTTGATGACCTTTTAACTGACTCCTAAAGTGACCTGACCTGACCTACAATGCTCCTCTGAGGACCAATGAATGGTTATGGAATCAAATGAGTCACAGCTCCCTCTTTGGGAGTAGAGTCATCAGTTTCCATGGAGACAGATTATTTTTTTTTGCTATTCGAGGCCAATAAACACGGGGATAGAAACTCGATGAATATTTATCGGTGGGCTGCTATTTGATCTCATCTCTAGAGAGCTATTCACATCCTTATCAAGAGGATAATGGCGGTAGCTATTCCCAAGCACCAGCTGAGCATGGATCGTGGACAGAAACAAAGAAACAAAGGCAGAATAATCCAGGCAGACACAAAAAGAGCTACAAATGAAAGAGCAGAGAAAATTAGTGCTAAGTGCAGAGTTGAAACAATCATGCCGTGAGAGCATGGCTCATGATTTCAGACTCATTTCAACTGTAAAACGATTTCCAAATAGCAACACTTCCATCTTAATTCTCGATTTAATTGGCTTAATTTTTAATAAGCACTCGCATCGCATTGACGAGCAATCTATTCGCAATTGTAACAAAAATAAATTTATTTTTAAATTATTAATTACACCGTCCTCTGTAACCAAGTAACCAACGTGAGTGGTCAATGGAGACTAAAGAGTGCAATCTCCTCGTTTCCAGCTTAATTTCAATGGAAAGGAATTTAAAAACCATCTACTAGCACTCAACGTTCCAAGGTGACTGCATTAATAAAAAGTACCAATAAAATCCTAAATTACAGAGCTAAGTGGAGGATGGAGCAGTGGTGATGATAGTGCTGATTTCATGATAATAATAATAATAATAATAATAATAATAATAATAATATCAATTTTACACATTTCAATTCTTTGACACAATCACCTTTGTTTGCAAACTTATGATTACCTATGATTACACTTAAATTTTAATTATTCATGGCTATTCAGCATAAATACATAATCATTTATTATGAATATGATGATGATCATGATGATGGTGAAAGACTCTGCTATTGAGAATGCCCACCCCTCAGGCAACTCGGATGGATCCGATTCCATGGGCGGGGAGGAGGAGGTGAACTCCTGGTTGTCATGGATACGGGGACTCGCAGATGTCCTGTCCCTGGATATGAGACTGATGACCAGGTACCCCCTGATGACGTCATCTGAGGACATTCGTTGCAGTTCTATCTTCTGGACTGTAGGAACGCATTGATGTAATAACTATAACATGACTGATGTGGAAATATTAATTAGCTTCATAATATCAATAATATCAGCCTCTCTAATTGACTATCAATAATGAGTGATGTGTTAACAGTAGGTGATTCCAGGTTGTAAACATTTCAGATCATATGCCAAAGAAAATAAAGAATTAAAAAAAATTAATGGACAAAAATTCCAGATCACAACAATCATCACATCAAAATCAATGGATGCTATGCAAATAGGAGCAGATGACTTATGTTACAACTTTAAAATTAGACTTTTGTAAGTCACTAGGTCAATATTAAGAGTCAATAAAAATGTATAGGTACAGCCCAATTTTAGATAACCACTTTCATTTCTCAAAAACTTTTAAACAAAGCTATGTAATGTGTTCGTCGTCATCAACAATATCATTACAGGCATCAAAATCAAAATCATGGAGATACGATTAAAGATTCAGTGTTTCTCTAGCGAGGACAGCTATTCCAGCAAAAATATAACACCAGCATTACCATAACCATTGCTATGACAACGATCACAATGATAACCACAACCATAATCATTATCGTAATCAACTCACATCCAGAATCCTTGAGCCTCTGGATAGCACTGGCAAGGATCCTCACGCAACCCAGAAATCCTGCCCCCTGTTTCTTGTGGACCTTTTTTTGATTCCATATTGTCACCATTATGGTGTCCTTCGAGCCTATGTAACTGCGGAGTTGTAATTGCAATTGTAGCAACAAAAATCATCATTACTGAAAGTTTAGCTTTATTATTATTATTATTATTTATTTGTAGTATTATTTTATTATTATTATTTTTTTATATTATTATTTTATTATTATTATTTATTAGTATTTAAGGGCAACTTGTAAATCAGAGTTTCACTTTATGAGTGAGTCTAAAGGTCCCCATTGCCATAGCTTGTAATTACTGGCAGATTAAACAACTCACACATCCAAAGGATAAACCAACTAGGATTGCTTTGGCAAAAAATTCACCATCATCATCATCACCAACTCCACCATCACCATAATCATTGTCACCAATACCATCACCATGGTGATTATCACAATGGTGCCCCTTTATTGAATGAGTTATTTAAAATACTGACAGGTCAAAGTGTTGATTCCACTTGGGGTCGAGAGTGTTCTTGCAGCATTCGGTGGTGTGAGTTTGTGGTGGACTTCCACCCTCCACTGTGATTCGTGCAAACGGATCGGGCAACCCTGCATTAGGTCAAAGACTTGTACACGTCATTGTTAATATTTCATTAATGCATCCATCGTTTATAAATATTTGCAATCGAATTTCAATATCATCAGCACCTTTCATCCTTCTCTTTAAAGATAAATTAAATTTAATAATACAATTTAATATTAACTTAAAAGTTGATAAATTACTAAATGTTTGGAATTACTTTAAATACAAAATATAAGAAAAAAAAACTTAGAAATGATTTCAACTCTAAATTGCCAATTACTGACCAACAGAATTAAATAGGCCAACATATTGAATACTCACGAAAAAAATCTTTCTTGGCAAGATTCTTGGCACAAAACACTGTCATTAAAATTAAATCAAATAATTAATTTAATATCATCGGCACATTATAGTATTGTAAATTAATAATATTATTATTATTGTTATTGCAATGATGTATCAATTATTTATATCAGCTAATTTAAACTAATTTGAGTTTAAAACACCTGTAATTGTATTTCATCAGTAAAAAGTTTAATTTACCACTACATTGGTAATTGTTACATGTTTGTAGCATGAATGAAACTGAAGATACAAATTTCATTCAAAAATATTTTAACATGCATCAAAATCAAGATTAGACATATAAAAATAATGCTCAATAAGTTTTTCAATTATTGTGGCTTTTATTAGTCATTACTCGACACAATCACTGATTTACTTTTTGTAACTCATCACTATTGTATTCTCAAATATTAAATGACTTTGCTTATTATTATAAATATTTTGAAAATTCATATTTATTATAATATTTCCTCTGATAACAAATATAAGAATAACAAACAATAAAAATTCTTTTGATAGCATCTAATCTGGTTAAATGACATCAATGATGTTATTGTCTTATGACAAGAGATTTATAGTGCTCTGAAACACATACTATTGGTGCAGTAACCCAAAAACAAAATGTCAAACAACATGAAACATTGCATTTTTGTCTGTTGATAGGAGCCATCTTGAACATTATACTACCAAATTGTTAGCACACTTTCTGAAGGCGTACCCATCTCATGCCTTGAGACATATTCTCAGGGAATGAAACTGAATTGCGTGGTACAAATATATCGACGCATTACCACATAATTTCATCATATCATTACCAACACTAACTCAATGTATCGTCATCATTACAAACATTTTCACCGGTTGCACTCCAACTCCTGAAGGTGAATCATCGCCGTCCCACGTTGTCCTCATCGTTACATTATATTATTGTCTTATCACTTTTATTATTATATTGTCTCATAATTATTATTGTAATCGTCGTCATCACCATTGACATCGGCATACCAGCGTTGAACATTTTTTGAAGTATTATCATCGTTGCCAAGTGAAGAGTGGAAGTGAAGCACTTTGAAAAGTGATTTAAGTACAGCGCATGGAACAGCTGCAAATGGATGCTGCTTGAGGGGTCTCAGGTGGTGGCGCATTAAAGAGACTTTCCTCAAAAGCACTTCAAAGTCTAACTTGGACGTTTGCACAGAACGTACAACCATCAAAAATAACCAGTCATGCTCGTGGTTATCCGTTTAGCTTCTTTCACAAACAGAAGAGCTATAGCTACAGAAAGGCTAATACTGTTCAGGTCACTAACGAAAATAGCGTTACGCATAAGGTTTTTACGCAAATGTCAAAAGTTTAGAAAAGGCATTTCCCGTAATTAACCATTTAAAACCATTTGCAAGTTGTGGAATCATACGAAAACAGAGAGCATTACAAGATTCAAACGTTGCTGTTGCTGTTGTTACAGTTTAGGTATGGAAATCAGAACTATAACTTTCAACTTGACAGAAAATATTTGATAAATAAATTCTTGCTAAAAAGATCCGTTTGAAACATCAATATCAGCCTTCGAAGTTGCAAATGGATTTTTAATCAACACCTTAATACTTTGCTCTCGTGTGATAGAAGTTAGGCCCACGGGAGGACATAAATTAATTATCATTGTAGAAACATGTTGATGATGATGTCCACCGTCAGACATCAGTATCATATCTCATACATCACATACATCCTTTAAAGCATAATTATTACTTGTCATCCTCCATGAAACTAAGACTATGGCAAGTGATATCATCTTATGACTGTGGAAGTCATGCTCCTCCAATTCCATGTCATCATCATCATCATAATCATAACCATCATCATCGTCATCGTCACCACCGACATCTTGTACATCAATATCCATGTCATCCTCCCAAGAATTCAAACATCTAAAAGATGCTGTTATGAAACAAAACACTGTTTATTGACCCAATGTTCCCATGCATATCATTTTAATCAATTATTATGCAGGAGAATTGAAAATCCATCCAATAGTTCTCTGTGGATGATGCAGCATGATAAATTCAACCCCCAACAAACCAATCTATGAGTCCATCAATGCATCAATCACTGAATGGTTATTTATGGAGAAACGTTATTTACGTTATTAATATCCTATTATTTTTTTCTATAATAAGATGATTCTTTTGAAATAATTAACAATTGTGGAGTATTAAGGAAACACGTTCAAGTACTGACTCAATATCACCATCTGACATAAAAACAAAACAAATTAACTTAGGTTTATATATATTACAAAATACTGAATTTAATACAAACATGTTAAATCAACAACTAATAAATTTATTAATTAATCTTAAAATATAAAGAAACACACAAAATGTAAAAAAAAAAATTAAATATATTGCAGTTCTCAAGGTCGTTAACACTCATGTTTATCTGGATAGAATCATTCAAGGACATGCAATCACTTTTAGGAAATAAGTCGCTTGTGAAAAACATTTTTTTTTCTTAGTTGAAAAAAACCTTATCAATTTACATTTGTTGTTGTTGTTGTTGTTGTTATTATTATTTTGTCAGAGACTACTGTTGCACTTCAACTTGGAAAAAGACAAAAACAAGAATTTACAAAAGAGTGTGGATTCAATTTCCCTCCACTGCCCCAGATGGCCTCACCAAGGACGAGGTGGTGGTGGTGGTGCCATGATGTTGCGAGGAGGAAACAGTTTTAACGGCACCAACCGTTGGTTGATTCATATTAGCATATGATGGTGGTGATGATGATGATGATGATGATGATGATGATTGCAGTGCTGGAGGTGATGATGATTATGGTGGAGTTGAGATGGTGCATCGTAAACACACAAATAAAACGAGACTTATTAGACATGATTATGAAGAACATTTTTATGCAAAAATTGCCATTCGAAACAAGTAGACACCAGATTATAAGATTTACATAAGAAACAATTATGGAATTAAACAATTATCCATCCATCCATCCTTTTATGGGTTGCCATGGTGCGGTGTTATGCCGTTAGTCTAGACTCAAGAGTCAACATTGAGACTACATCTTGAGGTATAAAAGGACATTCATTATGAACTGGCAATTAATGATTATGGTGATTATGACATGCAGAAACATTAATTAGCAATGAGGTTATTCAAAAGGGCAATTATAATTCTAATTTAATCTAATCATGGATTTGTCTTTCCATCCCAGTCCAGTGAAGTATTCCATTGATCTGAGTTTTATGTTTTGATGGTGCTGTTTTGACGGGGCTATTTTGTCGCCGGGCTATTATGACGGGGTGCCCGTTTATATAATTCCCAAGAGGGCTTGTGGCAGTTCAGGCTGGGTTCCGAACACGACACATTACGACTGTTGCCATTGCCACCGTAATGCAGGCACGGAACCCATTCGGTCAACCTGCACGCCAAATGAATCAGCATGTAATCTTGTCATGTCAAGGTTTTAATTCCTCTTCATAAATGACCAGGTTGATAAACTCCTTGTTCATGTCACAAGTATGTGGCCTTCAACTGAACATTTTGTAGCATCTCTTAATACACAAATATAAACAAAAATATATTTCTTGAAAGGCTGTAATAACCAATAAGAAATTTTGAAAGAGTAACATTGCCTGTGATGATGATGATGATGATGATGGCGATGACTTTATGAAATCACTGCATTTATAAAACAATTTAAATGTAACTCCAAATCATCCTTCTAGAAAAATGAAATTTAAAATAAGAAATTTAAAGTGTAGAAATATGAACTGATCCCCAAAGTCCTTTTGAAGCCAATTTTCTGGTGGAATACTCAGTTGCTTTAGTGGTAAGGAAATAAAAATCTTGACACTTATGAGTATCATGATGACTGTGATGATGTAGATGAAAAATTATTTTGTATGAAAGCATCATTTGGATAAAATTTTATGTTATGATAAAAAAAGCATAAAGAGATTAATATCTGGAAAGTAATTACATTGCACTAAATTCATGAGCCACTAGCAGGTTCTTGAAGGAATTACATCAGTAAAATAACCTGTTATTAATAGATGTATAATAGTAGTAATGTAGTACTAGATGTATTGTTAAAATATTGTTGTTGTTATTATTATTATTTCTGTTATTATTATAGTTTATTTTATTATATTCCTTATTATTTCATCAAAACAAAACCCAAACAAATCACAATCTCATGGTTGGGTTTGCTCTTGTCTATAGCACTGCAAGCAATTCAATGAGGCGATGATTCAAACGATTGTTTAACTAAAGACTAAACAATCATTCTGATGTCTTAACTTGCAGAATCACCAGTAGTTGACATTTAGCCAATTGAAACATTTTTAACATCCACAATCTGGGTCATCAAACAGATGACATCATGAGTACCACAACACAACAATGATGAAGACAACTATGGCAATTATCATGAATTCGTTAAGAATTATAATTATTCAAAACATTCCTGAAACTATAATGTTGGTGATGGCAGCCATGGTGAACATCACCATTAAGACTCCTATTCATGCACCTGTTGAGCTCCAGACAGAATGACATTCTCATGACATCTCATCTTTTGCCCCTCAAAGCATGCTCCTTACTTACAAAGAAATTGAATGTTAAACAACAATGAAGGTTCATTATTAACAATTGCTAAAAACTAATATAAAGCAATAATATTAAACTTTAAAAAGCTTACAAGTTTTGGCCAGTTTTTATAAAGTAAGTTTAAAATTTAATGTTCTACAAAATGGAAAATAATTAGATATGTTCAATTTTCATGATATTTATGTACAAATGTTTTCAAATTATAGTGAACATTTGTTGCTAGCCCTAAAAACCATGGAAATGCTGTAAAAGAATGAAAATAGCCATTATTCCAATGCAATCAAAGCCTCTAAAATTACAACAAAGCTAGTAAAGATTTCATTTTGAAAGACCCAAAATTGAGGACAAAGCTCCTGTTTCTCAAGGTTACATCAAATGCATTCAAAAGCCTGAATTCAAATTCACAACCTTCACTCTTACATTTATCAAATAACAAATCAAATGATTAACTCAACAAAACTATTTATTTATTTATCACAATAAAGTAACTTTTAAAATTAGCAAAACAAACAAATGTTTTAATTTTTATTTATTAGAATGCCATTTCAAATGCCAAAATGCAAACTTAACTTGAAACCAGACTTAATAATGATGCAAAGCCAGAGAAACTGTTTTGAGCATCACAATAAATCAAAGTAAATCCTAAAGTAAAAACGGAAATCTTAAATTTTTTTTTTTAATTTTAAAAATTATGTCCAAACAAACTTAATGTGCCCAACAATTAGTTTAAGAATAAGCACATTCAAAGCTTTAATTACATAATTGCACCAGCAATTTATTCCAGACAGACATAACTATCATTATTATAATTGCCCACCCTAACAAATAATTACAAGTGATAGCATATAAATATATATATATATATAAGACAAGAGGGCTAAGAAGAAAGTAGGACTTTGCTTTGAAATTGGAAAATTAATCTGGCCAAACAATGTTTTATTGACATACATTAATAACATAATTAATTAACATTAATAACCTCACTGAACCATGTTACCATCATGACGTGAATATTTACAAACACATTCAAATTGGGCAAGATCACAACAGTAGGTTACATCGACATGTCAAAAGCATTACTGTGGTTGTGATACTTTTTTTTTGAGTAGCTTCAGACTTTAGTCAATTATACAAAAAATAAAAGAAATTTGAAAATAGCTAGTTTGTATGGTTAAGTGATTCTTGAAACAACTTGAACAAGATTTTTCATTTAATTATTTCTGTTTTAATTTATTAAAGATTATTTACTGCTTATTTGAGTTAAAGGTGATTTTAGAGATAATTTAAAAAATAAGTATGTCTACATTCAAAATTAAAATTTACTATTAAAATTTCTGAAAAATTCTTCAAGTAACAGATCTCATCACCTACCCACAAAAAAACAAAACAGCAAAAAACAGTGAAATAAAACTGAAAAACCAGAACAGAAAACATAACGAAACACTGAACGGACTCACAAGTTAGCCTCATTTTTGTTTGTCCCGGCCGTCTTCCACTGTTAGTGGCCATTTGAGACTTTAAAAATTACTCCAAAATAATGTCCAACAAATTACCTCCTCATAATCTCCCCTCACCGGTAAAGACGTCTGCACCAGAACCACGGCCGGAAGTTATGATTTGTTTAATGTTTTTCTGCTTTGGCTTATGATGCTCATATTTGTTTATAAAAAGCATTATCATTACAAGCAGTTTGTAATGAAAATTATTTTAATAAAATATAACAATGCGCCACAACTAATCGGATAAAAAAAACCACTTTAGCAAATTGCCTATGCAAAAACCACAATTGTTACAATTGTAATTGTTACAAAAATTAAAATATCTCATTAATAATAAAAATATAAATTTGGTACAAATTTCCGGCAAAACATTTAGTAACTTGAATAAATTTTATCAGCAATTCAGCACTACAAGAAAATATAAGTTGATCTGCTCGAATTTTGTAAACAGACTGCATTTGGGCCTGGGGTCGTAGCGGGAATTGCGTTTCAGTTTTGTGCACAATGATACTGATGAAATATTTTGTTAGTAAGTTAGCATTAGTTAACAACGTGAATGCTTTGTCTAAAAGGACCTTCTTGGGTTTACTAAACTCAATATCTAACAAGTACGTATTATAATTCCTGCATTTTGTTATGTCCACTTTTAATTACTTAATTTCCAGTAATATTATGAAAACAAACCAATTTATATTTGTTACATTATTGGTACAACATTCCTTCAAAGACCAGATGAAGAAAGAATTAAAATGCTAGGTCCAGATAGGTCTTGTGCTGAATGGCTGTTAAGAAATGGCGCTTTCGTAAAATGGGTTGGTAGCACAAAATTTCTTACAGACTACAACTCATTGCCAGGAGAGGATAACAAAGAAGCTCGTTTTATAGAAGAAATCAATGTTGATGAAGCTGGTATAATGCAAGTTGGATTCAGACATTTTGGTAAGTCCTTTGTTTGATGTAAATAATGAGCATAATGAGTAGCATTATCGACAAATTGGTCTGTATTTGCAGAATTTAGCATAACTGCTTAACCTAAACATTAATTACTAAATATAATATTGTTATTTCAATCTAAATAATTGTATCCTATCACAATGTCTTGAAATAAAATGTAAGAAAGATGAAATGATTGCAGATGGTTGCAACCACATAAAGAGGATCAGATTTCACCATTGCCCATACCTGACAGACGAAGCTCTTGCAGACGCCATCGACAAGTTGAAGCACTCTTTAACACATCTCGAACTGACGAGCTGTGGCGACATATCTGATGCTGGCCTCTCATATGTAACAAATTTGAGGTATCATCTTGTTTTCATCTGTGGTCTTTGGGGAATTTTGACTGATTATAAGTAACTCTTGACCACGGAATGCAACCAATTTGGCCTAGTTATAGTTATGACCCATGGTTGTTGAGCTCAAACCATCCACAGTAAGCCAAACTAGTATCTTTGAGAAAGTTATGAGGATAGAAATACTCCACTATAATTTTTATTACCCTTATTACAGTTGTGTTGTATTCCAGTTAATCTCCTGAATTTACTTACAGGGGGCAGAGGCGCTTTCGTTAGCATCGTACGCTTTATCATCGGCAGCATCAGTAGCCCTTTATAGGGACTAGCAAGGTATTAACATTGCTAACTCTCTCGTTAAGACCTGTTTAAATATTTGCAGCCTCCTCAAATCACTGCTGTTGAGAGATCTCCCAGAAGTTAGGAATCCACAGAAGTCATTCAACCGCCTCAAGGCATCTCTCCCTGAATGTGAAATCAATTATGTCGACTTGAAGCGAAACCAGGAATGAGCTCTGAATTATTTTTCTCTATTTTGATACAGTGATGAATGGAGAGACTCTTTTATCACTGACAAAATGCTTTTTTACTCAACAAGTTTATTAATACAACATTATAATCACTGACAAGTTATTTCTTATCAAATTTTATGCAAATGTTATCACAATCATCATCTCAGTGGCTTCATTTTCTTCTCCTGCTTTACGGTGACTCCAGCTGTCGGACGATCCGAGGAGGAGTTCTGATTGGTTGGTGCCTCTTTCTCTTGTTTCTCTGTCTTCACTGTTTCTTCTGCTGAGATTAAAAGTTAATTACATATTGAAATTCAAATATGAGCCCAGTTAAAAGATGAGAAAATGTTAAGTCATGTGCTAATTAAAGAATACCTAATTAATCATTACTTTTGCTGGAAAATCAAGCAATAACCAAACTTTCTACTAAAACTTTTAGAAATAAAATATAAATGTACAATTTTATAAGATTGTCTAAAAGGGTTTACTTATTTTATGTTTATTACATATTCATTAGACTGATATTTAGTATATGTTACACCAATGTAATATTAATTCATCAATAAGATGACTAATTATAAATTATTTATCTAGCGACCTGTCTTCTCAGGAAGCACCGGCTTTCTGATACCAAACCGCTGATCGAAGTCGAACAGCAGGGCATCCACTCGTTCCCTCTGGAAGACCGATCCAATGTTCTCCTGCAGTGGCTTCTCTTTGGCCTTGTTCTTCTCAACTGTATAATTAATCAACCAGATAGCTGGGTTAAGTTAGTAATTAAATACTTAACAAATAGTTAAAGGCAAGTTGTAGGGCCAGGTGAGGCTGGGTATCCTGCAAGTAAGCTGAGTACGAGCAGGCTTCAGCATCATTTTTGCAACATCGCATTGCAATCTGGTACTTAAGCATTGTTGATAATCTGTAAGATTCTCACAGCATCAAAAGAATGATGCTTATCAATGAATCCCTACTTATGTATGGCAAAAACCAGTTTCTTAGGGTGCAGGCAGTGCCTATTATGAGGATTGGATATTTTAGTTTGGTAATTTTGGTGTTTTATCATGCTTTGTTTGTCAAGCATTGTTTGGCTTGCATTCTGTTCATCATTTTTTTTACCACCAAACATGCCTCCTTACCGTGATTACCCTGGTCTTTGAACTCCCACCAGTACCCCTTCGACGGATGATACCTCGAGTAGGACTGTGCTGAAAATGATAATTATCTTTTAAAGTTTGAGGAATTATTTTAAAAGACAAATTGTTTTAACTAAGCCTATGAAATTTTAAATTGGTCTTAGTGTTATGTTAGAATGTTTTTTCTACCTTCTGTAAAGGCTGAACCTAGACTGTTGATGGCATTAGCCTAAAATAAGAAATTAAAAGCCATTTTAAAATTGTACAAAGCAGTTATTTAATTAATGACTGAAAATGTTCCAAATGATGAGTTTATTTGTAGTGCCATGAGCATAAGTGTCCGGGGCGCTCAACCATTTATATAGCGTCGCATCCGGGGGACGCCTTGCAGCAATCCACCATAAGATTTACAAGTGCAATAGACATGTCCATCATTAAAAACAACATTAGTTTACTCCAAATAATTCTCAAAAAATGACGAGACTCACGAGGCGAGAGCTTATGACCGAATTGAGATCAGGGGCCTGGTAAACAATGCCAGCGATTATGTAGTATTCGGCAATTGGTGTGACTGAAGACAAACAACCATTGTAATTACTCTTGAGACAGGATGGTGAATGTTATTATAATTTCCAATGCCAATAAAATTATAGATGAAACCTGAAGGCTTTTTAATAACTACAAATGATAAATCTAATTTTAGAAGGTAAGGGGTAGCTATTGAACAAAGACGTGATTTTATCACATAATGACGCTCATAATGGTATGTATGCATGAATCAATGGAATAAAAACCAACCCTGAGTGGGTGAATGCCTCTGCTGTTGTCGAATGACGTAAAGAATTGGCTCCTGTGCATGAAGCAATACATATTCTATGCCCGTCATCTCTCTGCATGACAAAGAATTGTGAACATGATTTGGTAAAATATAATGTGTATTATATTAAGTGTTATGAAACTAATTAGCTTGTTGGCATGATTGAAATACTTGATATTAATGATAAAATGTGATAAGCTTTCTTTGAGATGGCACAGTAATGATTGTTTCGTGCTGTCCGCATTATGCAAACAATTTGAATCAAAAAACAAAATGAAAAAATAAAAATCTACAAACAGAAGTTTCTCCGGCGAAAAGCCCTGCATTCTCATTATTTCATTGTTGCACTGCTTCTCATAGAACGGGTTTGATTTCTCAGTAAAATAAGCGAGAACATTAGAACTGTTCAGAAACGGTATCGAGTTGCTGTCATACCATGATCTCTGCAAACTGCTTTCATGAGATGCTGCTTTACAATGAGAATGTTAACAGCAAATATCACATATTATGCTTATTGAATTAAACAAGGTTTTTATTTTTCATCACTCAATTATTATGTATTATATTATAAGTATTACATTATATAGTATATTCGAGATGAAATTTTAATTTGAAGCAAATGAAAACATAAATCTTACAATTTCCTAAATTTCCAGGATACATTTTCCTGATAGTAATTCTATAAAATTTACTGATTCGCAGCCGCTAAAATCGTAAACAGAAGGAGCTGAATGACCAAACTTTCCTCCACTCTTGTTAAGTCGAAAACCTAATGTACCGTATTTCGTCTTTTCTCCTACTTTAAATAATACTTTTGAAGTGATGACTGAATTTGCAAAGTGGCTTGTAATGACAAAATTGCAAAAAGTGTTTAAACAATTCTTACTAGCTTAATTCTAATCCGCTTATTCAACAAGCAAATTATTTAGCATCTAACTTGATTTAATTTGATACTAAATCCTCCGACAAGCTGGTAAATAACATCTCAGTCAAAGATTGCGAATCGATTGAGCAAACGTTGCCTTATTTTATTTTTAGTGTTAAAAATTAGTATTAACATTTTAAATTGTTAAATGTATAATTTTAAACAAAAATATAATTATAGTCATAAATAAGCACAAGAAACGAAAAATTGGTTTTAGGGGATATTTAGAATCATATGTAAAAAAAAGCAAACCTAAGCCTTTCGGGTCAGGTTCCTTATCATCGCGGTCCAGTAAATAAAATTTACCTTTGTTGTTTTATGTAAATTTTACCAAAATCTATAACTTTGGAGACATTTAAAATTGACCAAAAAAATAACTCAATTTTGGGAGAATTCTCCCTTCCAGAAAAAGATAAAGTGACTAAAAACTTGAAAAAAATACGGCCTCTTTTAAAATAAATCTACATTACAATTTCAAAATATACTAAACAACATTTTATTTTTATTTAGCTAAATCTTGTATTGTGATTATTTTAAGCATTTCAAACTTATGAATATTCATGAGTTTAGATTGCCTCAAGTTTCATTCTTGACCTCGACTGTGTATATGGTTGTTTGATGTTCGGTGATTTGTTTGGCAAAAACATGGGTTGCGTGTATAAAAATGTTTCTATAGTCTTGCTTGCTGGGATTTTCGGAATGTCGGGATATTTGTTTTTTCGTAAAAGAAAAGTTAAGTTGAATTATAACGGGCAAACTTTGTGCCTTAATTTGCCACAATGTGTACCTTCAATACCTATTCTTGGATCCATACCTTTCCTTCCACCATTTCCAGTTATGTACAAATTTTTTACAAAAAATTCAAACAAATACCCAGATGTCGCAGCTTACTATGTAATGAGCAAGTGAGACCAAGTTTTGAAACCCAGTGTAGTAATGGTGCTATTTGCATCACATTCTGACTTTTTCTAATTAAAATCAATCGCTTTTTATTTTAGATATCGCATTGTTTTGAACAGTCGAGAAGCAATTCATGAAGCTTTTGTGAAAAGGTCCAACGATTTCTCCAGCCGGCCACCCGGTGTTATGAATAACGTGTTCAATGCAGACCGGAAAGGCAAACGACAACATTTTGAATATTGGCAATTTTGGCAATGAGTCTAATGCACTGATTTCAGGAATTGTTTTCCATCCCTATAATGAACACTTTAAAAAGTACCACAAAATGAGCCTCGGAATAATGAAGCAGTTTGGATTTGGAAATAGGATCATGGAAAAAAGAATCATGGAAGAGGTTTTGCCACTTTTGGAAACATTGGCAACATTTAAAGGTTTTAATTGAAATGAATGTATCAATTGTTTAAAGTACACCATATAACGCAACTTTGTAATGTTCGTAAAGGCAATGAGATCTGCCCACGTTTGATGGCGACAAAATGTTCAATGAATATCATTTGTGGTGTGCTTTTTGGAAAGAGATTTGAAGACAATGATCCTGAACTTATAAGTATCATGGAGAATATCAAGGCCAGCTTTGCCAACTTGCCTAAAGTCTTCATACTCAGCTTAATACCATTTTTGAAGTTTGTTTAAGGCTGAAATGTATTTAGTTTATTTAGTTTGATAAATTATTTTATTTTTAGGCATTTCTCATACTTCAAGAATGCATTGTCCAATTCGGTGAAAGCACAGGATAAAGTGTTTGCCATGTTGGAGGATAAAATAATCGAATGCACCGACGATTCAAACGATCTCGAGAGCTTCATCAGGAGTTACATCGAAGCAGAGGGTCCGCAGTATGACAAAGATCAACTCCTTCACTTCATGCATGAGATGTTTCTTGTTGGAACTGAAACCACTGCCACTACGCTCGAGTGGTCTTTAGTTTTACTTGGAAATCATCGCAAAGTTCAAGAAAAAATGTTCTCTGAGATGGAGAAGATTGAGGACAGGTTGTCTTCATTGGATGATAAAAAGGACCTGCCCTACTGTGAGGCAGTTCTCTGTGAAATACTGAGGATGAAACCAGCTGTACCTCAGACACTGCCCCATGTCACCATGAGGGATACCCATGTCATGGGCTACTACATACCTGAAAAAACTTTTGTAATTTAAAACTTGTCCTGCTTAGTAAATTTTCTAAAATTTCACTTAGAATTACTTTTTGCAGGTATTTGCCAACATTAATTCTGTTCACCACAATGTCAAGACTTGGGGTGACCCAGAAAACTTTAGACCAGAGAGGTTCATTGATGAAAGGGGACTACTGAATGCTGCTGTCAGAGATAAGCTTGTGACATTTTCACTTGGTTGGTTTGACAATCATTTGATTGAATGAATGAAGACAATGTGGAATGGGATTGCTCTCTGGTTCATTCTGCATGTATAAGGTGCAAAAGATGGCCAACCTCAAGATCACATATGTATATCCAAATGATACCTGTATTGATTACCTTGACCAGATTTTGATAATTAGCTCTGAACAAAATTTAATCAATAAAATGAACCAGTAACTATTAATATTAATTACTATCATAATTATGAATTAATAATTTCTTAATAATATAATTTGTAGGTAAGAGGTCATGTTTTGGTGAGATACTTGCCAAACAGGAGGTGTTTCTGACCCTGACAAACCTGGTGAAGAGGTTTGTCATTCTCCCTCCTGTGGATCAGAAGGAAATATTGGTTGACGATGTCATGGATGTCACATCCAAACCGTCACCATTCAGAGTCAGGATTGTCGAAAGAGCAACTCTCTAGTCCATTTTGAAAGTATTGGCAAAAGTTGATCTTTGGTCGGTCATTTACCTCCTCATGCTAATTATATAATTTTTGTATTATGTTTTATGAAATCATTGACATTCAAACGCTTTAATCCTCAAGTATTTTTAAAAGTCATCCTAAGAAATTCTTGCCATTTACATATGATATTTACTTTATGATTAAAGTTTAGTCCTGATTGTGAAGTCATTATTTATCAACGCTTTGTAATCACATCAAATTATACGACATGTTAACTTTTCCAAATATGTATTATTTTGTGAAGATTTTTCTCCAATTCAAAACTGATTCAATAAAGCTCCTTCACGAACTATCGTTTAAAGAGGTATGTTTTGACGTCACTGCACAATTGAAATCACGATTAAAATACTTACAACTGGATTGAATCATAATCATTATTAATATTATTATTATTACCATCATTATAAAGGCCTTAAAGAAATAAAGCTTTACTACTCTGTCCCTGTTGCCATGCCACTACTGTCGTTAAGATTATATATTTATCGTTCAAAGGAATATTAAAATGACATTTTTTTTTTATACAATATGGGATTGCTCATCAAGTGGCACTTCAATGTTTATTTATTACATAATATTATATTAGGTGTTCATAAAATGGAGATATTGTCAAAATGTTTTGAATCAGCCTTGCTTGATTGATTAGCTAATAAATTAACATTATCAAATATATTATTGATGGCAAACAAGCTTAGATAGTAAAGTCTTCTGCAGAACAGCCACTGATAGTTTTACCAACAAACGTGATATTTTAATAACAATAATTGGTTTTATTGATAATCTTCAAGCATATATAAAAACAGCAAAATTGTCCAAAAGCCCCACATTAAAGATTGCTTCATTTAAGGGCATAGATGAGGTCGTCCTGGCTTATGTTGGGTCTGATCCTCTGGTGAATGTCCTTGCGACTGGAATCTGTCAGCAAGAGGCGGAAACTGCCCAGCCTGGAGCAGATGTACGAGACTTGGGATAATGTGGGAGGAGGCAAGCCTGGATAAAGGAAGGACAAACAATCGTTGGTTAAAACATCCAACAAGTCACTAATTGATTCCAGTGTTCACTTGAATCATTGACTAACCCTCAAATCTGCACAGTGAAACATGGTGACTGTAAACCTGACCAAGTACTGCCTCCTCAAGTCCTGTCCTGTGGAACTCTGCCAACAGAGCCTTCAGGAATATTTTTTCTTGCTGCGAGGCAGATCTGCAAAAGGGTGAAATGTTTTGGTCAAATCTAAGGGAAATAGGCCGTCAATAGTAAGGTACTGAAATATTTTGATTTCAATATTAGTCTTTTTATTAGGATGGGTATTAGTTTGTCTGAACACAATTTACAATTTAAAACAAAGTCACTTCTGCAACAAGATCTCACAAATCTTATATCACGGAAAGACATGTCGAGGTGTTGTCTCACCTGACAACCTGAATCTTGTGTGATGAGAACATCTCCTGAATGGCAGCGTCGACCTGAGCCGTCGACACGACTTCGTCCTTGTTGTCCACGAACTCCGTAGCTCTTCGGCAGATTTCCAGAGCTCTCCTGGCATCACCAGACACTGCAGCAACCTGTGTGGATTGCAAAACTGTATAGATAGAATGGTGATTAAATTATATTAAGTGGGTTTAATTAATTAAACCAGGTCGTCAAGGTTTGTTAATACAAGTAGTATAACATAAATAAATCATGAATAAACTCCGCCCACCTTTCTGGCGACCAATTGGATGGCATCTTCATCGAACGCCTCAAGTCCTTTGAGTCTCGATATGACGATTTCTTGAAGCTGCTGGTGAGTGTAAGGCTGGAAGGTCAGTCGGGTCAAACCCTGTCCAGAAAAAAAAAATATATTACCATATTGTTAATTGGAATTATACAATATTAATCAAGGCATTCCTAAATGTAAATGCTAAAGTTAATACTCAAACTTGACAATGATTATTATAAATAAATAATAATATAAATGAATATTGGATACCAACGAGTCGACTGGCAACTCTTGACATCATCATCCTCTCCGGCAGGTCCATGGTGTTTGCTATGGCGACGACAATAAGCTTTGATTCAACGTGTGATGGCCAATCAAACAAGTTGTACATGACCGTCTGCTTTCTGGTCCAGAGCAAATCCAACTGTTGGGATATAAAATGTGTTAAACTGGTAAACAGTGAATATTAAATAAAATGCATTGTTTGGTTGATAACAATGAATAAAAATAACATAATAATAATAATTAGAATTAACTAAACATATATCTTCTTGACCTTGATGTTTAGCTACTTACCTCATCAACTAATAGGACAACAGGATCTCTATTTGCATCCTTGCTCTTAAACAACCTCTCCAACAAGCTGCACGCATGGTCGGGCGTGACCTTCTGCCCAGTCAGTTGCTATGACGACGTGAATAAAACTCAATTAAAACATCATATCCTAGCATGTGGAAATGTCTTGCAACCAACCAACCATTAGAATTTGGACGTTGACCTGATGAGGGTCGGTGATTCTCATGCCGTTGACCTCTACGAATTTAAAGTAGGGCAGGTCGCCAGACGAATGTTCCTCGTTCAAAATGGACACCACCTGTCTCACGGTGGCAGTCTTTCCAGTTCCGGGAACACCGGAAATGTACATGCACCTGAGCATTGGATGGTAAATAAAGATCAGGTTTTATTGGCGGTAAAACATTTTGGACGACTTGAGCATTTGGAAAGCACATGAGATGAATGAAATGGTTGCTAGGAATGTCAAGATGGAATCAAATACATTTAGAAATACCATAGTAACAAAGTGTAATGATATCCTTAACAACAATAATACATAACAATTAAAAAAATAAATAATAATAAGTAACAATGACAAACCCTCCACATCCATCAATGATCTTGTCCCTTACATACTGGTAAATGTCTGCAAACTCATCCTCCCTGCATGGAAGAACCTCCGGAGCTACTGACTGGTGAAGTCTTGATAATGATTCACAACGAATAATTAAAAAACTAGTTACATTTTAACAAATCGCTTATTAATCAAAACTTATTATAGCAGAATGTTGTTGGCAACTCCATTTTTCCTTAAATAGGTTTTTACAAAATCAAACAATCCAGCTTCTATTATTATCACCGTCATTTCATCATATTGAAACCATGATTAATGAATTCACCACAAATGAGCCAATACTCTACATCATCACCATCATCCTCCCCCTCAATAAACTACTGTAACCATAGTTACTGGGCGACACACAGAGCAAATAAACTCTGCGCTCACTCACCTCTCTCTCACAATCTCGAGAGCATCTGTGGACCTGGGGACGTAGCCACTGAGTCCGACCCTGGTTGGGGTCTTGGGGATTACAAAGTCACTTTTCCTCTTCGTCGTCTTCCTCTTCACTGGGGTTCTGCCAGGCGTGTTGCCTTTCTTTTGGAGAAAATTGTTTTGTAATTTTGTAATTTAATTTGACAGCAAATTTTTTTTTAAATCTGAGCTTAAAAATACTACATTCTGATAGTTGACAATTCAACTTGTGAACATCTATTCATGAATATTCGTGCAATTGAAACAAAGATAGATGATGATTATTTGCTTACTTTGCTCAGTCTCCTTTTAACCTTTTTATTCTCCTTCTCTTCATCACACTCCTCCTCCACAACATCATCACCATCATCAAACCCCTGGTCAACATCATCATCATCACTGCTTGATTCATTCTTGGGCTTGTAGGTCTCGTCGCCACACGTGTCATCGCTCTCGACTTCGATGGTTTTCTTCGGAGATTTCGGGGCCTTCGCTTTCCTCGGGGTCCTCGTCTGCTTTTTGACTGACTCCGCCCTCCTTGGCTTCTTGGGGGTTTCCATTCCAGAGTTCGAGTTGATGTTTAAATTTGAGAGGCTTTCGTGCAACACGTCTTCATATTCTGGTAATTTGTATAAACGTGCAGAAATTATTATTATAACAGTTTTTTTGGGGTTTGATGAAAAGTTGAAAAAGCTCGATAGTTAAGAACATTATTAAAGAAATTATTGATCAAAACTAAATTAATTTGGTGGGGTTAATCAAACCAGAGTTACTATTAAATTTTAAATGTTCATGTTTTGTAGTTAATGAAATGATTTTTAACAAAAGAATATTGTTCTGATGCCTTCCAATGCATTCCAGCTAATCATTATCAAGCATTTCACTTATTATTTTATTATTTCCGAAAATTAAATAAAACTCAAGGAATGATAAAACACAGATGTTGATTCATAATTAAATATGAGAAAGAAATACTATGAGCCTCCCATTAAATAATAAAATTAACAAACAATTCAATTAAAAATAAATTTCGACTCACTTAATGTCCTCATTGATTTTCTTCGACTTGGTGTCTTTGGCTCCTCTGGAGTGCTTACCTGGGTCACCAACCTTTTGACCTTTCGACCCGACCTCGAAACCTCACCCAGCCATGTCCCTTCTCCAGATTTTGGGGTGGCAGAAACTTGGAGACCGTTTTGGATGGTCCTTCCATTAAAAACTCGACCAGCAAAATAAAGACCTCTATTAGAAGGCGGTTCCCCGAGGTTAAGTTTCTTGACCTTTGCAATTTTGTAATTTCATTTAGTTTTACAATTATTCTAAATTTATTTTTAGAAATCTTCATTACAAAATGAAAGTAAGATATTCTTAAAGATGGTCCTTAGAGTAAAACATAAAAAGAAATTAATTTATAAATTTATTTATAGTTACTAACAAAACTACCTGACTATAATCAACTTAGGTATGTTGTGAATATAAGCAACTAAAATAATGAGTTAATATTATTAAAATGTTTAAAAAGTATTCTATCAAATATCATCATCATCCCATCATCACCATAACATTCATCTCAAACCTCGATTATTCCGAGAATGGTTTCGAGGTCAATTTCTTGATCAAATCCTTTCTGATTGATGAACAGCTCGTTTTCGTCCGATGCCACCATCTTTTTCCTCAGAGGGAGAGGCAACTCGGTCTTCCTTGCATACCACTCGACCACACCACGGAAATCGCTGTCCCCTCCCTTCCCTAGAAATGGAGACGAAGCAATGAATATTGATAACAAATAATAAAAGCAATGATGTCATAACACAACAAAACTAAAAACTAAAATGACTTTTGGTGAGAAAATTTTGGTCAAACCAGATGTTGATGACATTTCTGTAGGCACATAGCATCGACACATTTGTATCAGTTAGTGTAGAGGAATATATAGATAAAAATTTCGTAATGACACCAAAAAACAAATCTTCGTGGTTAAATGAGATTACAATTTGTGCGTCAAATAAATTGCAAAATAATTATAATTATTCGTTACGATTAAAACATAATAACAGCTCCAGCTGATCATAAAGAACATAAAATACCGTCGTCAAATATGTCGATGATCTCTGCAATGAAAGCAGAGCTAACATTGTCTGGATCACGATAGTTGTTTATGAGGACAAAATTGCCAGGCGACACTTCAAAACCATTCAGTAAACACTTCCTGAAGTAAATGTGATATCTCAATATCCCAGAACTATCATTTTCCAATAAATGAAAATGTACTTGTAATGTTTTTTCTGATCATCACTGTCGAACGATTTGCCCAGCCATTCAATGCTTTTATTTTCACATCCAGAAAAATCCAATATATTATTTGGCTCGTCAACCTTCATTTTGCATAAAACGTACAATATTATTTACACATTAGCGCGCCGAGCCGAGGTAAATTTTGTTTTTGGGCGCTTTAAAAGACCAAAAACCTTTTAATAATTATTTCTACGCTCAGATGTTTTAAAACAAATTATAACCAATGCAAAATTTATATTTATTTAATTTTTTTTAAATTTTACTTTTTGAAAAGGTTTATTAACTTTGTAGTGATCCTGTGAAATTTGCCTCTTAAGAATGACAAAAAGCGTCGTGCATAATATTTCATACTCTCTTGGTTACCTTGAATTCAAGTAGAAGGGGAACAAAGTATTTTTAATTCTTTTCCACCTGATGTCACCAGTTGGCGAACCTTTTCAAGACGCCACTAATATATTGGTTCAGTCGGGAGCAGCACGCCCTCCACAAGCTTCAGCGATCTTAAACACTTAAAAAATTCTTTGCGAACTTGCTAATCTAAATGAATCTACTCACACGCCTAAACGCATGCCACTCGAACCAATTCATCTAATAATACCAACTCGGCACCTTTAGCTCTTGTGTCGAAACGAGAATAAAAACGAAATGTCGAAAACGCGAAAAAACCAGAATGTTCATTCCTGAGATATTGACCTAGAGGCCCGTTTCTTAGAAGGTACAATAAAAAGTAATGCAAGACCAACTCAAAATGATGTTTAAAAACATATATTGTAAAATGCAACACAACAAGGTGAAGTAGCTAATCACGAGTCCTTTCAATTTATTCCACTAATTTGAATGGCTTCCTTAGAAATGCTTAGTTAAAAATACTTCCTTAGTTACAGTTGCAAACAATAGTTCCAGAGCTGTTCCATAGCTCCAGGCGTGAGCGAGTGATGGTGTGAAGACGAACGTCGAGCGAGTGAACGGTTGTGAAAGAGTCGACTATCGTTTGCAAGTCATATGTATATGTATAAATTTAAGGAAACAACAAATGGTGCTTTCAGAGGAAATAGTCGGCCTGAGGTTTCTTGGAAAGGTTGACACCTCTTTGCTCCTGTGAATGTAATTGATTATTATTAAATTGTAAAATAAACGAATTGTAGGAATCATCCAACGCATTCATAATTTGTTAACCACCAGTTAAATAATATTAAAACTTAGCATTACATTAATTAATATTAAACAAAATGAACCTGGGGAGCAGCCTCAAAGATGGTGAAATTCCTCTGTAGGTGTTCATCCAGTTCCAAAATGGCGGCAACGTTTCCACACCTTGGAAGAGGAATATTATTAATTAGATAACTAGAAACATTATATAATTAGATTAGCACTGCAAACAAATTAATTGCTTAATAATTAACTTACAACCGAATCAATCTATCATCCATCCCAATCACTAACAGAGTAAAATAACTTTTCTGATCATGTTAAAATAACTATGCACAAAAACCACAACAACTTCACATCTAATTTTTTTGCAATCACAAGCCAACTTAGTAAAATTCACTGCAGCACAACAACAACAAATGTCCAACAAGCCTCCAGTCACCTGTAGCAATAATTGGGAGCAGACCACACCGTCAGAACGGTCTCGTTGAAGTGCCACTTGTATCCCTCCATCACCAACTGGTGGGCACGACAGATCAAGTCGATCGCATTGGCCGTGTTGAACTGCTGGACCACGTCGCTGCCGAAGAGGTAGCCTGCTCCGCGGGGAGATACGCCCCAGCCTTGAGTGTCTGTCGGGTGGGCAAGAGAACGAGTCAGTAACTATGGGTGTTTAGTTTTAATTCTGACAGTAACATAATGTTTCTTTCAAGCCGGTTAGAAATTAAGACATCATTAATATCCAGTGTTATAACAAATTATTTTTCTGCATTACAACAAATAAAAAGACATTCCAAAAGCTTACGCTGAAGAAAATGAAGCTAGGAAAAAACCCAAGTATGCATAATAAGCTACTGTTAATTATTTACAAGATAAGTAATGACAAGATAAGGATGAAATGATTAATTATTAATAAGATAAAGATTAAAAGAACCTTAATTTTAAAACAATTATCAGAAAAATCAATGTGCACAAATGAATACAAATCAACCAGACATGACCTTCAGGATCAGACCACAGAAGATCACACATTGGACCGTCATGGGGTACCTCCTGTTTCCTATCAATGGACCGGATCTGGTCGAGGGTCTGAATGGACGGCGACAATCCTCCGTGGACGCAAAATATCTGAAAGTCGATTAATTAATTAGAGATAAGTGGTAATGACTGACATCAACATCAGCATGAAGAGACATGAATAAGGTGATATGACTATATAATATTAGATGTATACTATGTCATTAACAAACAGAAAATAAAATAAGCTAATAATAGCAACAACATGCATGACTAAATGAATCACAACAAACCAATCCAACAAGCAATCAATTCACTCAATGAAATAGAAAAAACACAAAAATGCAGAAAACTAACAGTCCCATCGATGATGGCAGACAGGCTGAGGTAGTCGAATATCTCCGTGCAGTACCTCCAAACGGCCACCGAGCCGTACTTACGGAGGCACTCGTCGTAGAATCCGTACACCTGCGTGATCTGACGACTCTCGTGGTTGCCCCTTATGAGCATTATTCGGTCAGGATATCTCACCTGAAAAAGGTCAGCAGATGATAATTACAATGTTGCTAATTGCTGCAACTTATGCTGGACGCTAAGATGAAACAATGCCTCGGCATGCAACTAATTTCCATGGTCAGATGTTTACTCTTATCATTACTGGTAAAACCATCTCAAGTAATTTATCATTTGATCTATAAACAAATGTAACTAAAGGTAATTAACCAAAATATCAAGAAAACAGCCAATGAAAGAGCAGTTCATCATTAGCTGCATCATTAATATTTAATTATTATCATTACCCTTATTTGTAATACCATTTAACCAACCTTCAAAGCGAGGAGCAGCAAGAAAGTCTCCACACTGTAGAAGCCTCTGTCTACAAAATCTCCCATGAAAAGGTAGTTTGTGTCTGGAATGTCACCTCCGACTTTGAACAGTTCCTGAAGATCGTAGAACTGACCGTGGATGTCGCCACATACCTGATCGTGTCCGAAAGAAAGGCATTTAATTTGTGATGTGGAGTCATTTCATTGGCGTACGTTGTTGATTTTATAACGATAAGTTGAAAATGTTTAATATTAATTAACAATGAAATCAGTTAAATTTATATTTAAATGTTGTAAGGGCACAATCTCCTGAGCTCTGAAACAAGTTTAAAAGAAAATTGCAAAAGGATGTTTTGTCGTCGACTCGAACCTCAATAATAATTCGCAGGTGAGCGACTTACTGTTACAGGAGAATCAATTCTCTGAACATTGCTTTCTTCGATTAGGATCTCCCTGGCACGTGCACACAGTGCCTTTACCTCACTTTCCTTGATTATCTCACATTTCTGGAGTTGTTCTATCTGCCTGTTGGATTGGACAACATGTTCGTTAATGTAAATCATTAAAAATCAAAATCAATTAGCATGAAAGTGGGAATACATGTAAATTCATGAATGCATCAGAAATACATCTGAATTTTTTATTTAGTAAATTTTTGGGCTAGGTCTAGATCTTTTGTTAATTATGCAGGAATGAGATGCTCAGAAATTTACTGATGCAAATGAAGAAGACCAGATGATCTCAAATATCCATGCAAATAATAAAAAATTTGAAAATATCAAAAATGCATCTTTTGTCTGCCATTATGGAAAACAAAGACATTCATAATTAGAAAATCTTAATTAGTTCATTTTCTTACTTATTAGTACAAGTTATTTAAAAAATTAACAAAAATAAATACAGAATTCATTCTGAAAGTGTGCCTTCTTATAAAAATAATACTTTAACCAAGAAATCAAAATAAATAAAACTGCTGTATATAATATGGAGGAATGCCATATGAACTAACCAAAACCAGAAATCATGAATATAGATAAATGGCAATCAACATGGCAAGCCAACATATATCCCTCAAACTTCAGAAAAGGTTAGATTTTACTTACCTATCAAGATCACTGGTAGCTGACATCTTATAACACTTTTTGCTCCTGAAAATGAGTTCAAAGCTACCAAACAAAAAATGTTTAGATATTGATTTTTAAGGATGTCATAGTTAATTCAATTTGAATTGAAATCAGTCTAAAATTTGCAAAATATATTTCAGGTGGATTTTTTTGCCAAACAAATATAATGCACAGTTTATATTCCTACACATTTCATCTCAAACAGAATTAGAACACATAAGATCTAGGTTCATGTGAACTTTGAGATGTATATCATGTGCCTATAAACATAATATCTAACTATTTTAAATGTTAACTGTCACAAGCTTCGAGCCACATAGAATTTACATATTTTGTCTCCCGAATGCAAAATACCGACATTAATGAATCTACTACAATGATGACTCAATCTAACCGCAATTACTATTTTTTTCACATGAAACGGAGTTGTTTTTTTTTAAACTTACAATCCTACGTCCAAAAATTACAACAAACAGTTCAAAACATGGCACAAACCACCGACCCGCGGAGTAAGCAATGGAGGTAAACAAATTATTTATTCTTTGCTATAGTTAAGATGAAGAATCCAAAATGGCTATTTAAAATTTTAAAAAGGATCACACAAAAAATTAAAATTATCTTCAAAAGAGAAATTGCTTCGTTGCAAAAATTGTATTGCAGTGATGCATCCGTAAATATTGGGATAATACCAACCAGCCAAAATGAGTTGATCAATTCAGTATATTTGCAATATACTTTGCCTAAAATTTAAAATTTGAAAAGAATTTTAATGACGAAATAATGTTTTCAAAACTTATTAAAATAGTCAACTTAATAATTGTTATTGTGATTCCAACCTGAAAAATTTATAATGTAATATTTTTTAAAAGTCAAAAACCTTTATCAAAAATTTCAATTTTAACCTATAGATTTGACTGATTATAAATAACAATCTACCGTTTTTTTTTAAATCGTGAAATCACGACATTTTTATTTTTTAAAATCAGAAATGAAATTTAACATTTTTAAAATTATCTTAACTAATACAATGTTACTTTATTTTTATTCCAAAAACTAATGAAATCACTGAACGATATTGCGGACGTCCTACCGCGGTGTGCTTTTTGGATTTAAAAACATGAATAACTTGAATGTTATTTGTACACGATTGTTTCGTGCTAACACTAGTAAACACCTTTTGATTAGAAATGTGGCAAAATCTGGTCGGCATTTATCAACAAATGTACCCGCCTCAGTCGATTGTACAAATGGTGAGTACTTTTTTGATATCTTCTTTTAAATAACATGCCTTACATATTTTTTAAATGTGTCAAAATTTTAAAATGAGATTTTGTAAGCTAATAATCATTTTCATCAATTTTTGTGATCTAGTTTTAAACTTACGGCCCTTAATAGATCTTGTTAGGAATCCATTTGAAAAATAATAGTAGGATTTAAATCTCTAGCGCAGTTTTTTCATTATTCACCCAGCACAGAATGAAACTCCCGTTCGAAAACGAAGCCTACAGGATTTGACTCCAGAAGAAGAAAAAAGACTCAAGGTTTTGAAATTAGAGTTTGACGTCTTCCACTCTCAAGGCATGAAATTACCCAGCGTCGTGAAAGACGAGGAATGGCTTCACGTTCTTGAACACTGCCAGTCATTTAATAGCAGGAAGGGTTATTACAGTTATCTCTTCAAGAATGAAATATTAACAATATCAGCTAAGGAAAAAAGTAAGATGAACATACAGAAGCAGGCAGAGAGAAAAGCAGAGCTGGAGAAGCTGCAAGCAGAAGGTCTAATTGAAAAGTTCAAGAACACTTTCATGCTTTTTCTTCAGGATAAAACTATAATCAACTACCATTATAGTAAAATCTTCTGGCAGATGGCTAATGGTGGTCAGAGACTTATCTTTGATTTTTCCTATGAAGATCAAATGAATTATGTGGAATTGTCAGAACTCAACAGACAGGTTAGAGAGGGTTTTCAGTAAATTTAAAAAAACTGCCAGGATATTTTAATGTTATGCATGAAATGAAAGTATTGTTAGATGCGAGATGTAGAAAATAGATATGTCAAGTAATGTTAATAATTCATAAATAACATGGTGAAATGATTTGGTGCTCAAAGTTAAGCTGAACTCTAACAACTTTCTAAAGCTTTTTGGGAGTCATGGATTGAACAAATTATTGAAAGAACCTTTCATCTTTCATTACTGTAATCTGAATCCTAACGGCATGACGTACGAGAAATTGAAGACCTCCATAACGAACCTGGATGAATCACCGATTGTGGTATCATCCAATAGCTATCTTGATCATTATCCAAAAAATAGGTCAGTATTGAGTTTCTATGTGCAGGGCATAGATGCAGATAATTCATTGTATTTATTTTGAAAGTACTTCGGTGAACAGAGTTGTTTCTTGTAGATTGAATATCTTATGATTAATTGCTTAAGTTTTATCATCATTTTTTTGGGGAACAGATTGGTCTACCTCACCCCAGATGCAGAGGAGACGCTGACCTATGACCCTGATGACATATACATCATCGGTTCTATCGTCGACAAGAGAACCCAACCACCGCTATCTTTGGCAAAGGCAAAGAGAGAAGGCTTAAGGATGGCCAAGTTTCCTCTCGATAGATATGTCAAGTAATGTTAATAATTCTTTGCTTATTTGTACTTCTTAGACATACCTTATTTGTCACTGCATGTTGATTGTAAGTTACATTTCTAACAAGTGCTGATACAATAGCTCTTAATGAGAATGCAGATAATGATAACTTATTTTGACCGTTTGTGTTGCAGGTGGCGTCAAGGACAAAAAGCCCTTCCACTGAACCAAGTAGTTGACATCCTTGCAAAGATCAAGGCTAGTGGAAACTGGGTCGAAGCACTCTCCACCAGCCTTCCCACAAGAAAGTTTACAAGTGTCTCCAAGGAACATGAAGAGGATAAGAAGAAGAAGTTCAAACGCCAACCATTCAAGACCAGACCACAACACTCATTTGGCCAATAAACCTTATTTGAATTTAATGCTTTGAGCTCTTTTAAGTCTCAACCGTTAAGGGTTTTACCAGCGGCTGACATGCCATTTGTGTGGGACGTATTGTTATCATATTTGTGGGAACAGGAACCTTGGACGTTAATTCATTTAGATTCACAACTGAGTGGCAAAATTAAACAGTAATCTTTAAAATCGTGGCCATTGGTTATTTGTTAAAATTGGTCAAACAGAAAAATTTTAATCCTTTGCAGCCCTATTCGAAATCGATAAGTCTCAGACTTAACATAGTGGAGATTGAGGTGAAATTATTGGAATTTCAATTGATCCTACATTAACAGATGAATCTGATTCGAGTTTTCTTCTTTTAATTCCAACTGATTCTGTTTCTGAATCCATCTCCATTTCACAATTTCTCTTGAAATAGTTGTATAATGCTGCCTTCGTTGAGAATGTACCCAGTACCCTCAAGTTGATGAACAGAGAATGCATGCTGACCAGAATATGCAGCTATAGAAGCTAGGAACTTTCCTTTGTTCCATCTAGTTCTTGTAGCTCTGGTGCATTAGGTGCTCATTGTGCTAGTTATCTTGTGTTGGACGAATAAAGTAGTGTTATCCACTTCTTTAGGGGGGCATTGGTTTACAAGTCCTGAGAACTTGCAAATATACAAAATAGCATTTTGGGCCGCTTGATAACCATGAGCACATCCTTACTTACATCCAATAAAACTTGAAATCCAAGTATGACAATAGAAAATCCAAATTACGTCCATGTCTCATCTCTTAAAATAAAACTTTTCTGTAGATACAGTTATGGTCATCTATTTTTAAGCTACTTGTGATACCTCAAGCCATCTTGTAGGCTTGTCATCAATTTCTAGTTTTCTAGGTTCTCCAGCGGAGGATGTTGATGTAAAGCTATTTTTGAAAACTAGGGGTGCCTCGGCTAGTCCTGGCTATTCCGGCGCAATCGATATTGCAGTACAACCGCTTTGAACGGCTTTGAAATTGAGCGGGTAGTTCTACTTCGTCCTAATCATCTAGTTATGCCATGGAAGTTTTTTGTCCTTTTTGTTGTTTTTGTTATCATTCGAGTAAGAATATATAAAAATATTATAATATCGACGACAAAACCAGTTTGAAACTCGAGTAATTTTTTATTTATTTACAAGCCCGTAACATCGCAGAATGTACACACCGGGCCTATCACCATAGTGATTGCTTAGTAAACAATCAATTAATTGGTTTAATTAATTAATTAATTGATTGGCGTGCTTTTTTGCCATGTTTTCCAATTCATTTTCCAAATGAACTTGTCTCAGAATGGAAGCGAATTCTTCCAATTCCTGTTGTCTGTCGTTGAAATAACGCCCTGGCGATGGTGATTAAACAAGGGATTAATTCGATTCTAATATTACAATTTAATATTAATGCCTTCGTGTATTGGTTTGCGTTGCATGTTAATAATATCAACGCTTTTCACTAGAGACCCAAGCTAGCTTAAGCGTCATACTTCAATAATGAAATATTTTGTCAAAGAAAAGAATTAACTTAATTAGGCTATTAATCATTCGTTAAAACACGTCACAAAGACAGCAAGAGAAGATATAAAACTATTTAAAAAGATTAATAATAATAACACATTACTAAATAATAATAATAAAATTAAATTAAAATAATTATAAAATAAACAATTAATAATAAAATACAAAATCATTTGTCATCAAATTCAAAATACAAAGTAACGTAATGGCTACCTCCTGAAAGTTGAAATTTCTTCTCCACCTTGTGATGTACTGGATCAAACATCCTGTTTTCGAAGCCCACCTTGAACTCTGGAACTTTCACAGGGAAATGTTCAGAAAACTCTGTATCGATTTGTCTTCTGGGGTCTTCAGAAATTTCAGGGAGGGCATCTTCTCCACCAACATCGTCACTGCCGCCACCATTAATGTCGTCATCACTATCATCATCATTGTTTTCGTTATCATCGTGGTTCGAGAGCATGTCTTCATACTCCTTCATTACGTTGAGTCTGTAGTTCTCTGCCAGTTTTGGGTTTAGCTGGAAAAGTTATAAATTAATCAAGAAGCATTTAATTGATTAATGAAGTTAATTATCCGCTGTACTGTTAATCGGGACAAAAACATTAATGTGGCATATTCTGCGATAATTAAATCATTTGTGGACATCCTGCAAAAGTCGCCATTGAAAATTGATGACTATATGTCGTCATCATCGCCATAGTCGTAATAATAATTAGTATTAATATATGTAATAAAATAGGTTTATTTATAAAGCGCCTTCAGCGTAAAAGTCAGGGGCGCTCTGCCCCTATATGTAACCATCCCAGGGGCGCTTTGTGGTGGTGCAAGCTGGGTTGCGAACACGGCACGTAACGACTGTTGCTTCTACTATCGTTCGCTAACCCTCTGATCCAATATGCATCATCACCATTGTCGATGTCATCATCGCCATCATCATCATCGTCGTCATCGTCATCAATTGGATCAAGGAAAAGGAGCAGAGAAACTTTGCAAACAATTCGGTTACTAAACTTCATTTTGCAATTATTTAATCATTTCGAATGTCAGGCGCCATAAACAAGGACTTTAGCCTTCACAGGGGGAGGGGGGGGTTAAAGCCTCGGACAACTAGAGAGGATTTTTGTGCTTCTAGCCAAAAATCAGGGGGCGCAAGAGCCCAATCAGGGAAGGAACAGGATTCGGGGTTTAGAGTCAACTGACGTCCTGACAAGATTAATCATCAAAATTTACTTAATTAGCATTGATCGTCTAATTGTGTGCGCTAGCCTCCATTACATTACTTCCATGTATTCCCAATACTGGACTAATAGACTAAGCCATTTATGTTGCACAATGTCCTTATAATGTAAGCCAGACAGCTCAGTTGAAGGCAGCAAAGCATGCCAATTAAAATTTATTGAATGAAATTTGGTTAATGAGTCATTAATTATTCATTTATTACAGCCAATCAACACCGACCAGTCCGCTTCTAACGGCGTTGTCGATGTAGCTGTCCAGATACGAGGTGTCTGACCTCTTCAGCATGACTCTGGCAAGGTCGTTACTGTCCATTACGTCATCGTCCTGTTAAAGTGGTAATGGTTAATAATAATTACCTAGCTGAATATTTAATTGATACAATTATAATATTATAATTACGATTTCTCATCAGCAATGCAATTATGTTTAATATTTAATATTACGATACCATGATGAACATAAATATGATGGTGATGATGATAATGCTTGGACGGCGATGATGATGACGACAACGATGACGATAATGAAGCAGACATGCAAATCAACTCGTCAAACAACCTCAATCTGATCATCATCATCATCATTGTAGTAACTCTTGACCAGCTGTTCAGAATCTCTGGGGAGCACAACTCTTCCCAAATAGTTGTCCAAAAGGTTTCGACGATCTGACAGTCTTTTGTGGGTTTCAAATCCAGCCTTTGAACCGAGCAGGTGAGCCAGAGAATTGATGCGCTCTTTGAGGTACTTTGCCCTGTATTCATCTTCATCCAGTTGGTCGTAGTCGCTGTAGTATTTATCGATGTTGTTGTCGTGGTCCTTGTTGTTGTTGTAGCGTTTGCTTTGAGCGTAGTGGTTGTTTTTGTTGTCGTTGTATCGTTTGTTGTGATTGTAGTTGTTGTTGTAGTAATCTACTTCGTCGATACGACCAGGCTGGATAAGATCAAGTTCGTTACTAAGAACCTTTGAGATGTAATCTTCTTCTGTTGGAGTATACCTGAAGGGGTTTCTTCCTGTTTCGTAGTCGTGTTGAAATGGATAGTCCAGCACTTTGTAGTTGTTTTTGTTGCCAGAATGCAGTTGCTGTTGTTGTTGTTGCAGTTGTTGTTGCTTTGGAGATGATATGTTTTCTGAGTCTAAGTTCTGAACCTTTCTGTTGGGTCTTATATTATTGAAAGATTTCTTCTCAACTGTTTGTCTCGCATCGACGTTGTTGTTATCGTTCTTGATTTTGCTGCTGCTGTTGTTGTTGCTGATGTTGCTATTGTCGTCGTTATTTGATTGCTTCTCGTCGTCGTGGGATTTGTGGCTGTTGGACAGTTTACTAAATTTGTCGTTGTTCACTGGAACTGGGATGAAGGTTTCCTGTGTTTTGAAGAATGGATTGAATTGTTGTTGTTGTTGGATTAAATTGTTGTTGTTTTGAATAACACAATTTGCATTACTTGTGTTTCATACCAAAAAGTAGGTTTGGATTTCTATTTTGCAATCTTTGAAAGTGTGTTTTAGGTTATCGTAAATGTGGCAAATATATTGAGCTTGGAAAATGTTGTATTGAAAGTTACAATGAACAACAGCATTGGTTTATGAGTAGAAATAGAGTATAGTTAATTAGCTTATTATATGACTAGATGGGTAATCACTCAAATGATTGAAAAAATTATTTAATTAATTATCCCGATTAATTATGATCAATAATTAGTATTTAATTTTATTTCAACGTTTAAACGAATGTAAGACCATTAGTTTTATGTTATTAAAGCTGTTGGACTGACAACCTGTCAACGATATTTTTGAATGCATTAAAATAAAAAATTTTAAATACTTTTAAAACACATCTTAAACATGATTTGAAGGAATTAAATAAAATAAAATTAAATAATTTCAAACATGACTTTTAGGCATTAAGTAAAATTAAACGATTAAAAAAAATAATTCCTGTGTATTCTTCGAAGCGAAAACTAATTTCCTCAGCGAACAAAGAGGATTCATTTATTTTAGATACAAATTCTGCTTTTAATTTTTAGTCAAAAACATTTTTATGTAATAAAATGAATAAATATGATTTTATGAAAATGTTAAAATTTGATTTTTAAGAGTTGAAAATAAATTGAATAATTTTTCATGTTTCTGTTGGCTTCAAGTTTTAAATAATTTGTTCTATTAAGAATTTATGATCTAAAAAGATGAAATGAAAAATTAAATGCAATTGTAATTTTCTTAGATTTGTTTTTATTAATCTCCATCTTTTCGTTGTCATTGTTGTTAAAGAAAACGCTGCTACAATTGATTGGAACATAAAATTATTATAATAAATTATCACTATTATAATATTACTATTATTGTTATTATAATTGTAAAATTATTGTAAAACGTAAACATTTAAATATTAAACAACAATTATCATTAATGTTTATTAATAATTAAATAATATATATTTATATTAATAATTTAAAAATTTAACATCATTTTAGACTTTCATTGATACCTTATTCGTTGGATCCTGAGTCACGTGATCTGGGAATAATTGTAAAATACAAATGATGAAATTTTAACAAATATTATTTCGAAAAATTATATTGAATTATGAATTGGATATTATTGTTAAAAAATATTTAGGTAAGTCAGAAACAACAACAATAATAATAAAAATAATATTTACTTTATTAGTTTATGTAATTATATATAATATTATATTATTGTAATACCTTAGTAATTAATACACTATTATAAAATCTGAATAATCGATACATTATTATTATTTTAATTTACTAATTAATAAAACATTTTAATAACTCAATAATTAATTATATTACACTTTGTAATTGCAATTACTTTCGGTTAAGTTTCTGTCGACTGCCACCGAGCCTAAGAAACAATTCAAGAACATGAAAAGATAAGGTAACTTCATTGCTGAATTGATTCACCTGCAATGTAATTAATTCATTTTTCAATTGGTCATTCACTCATTTACGTATCTATCCATTATATGTTTATTCATCCATTTATCTATCCATCCATTCTTTAATTTTTCATCAAGTAATTAATGAACTTCATTTTATAACAGACGTCCCTTACATCGATACCAATCGAACGACGTTTCGACAACGCGCTAAATAAATGAAGTAAACAAATGAAGAACTAAAAATAAACTCCACAACAAACCTTAAAATAGCTGCAGGAACCGAATGAAGCGCTACACGAGAGAATTGCAAGCGTAACGGACGGAGGACCTTTTATCGTCTTCTTGACGCCCACGCGTCACTTGGAATGCGTGGGCGGTCGAATCATTGTGGGTGGATGGATGGAAGGATAGGTAGATGGATGGACAGGTGGGTGGATGGATGGATGGAGGAGCTGAGAACAGGGAATGGATTACGTTAAATTTAGCATCAAATTTATTTATTTTAAACAGCTTTTTGTTTGAGCATCATGTAGAGTTTTTCACTTTTTACGTTTAAAGGCGATAACTTCAATTTATGAAGATTAAAAATTTATAACTTCAAATAATGCTATTTTCAAATACGCATATTTTATTTGCGAGGAAACTTTTTAAATCTAACAAGAATTAGAATTATTGTTTGAATAAATTAAAAACGTTAAACTCATAAAACAAATTAATCAAACCTTTAGTTAAGTATTTATTATATTATCTAAAAAATATATTTAAAATGCATGAATATACTACTTTAATTTGCAGTAACGATAAAATATTTAAAATTACGAAATGGTCTATCAAAAACAACCAATAAAATGAGAGAACCAATCAGCGAACTGGCTTCAGTGGGGCTTAACTGCTGATTGGTGAAACGAAATAAGGAGGTAAAAAATAAAATAATTAGCGGAATTAAAAAAAGATTTAATAACATGACAAAGGCTTCATAATTAAACGAACGAATAAAGCTCATCTAAAGTCACATCTTAAGTCAGCCATCTTAAGATGACATTTTTAAAGCATCGTTTGTTTACAAAATACTTTTCTTCCTCTTAAGATTTTAAAAGCAGCACTTACACTGGCTTCATCCTTCTTTGTTCACGTTTTTATGAATGAATGAATGAATGAATGAATGAATGAACGAATGAATGAATGAATGAATGAACGGATGGACGTCCCTCCCATCGTTACCATGGAGACGTAGAGCGGCTGTCCAGCTGCTGAGATTTAAGTCCTCTGACGTTGTTTTCTTGGCAACGGGATGGATGCGTGGGTGGATGCAGAATTAGGGATGCTAAGAATAGCATCGACCAGTTTTATTTAGAAGAAGGCAAACACAGTCGTCGACCATCTTTAAACTCTAATCCGCGATGATGATGATGGCGGTGGTGATGATGATAATGATGATGATGGTGGTGATGATGATGATGATGATAATGACGATGGAAACGTACGACAAAACAATATTTCATGGAAAGAAGGAAATAATAAGATTATTCATTGCAGCCATTTCATGTTTATTTAAAAATTCTCTTATTAAATTATTAAATCTATTTATCGCCACAAACATTTCAATTACCGAGGCCCATTTAAAAGTAAAACGCAGATGTTTGGTCAGGCAACATATGGCTTCGTCTTGTTTCCCCCAGTGTTCCATATGTTCGGAATTTTCCACTCCTGATGTCATTCACCTTCGTCGTCATCACTATTTTAGTGATGATGATGACAATAAGACTATGGTTTACTAGTTACTGATCTTTATCAACATCATCGTCATCATCATCACCACCAACATCATCATCATCATCATCATCATCAAGCCCCCAACAGATTGAAACCTTGTAAATTTTCAAGCAAACTTTAGCAAACTATTTCTTTCGTATTTTCCAACAGCATTGTTGTTACTGGGCCAAATTTTCCAAACGTAGAATGTCAATCGATGACTTTAAATTTTTAATAAATTAATTGGTGACCTCAAATCATTTGCCTACAAATGAATTTAAATAAAAAATTAATTAGTTAACTAACTAACTAACTTATTTATTTATTAGATTGTCTTTAGAAACACTGAGAATTGACATTAATCTTTGATTGACAACCATCCTTTTTGTTGTGTTGACATCCTCTAGAAATCCAAATCAACATGATTTTGATTCTTCAAATAACACGATTTAAAAAATAAATCCAGACAATAATAACCAACGAAACAGGAAAAACAAAAACCATCTCGTAATGCAGGAATGAATGAATGAATGAATATTGCTATTATAACCATCATCATCATTGTTATTAGTTATAATAACTTGTTGGTTTGTGACCAATAACAACATTCACCGAGAAAACAAGTCAGTATACAGTATGTGCGTGAAGATGTTTTTATGCATGTGACACTGGCATTGAGGGCAAGTCGCAGGCATTGAAACATTGAGGAAGATACCAAAAGCTTTGGCAGCAACAGCAGAAAGAGCAGAATGGCTTGAAAAGATGATACATTGCTTCAATATAGAAGGATGCCAATCGATTGAAAGTTCAGTTGATTGAAAGCTGAAAACTCAACCAAGAGAATAACACCTCCGTTGTAAGAATTAAACCATTGTGATCAATATTTAGGAAATTAATTAATCAATATTTTGAAAACAAATAAAAACTTCAATAGTAATGAAATTTACCAATAATGCCAAACATGATTTTATCGAAATAATTAGTCTCCATGATTCTCCAGTAAATGGAATAAAAAACAGAATACACGAATTGTAAACTAACAATCAACCGGTCAACTAGGACTGCAAGAACAACAAATCAATGATGAGTTAAATAATAAAATTAATTAATAATCAGTAAAGGAGAGATAACATCTACAACTGCCTGGAAACAACTCAACAACAATGATTATGAACGAGAGATCAGGAAATGTTTTGATTACCAGCGACGTCTGCTGACAATATCACAGCTCCAGTAGTACTACAATCTTTCAAAGCTTTCAGCTTTTCAGCCAATGGGATTTCTTTTCTTTAAATTTCTGCCAATCAAATTCTTCACCTTTCAGCCACCAACATCTTTTGACCAATTAAAGAAGGTGGTTTGTTGAATAAGAACAGCCCTTCATTCATTCATCTGTTTTGTGCAAAATGTTTCTTCCGACGTCTGCTTTACCGGAAACAGAATCGGGAAAGAGTAAATTCTGTGAGACTTCCTCGTAAGAATTCATCTCCGAGTTTGACATTTCCTCGTAGGACGTCGAAGGTTGAGCTTCCACTAAGTCATCTTGCGATGTCATGTCTTGTGCGCTCGATCTGACGACTTCAGCCATTGTCGTGACATTGTGTTGTTGTGGTGGCACCAGGTCAGTTTTGTTCTCAAGATTTGCTTTTTTGGATGCAATGTTTTCAAAGATTCCAAACGGTGATTTTTCATTTTTTTCTGCATAAGTGAAATATATTATATTAAACATATAGTAAATTTCATTAGATTGCAAGCGAATTCAAGTCTTTTTCAAAAATTAAAATAATTATTAAAGTGATTAAAGTGTATACAATAAATAAAAGTATGTATTATCACCAGCACCCTTCACTCAACCTCAACGAAATCACTCTACCGTGGATGTTCGACGTCATCTGCAGAATGGCAGGAATGCAGACCAAGTTTTCCATCTTTTGCTTCTTCTCGTTGAACTCGCGCACGACCTTTATGTTGTGCTCCCAAGCCATATCCCTCATCTTCTGCTTGGAGTACCTCAGGCAGAGGAAGATCAGCATTCCAACCACCGCCAACAACACCAGCAGAAGGAACAATCCCACACCCAGCCCTAGGCCCAACTGAAAGGCCAATTCGTTCGAGCCCTCGTAAGTCAGACAGCGGATGAAGAAGGTCGACGAACTGTTCTTGGGGTCACCGAGATGAACCTTTTTAAAAAGGGCATGCTAGTTGACATTTATTGGTGATGTGAAAGGGTTTTAACTGCTTTTAATATTTGCTGGAATGAGGAAAGATGTATGCAGTTGTTAAATTGGGTGTCAATGATGATGATGATGACGATGATCGTGATGATGACAAAGAATGATGATTTCAGGTTTGAATTTGAATTCGTTTATTTTCAAAAAACTATATTCAAATAGCCAAAAAAAAATCACACCAAAAAAAGATTCACAAATTCATTAATGAACTATCCCAAGGGAATTAATTCCCGTCTAGGGGATAGGTTGTTTCAATTTGACAAATTTAAAGGGGCGTTTGAAAGGGTCTTTGCATATATAAATTTCTAATGGTAACGACAGGTGAAAATTAATGGCAACAACTGAGAGACGATGAATAATCGGAATAATGAATAAGCGATGTAATCAACGAGGAAAAAACCAGGATAATAAAATGAATGATAAGGTGGAAATGTGGATAACAGGTTCAACAGGTGGATAGAATGTGTTTTTTAAGATGGGATTTAAATAGTGAGGAACTGTTTAGAGAAACAAGGGACGACGGCAGAGAGAGGAGAACAAGAGTGGACCTTTGCAACATATGGAGAATTTTTTGAAGGTGGTACGGGAAAATTCAGATCTCAATTGATTGGATGATCTAAGATTGTAAGAGTGGACATCTGATGATTTGAAAAACATATTATTAAAGGATGGAGGCAGCAAGTTAATTGTTCATATATAAGAGGCAAGTTTGGAATTTATTGATCTGATATATATTTAGAAGTCCATTTGAAATAAAAAAGTCCTTTGTATGGGCACGTGGATGGAGACGAAATATAGTACGAATTATTCTTTTTTGGAGTGTAAGTAAGTGGATAAGTTTAGAGGGATAGGTAGAGGCCCAGGCGATATTACAATAGATGAGATAAGGATATATTAAAGAATAATAAAGCATAATGAGAATTTTTTTATCAACAAATGAAGAGACCCTTGACATGATGCCAATGTTTTTTGAAATTTTGGAGGCAACGTAATTGATATGCAAAAACCAGTTTAATCTATCATCGATAATAATGCCGAGGAATTTGGTAGAGGTGACATGTTTAATCTGTAAGTTGTTGATGCAAGGTTGAATACTATGGGTTCTGTCCTTATTTTTTGAGCAAAACAGCATAAAATTTGTCTTGTCGACATTTAAAGATAACTTATTGGCGCGAAACCAAGTGTCAACATTTGTTAACTCCCTATTGATGCTGATAATTAAGTCATTGAGATTTTTGCCAGAAGCAAATACATTTGTATCGTCTGCGAATAATAAAAATGTAAGTAAAGATGATGAGTTATGTAAATCGTTAATATAAATTATGAATAGCAAGGGGCCAAGAATAGACCCTTGAGGAACGCCACAAGCTACGTCACTAAACGAAGATTCAAACCCATTAAATTCTGTCAATTGTTTACGACCCGACAAATAACTGGTGAACCACTTCAAAACACAACCACGCAAACCGTAATGATAAAGTTTCGACAAAAGTATCTCATGATTTACGGTATCAAATGCCTTTGATAGATCGAGAAACACACCGATGGTGAACTCACCACGGTCCAGAGCGTCGGCAATTTTCGAATAAAGTAAAAGTAGAGGCATATATGTTGAGTGATTTTTTCGAAATCCGAATTGTTTGTTATTGAGCAGACTAAACCTTGATAAGAAGGATTCAACTCGACGATATACGGCCTTTTCGAAAATTTTTGAAAAATATGGCAGAATTGAGATAGGTCTGTAATTGCAGATCCTGTTCAGATCACCGGATTTATGCAATGGAATCACCTTGGCCAATTTTAAGTCATCTGGTACATATCCCGTCGACAGTGAACAATTGATCAGAGAGCTGAGAATATTAGAGATCAATGGGATGAATTCGCCAGCAATACAAGGATCAATACCATCAAGACCACAGCTATGGGAGGTCTTCAATTCTTTAACTATTTGGATGATCTCATCTGGCGAAACAGGGAAAAAAGACATTGTGGGAGTGGGAGATCTCGTAAGGAATTCATGGAAGGATTGGATGGAGGGATGATTTTCTTTGCCAAGTTTGGACCAAGATCGGAAAAATGTTTGTTGAATTGTTCAGCTATTTCAGTTGGGGAGTTTAGTTCGCATCCGTCGTCTGAATAGAATATGTCGGGAGCTTCAACTGATTTGCTCCCTCTAGACAAAATACCTTTTATGATGTTCCAAGTACCTTTTGGATTTCCCTGTTGTCTCAGGAATTTTGATGAGAAATGTTGGCGAATTATAGCTTGCTTGATAGTTTTGAATCTGTTTCTGTACTTTGTGAATTTGATCTTGTTTTCTGGAGTTGGATTCTTTAGATATGTCTTGTACAGTTTGCTTTTTACTTTGCAAGATTTAGGAGGGGGCGGGGGTCATCCATTCCTGTTTTTTTAATTCTGGATTGAGAACCGACAGTTGTCAAGGGAAAACAATGATTGTATAGACTTTGATATTTCGATAGAAAAAGTTTGTAGGCATGAGATATATTTTGGGATTCACATTCTCTGGTCACATCAGACCAGTCCACCTCAGTCAAGCATTCTTTAAATTTCAGTTTTGTTTGTTTATCTTGTTTTCTGTGCAGCTTTGGGGGCTCCACTATTTTAATAGTCTCATGTAGTTTGATGTTGATGTGGAGAGGGAAGTGATCCGAAATATCATCAATAATTATCTTGGAGATGCATTTTGCTGAGAGAGATATTTGTGAAAATATTGTCTATAAGAGTGGCAGATGAGGGTCCAATTCTTGTGGGTTTGAGGAACACAGGCATCATGAAAAAGGAGTGGAGGATGTTTAAAAATTCATTAGTGGGTTGACTGCTTTCAATTGCTAATAGGTTAATGTTGAAGTCGCCCATTATTATGGTCTTTTTGTTGTCTTTAATCGTATAAGACAAGAATTCTGAAAACTCTTTGTTAAAAGATTTTAAGCTGTTTCCAGGTGGGCGATAAATAATTGCGACTACAATGTTTTCCCTTCTACGTTGGCTGATTGAGATTAGTTGATATTCAAAACCTTCAAATTTCCAGTTGGTCGTGTCAATGAGATTGAATTTAATATTGTCTTGGATGAAAAAACCAACGCCTCCTCCTAGGCCACGGTCCCTGTTTTTCAAAACAAATTTGTAACCATCAATAGCAGGAATAGGATCACCATTTTTCAGCCAAGTTTCACTGACGCCGAGGATTTCTGCATGATAAGAAGATAACAGCAATTCTACTTCCTGGAGTTTATTTGAGATGCTTCTGCAGTTAATGTGCATTAGGGAAAGATCTGAGTTACAAATTTTGGCCATATTTTTAGTTGTAACATAATTTGCAACCTCGTAGAATTCCGGCAGGTAGGCATCCGGGTCAGATGAAGAAAAATCAAAGTCCGCCATTTCTCAAACTTTTCTTGAACTTGTGGTCCCTCCCCACAACAGATGTAACATAAATCGTATTCACATCAGCCAAAACTGTTGAAACGTGGTCTAAGTTCACGGGATCAATAGCGGAGACAAATATAACTGAAAGTTTATCTTCTTCAATAAACAGAGACTCCACGATGAGAGGAAAAGAAAAGCAAAACACCAACATCAAAAAACAAAAGAAGTTAGTATTTTTCCAGGTCAAGGAGGTTTTGAACTCGAGTTGGTCCTGAGTTTTCACCTCTCTTCAAGTAGACGTGACCATTCCATGTCCATGCTGATAAAAGTTTTTTGTCCTTTACAAGTTTCCTGGCTCTAGCAAAGATTTCTGAGTTTGGCTTGGTTAAGTGTTCGTTGATGTAGATCTTTGATGTTCTATCCTTGTGCAGGGCTTTTCTCAGAGCAGAGGCTCTGTCTCTGACCATCTTTGAAGCGAAGGTGACAACTATTGGGCGAGGGCCACTTTTGCTGGGAATCCTGTAGCCAGAGTGTATGTCGCCCTCTGAGATATTTGCGCCAAGTTTTGAGTTGCAGCAATTGATAATTGCCTGAACTGTATCTCTTCGATTCATTCCCCGCTCCCGACTCGTCCCGTCACCGGAGGATGTAGCGACCACTTCAGCCAAAGACGCATCAGGCAATCCATAGATTACCAGATTGTTGGCTCTCAACTGTGTTTCGACTGCGTCTATCCTCGCCTTGAGGCGAATGTTTTCCTCGCTGAGCTCGCTCACTTTACCAATCAATGTTTTCATCTCCTCCTTGACCGCAGATTTAACCAGACCAGGCATCTCCTCTCTGATCATCTCCCTTATAGATTTCACAATCTTTGCTTTGATTGTGTCAGCCAAATTATCAACCGTAGCCTCATCGAACTCCTCGCACTTTGCATTCTTGCGCGACATTTTACAGGGGAGTGTCGAGTCGCGAAAACTAAACAATGGAACAAACGAAAGCCACGCAAAAATAATCCACTGATATCGAAAAATTTAAGCACCGGCAGAAGCGGAAGACGACGACGAGTCTAATGATACTAATTTTATCGAGTTTTTTCTAAGAAAAACACTAGAATAAACCAAATTAGTAGCAATCCGCGACATTTGACCCTTCCCACTCGCTCGCTTTCGATTGATTATAAGAATGATCATTGCAGTTAACGATCACAAGCAAACATCACCAAACAATTGAAGAACACTGCATGCAGGATCACCAGTACTCATTAATAATTAATAAAAATATAATCATAATAACCAGAAGGGGTAGGGCACCATTGTGCTGGCCACAATTGAACCTAGCATCGAGGTCTGCCGAAGACTTTGGTTTGGACTTGGGAGGGGCAAAGGTGATGAGGTCGTCCGTTGCTTCTGTGATGGGGCATTCGTACGAGCCCAGTTGAACAACGTAGTCTTCGATGGAACAACCAATGAGAATTTTACTGCCCTGTTGAATTTATTGTTGTTAAGTTATTAATCATAACTCTAATTTGTATTTATCAGATTTTTTGAGTGCCTTATAGGATTTTAAGATACTTCTTAATCGATCCACCATTTATATAGCACCCCTACTCGAGGGCGCTCCCTGGCAGTGCAGGCTGGGTAATTTATGATTTATATTTATATGTAATTTATATGCATTAGAGTAATGATATGATTATTAAAATAATTAAAAGTTGAATTTAAATTGAACTATGTTGTGTAAAATCTGTACTAAAGTTTGAATATTTCAAAGATACTAAAACATGCATTAGTAAACAAGTTAAAACGTTTGCAAGCATCCATTCACAAAATCGATCCAAATTATTTACCACTACATCACCACTTTAACACTCCAATTACTATTATTAGTCCTATAAGTAAATCCATCTACAGTACATGTACAGTACAGTACATCTACAGCCACATCAACATTACAATTAGTATCGATGCTATAAATAAACATAAATCAATTGATTGATGAACCGAGTTGAACCCACAGAGATATCGAGGAGGGAATGCTTGTTGGGGTTGTAAACAAAAAGTCCTGAAGGTGATGCGAAAGCAGGTCTCTGAGTGGTGAAGTTGAACGACTGATCGATCGGCAAAGGAAGGATCTTCTTCTTGAAGAGAATACTGACACCTGTTGAATATTAATTGTTAGGGAGTAAGCAAATAGTGATTAATTAAAATTATAATTATTATTATAATGATAAAAATAATTTGAAAAGGCAAAAATCTATTTTTAAACAACACAACTTGTTGATAGCAGCAGTGACAACAACATTAATAATAATTTTAAAAATATTACAAACAGCAGAGTGCAATGCTTATCAATAAAATAAATCCATAAAAAATCAATAGCAATGCTGGTGCATGGGCTGCAGTCTCACCGATATCAACAGCAACACCAAGAGAAACCATAGCAACAACAATAAGATCACAAAAGGCAGCCATAAAACGGTTTCAGACTCATGTAGTGGTCGTCAATAGATCGATGAATACGAACTCAAAAATATACTTTACAACTTTGAAAACAATATTATTTATTACAATAATTACTAATATGATTGATCATGTCATTTCTTTTTTATTTTAATATTTGTAACATATCATTTAATTTAATAGTATGCAATATAATATTATAGATTATAACTAACCAATGATCTGCTGATGAGACTGATCATTGAGAATGAAAGCATCTTCGCTGAGCTTCGGGAGGATGCAAACCATTTCCGTGCAAACCATTTTCGAGTCTGTTCTGGAAACACAATCCTGAAAGTAGAAGCTGAAATTGATTACTCGACCAGGATGAGTGATGGAGTCTGTGTAAGTGGATTCTGCAGACGATCAATTGGATTCAATTTTTTGGCGGGTGCAATCACCATGTCCGATGTCCGTTTTAATTCTAAACCCAAATTGATTATTTAATTATTAATTATTGTTTATTCTGTTTTTATCCAAAATTCAAATTGATTGTTTAGGTTCCTCTGATGCTGCAGATAATGGCACCTTATGTATTAACTATTATTATTATATGTGGAATGGCTATAATTAAACATGATTACCACCTTATTAATCCAGCTAAATTATTTACTTAAATTAAAAAAATCACTTCTTCAATTATTTCAATTTATTTTATTAATAACAAATACATTCGAAAAAGCATTTGACAGCCATTTATAGGGAATAACATTATTAACAACATCAACAACAACAATAATAACAACAACAATAATAATATTAAAAATAGCATCAACAACAGTGATAAAGGTCATAAAAATCCCATCAGGTAATGTTTCACCTGAGATGTCACACTTTCATTCGGAACTTTTGTCGCGTTGGTGACTTCAATTCTCGCCTCTCCACTCCTGTTGAATCCAGATCCACATATGGTCAATCGAATACCTCCCCTGTAGACATCATCATCATCATAATAATCACCACCACCGACAGCATCAATCATCATCACAATCATCAGTATCATAATGTCCATTGCTGTTAATGCTACTGTAATTATTGGTGTGATTAATCAGTTCCATTTGCTGTTTTTGCTACATCAAATTTTACATATTCAGCGATTCCAACATCATAAATATTAAATATTCTAACTGATGACATTAATAAAATTATAATCAATATGAACAATGTTAATTAAGTTATAATTTATATGATATTAATTAAATTATAATCAATAAATAATGGTGTTAATTAAGTTATAAATAGTTAAGTTAACTAAAGACATTAATATTACTTATTATTATTATAAATAATATAACATTAGCAAAATGAAATGTCATTGTTAGCAAAGTTCCTGAAATGTTCACAGCTAATGCTGAGCAGAACAAAGGTTGATGCCTGGTGACATGCCAATGTACAACAACAACAATGACAACAATAACAGGCAACTCAGTTGTCATTCAAAGTTGTAACGAATAAATGAACTAAAGTTGTTGGAATGTCGAAAGAAGTTTTGGTTGCCTTTAGATGAACTTCTCAATGAATTCAACGAACGAAACAAATTCGTTTGTGAATTATTTTCAAAATGTTAGTATTTTAATTTAAAGATCTTCCCTTATTAGTTAATGTTACCAATTAAAGATAGTCAAAAAGCAACTTGTCAGCATTAACAAAACAGAAGCAAATTCATTAGCACAAATAACAATACAAAATTATCCTTAAAATGTTATTTTCCTTTTAATCTAACCTTAATTAACAAAAAGTAACAAACAACTGAATGCTACCATCATCATCATCACCACCACCATCAATACCACCATTATCATCACCACACTACATGTAACCTACATGGAAAAGACTTGCTTTGGTATGACATCAATCACAAAAGGATCTGGAACAACCTCGATGCTGACTTTGGATGTGATGTTGGATGATGAAGTGGAGATGACAAAGTGGTAGACACCGGTTGCTGTCGTCGGAGTTGCGGACAAGGAGATGTTGATTTCATTGCTGTTAATTGTTACTTAAAATTTCATATCACTAAAATGGTTAACTGACTAACTGGTAGAGTAAATAATTATTTAACTTAGTTATGTAATACATTAAGATCGTGATGATTGTGATGTTATTATCCAACTAAGCTGCAAATGGTTTTATTTCAGTAAGTCTCTTGAATGAATTTTTTTTATAGTTTCGATATTGATATGTGTCTTATCAAATTGACATTATTGTTATTACCAGTAACCATTGGTAAAAATTGATTAATTTGATTGCCATCATTATCAACCAGAATTTCGTAACTTATATTTTTATTTATTTACAACATTTCAACAATAATACCTATCAACTCCAGCTTTTACAATTAATATTTTCAATGCTGCATTTATAATAAAAATAACAAAGAAACAAAACATAACGCATTTTCATTCATCACTAACCTTGAATAATTCAAAACATTGACTCGAATGCGACAGGAACACTTGGGATTGTACAAATGAATGTTGCCAACATTCTGCGCTTCAATGTTTTGCCCGAAAAGCCGGACTCGGACCAATGGAAGTTCGGACTGGAAGATCAGGGACGGTTCGGCGTTCAGGAGGAGTGGATCTGAGAAGGTGAAACAATCGTATTTATTTGTCGTTTGTCGCATTTATATACGACCTTTCGTATTTGATGGTGACCGTCAATGCAAACATGACACATTTCATTGCATGTTGTCTAGCAAATGTTGCATTTGTATTACGTTTGACCTTGACATTTGTTATCTGATTAAAAATCCAAACAGCTGTTTGACTCTTTTCCAGAAGGAAAGATTGCTTTAAAAAAAACCATAATAGTTTATGTCATCGACTCAGAGGGTTGCATTCTTCATTTTACTGTACAACAACATTGACCAACAACAGTCTCATGTTTGTAACTCGACTTGCACTGCCACAAACACTGCTGTTAAATGTAGGATTTATTGAATAATTAATTTAATATAATTCTTATTATTTTTTATTGTTATTAATATTATTATTATTACTATTATCATTTTCGTTAGTATTACGGAAGAAAAGTCTGAAGCAAAAAAAACAGGTTCTTATCGACCGAGATTAGCCATCGTTTGCCTGGAAATGTTTACATGGCAAACAATTAAATATTTGCAGATTACACGTTCTCTAGTTAAATCAGGGACGGGCAACACACGTCCGGCGACGGGATTTTGACTGGCCACAGACTGTTTCTGTCCACATCCCACTACTTTCTTTGTGTCACAGTAATAATGACTGTTAGTTATTCTTTGGTTGTTTAAGGTTAGATTTAGAATTTACAATAACAGTTTTATCACCTGATTTGCCAAGAAGGTAAAGTTGACAGCAAGTGTCGCGCATTTAACAAAGATTGGATGCTGAAGTACTTTTTCCAAAAAAGTCGGCAAGAAATGTATGCGCATTGTGTTTGCTGTGCAATGAAAGTGTTGCACTGTTGAAAGAGTACAACATTGGCCGCCATTATGCAACGAAACATGCAGGCTGTGGCAGTACTTTATCAGCAGTGGAACAGCAAACAAAAGCAACAGAACTGGACTGAAAAACTTGTAAAGCAGCAAAATGTATTCGGAAAAACCAAAGTATTCCAGAAAGCTTTGTGGTCGCATGCAACTAAGTTCAGCGCAGCAAATCGTTCTGTGATGGTGAATTTGTCAAAAAGTGAATACTCGATGTAGCTGATCAAGTCTGTCCAGAACACAGAAAGAAGTTTGTAGAAGTCACTTTGTTGAGAAGAACTGTGGCTCCCTATTGAAGCAATTGGTGAAGACCTGACATCACAACTGAAAGGGCGTGCAACTTCATTTCACCAGTTTTCCTTGGCATTGGATGAAAGCACTGACTGATAGATGACACTATGACACAGTTGCTCATCTTTGTATGAGGCATTTCAGAAAACTCTGAAATCACAGAAGAATTGCTGTCAATTAAATCAATGAAAGACACTACTACCGGGAACTATTGGCTTCAGCAGCTATTGAAGTACCTTACGTTAAATTCATTAAACACCGTTTTGGTCTCTATGCTTTAAAGTTTATAAGTTTAAAGTTTACATTAAATGCGATTTATTCCTTGCATAGGTAGACAAATACATGATCGAGGTATTGATTTAATAATCCGGCCCACCAAGGTCTTCATTTTCCCATATCCAGCCTGCCGAATGGAGAAGTTGCCCCCCCCTGAGTTAAATCGTTAAATACAATTATTGATCCGTTCTACTATCAACATACTAAAAGAATAATATCTCTCAAGAGTATGATCAACGTTGTGTTGTTACAAAAATAGTGACGGTAAATAAACAACGGGTTATTGTGTAAAACTTCAGCAAATGTTTGCAGCCACTTTTCAATTAATGAAGAAACATTTTCATTGTTTGTTTTGACACTTTCCTGGTAAAAAATATGACATTCCATTACATATCCATTATTATGCATACCACATAATTGCAGTTTATAACTGTGTTTGTCATGTTAAAAAGCTAAAGTTTCTTGCATGAATACTTGTGATTCAAGTCACAGACAACTTTAGCGTTATTGTTAATGTGTTCCACTTCATGATATTTTTATTATTACCATTATTAATACGATGTTGGATAGGTTGCCACTCTGATGTAGCATTGCGACGTGCGACACCTCCTGAATGACTTCTAAAAGCTTTCAAAGCAAACTTTCGATCGTAACAAAGCCTCTATTCGTAATTACCATTACGAGGTAATTCCTGATGTAATGCACCATAATCATTGCAATCATCATTGCTTGTTCGTAATTACTTGTAAATGACTGCCATCTTCTTTTCACTTTTTTCAAAATAGGTTTTTTTTAGTAAAGTTGCATTTGAGTAAGTTTAGTAAATTTTAATTTTAGAATATCTGGAATTAATTGAAAGGTATCTGTAATTAAATTAATATATTTCTAATTAATTACAACTAAATCAATTTATGTTTAATGATCTTGAGGGAAAGATTTCTTGTGCTTTGAAATAACAAAATTGAGAGTTTGGCAGTTATCATCATCATCAACATCATCACAATTATCATAATCAATATCATCATAATTATCATAATCAATATCATCATAATTATCATAATCAATATAATCATAATTATCATAATCAATATCATCATAATTATCATAATCAACATCATCACAATTATCATAATCAATATCATCATAATTATCATAATCGTACTTATCACATGAGCAATTGCGATTATCAAGTACCAATTTATCAACTTATTTTTCATGAAGCCATGATAAGCAGCTGTTACTCTGAGGTTCTTTTTCTGAATCGAGTTTGATTTACATCTCTGTGAGGATGATGGGTTCGTGAGGAGATTGATGGAAGTTTGTTAATTTCATGGATTTGTGTTAGGAAATGGAACTTATTAGGAGATGATGAACTAATTCGGAATGACAAACCGATGCCAGTTTGAGAAATCACTCCTATTTTAAAGCTCTCAACCATAACAAGTAATCCCATGTAATCCCGAAATAAGGAAACATCTCCAATTAAAACTGACAAGATCATTAGCCACAACAACACAAATATTTGTTGATGAAGTTGCTGGAAGACTGGAGAGAAGTAATTAAACAACGTGTTTCCATATTTAATTAATTCTGATGAGCTGAGAATTTTGATATTTCTAATGACCAAATGTAATAATAATAATAATAATAATAATAATAATAAGAAGAAGAAGAAGAAGAAGAAGAAGACTGATAATAATAGTGATAATGGTAATGATAACGATAACAATAATGATAATGATAGCTTGCAACAGTTAAAACCATCATCTCTTTAAGTAGCTAATCTTCAGTAATTAATAAATTCATAATAAAATATTAAATCAATTTATTTATTAAATACAATTTATTTCAATGTTTGTTGCTTCATCCTCCCTTCGATTTTGATTATTTTTTTTATTGTGCAATCGGCAAACGTTTCATCCACAATTAATAATAATGTCGATTAACTAATACAATAACAATATTTATTCCTATTGCAAACAACATTTGTCAAAATGAATGACTAATCTGAGACAATGAGATATAACATCAGGGATGTCAGTTTGAAGAAATGATTGAACGAATTAATGTCATAATCAGATGGATGGATGAACGAATGATGAATTGTTAATTCGTATCACTTAACTATTTATCTACCAATGAATATCATCGAGAATTGATGCAAAATCAAAACAACAAACCTAATTAACCAAACTGTTAGAATTAAATTAATTCATCAAATATTTTCAAGTGATCTCATGGAGCATAATCATTAAAATCATTTAAACATTTATCAAACTAATTGCAAAAATGCTGATTGTGATGAATTAAGTAGATGTCAGAAAACACAGGAGCACTTTTTTGTGTGGATTTTCAGAAGTAATATGAATATTCAAAAGTAATCTGAATTTTCAGAAGTAATGTGAATATGAATATTTAATACGTTTAAATCTTCATGTTGAGAGCAGTAAACATTATTTTTTTTAGAGAAGTCTTTTGATATCTCAATCTTAGAGTGATTTGAAGGATTTTAACCATGGAACTTCTTTAAATGAATCAACATTAAAAAAATCATGTCTTCATTATTTCTTAGCGAAATACCAACCTGCCAAGCCCCAATTTGAACCCAAAAACTACTCACCTGGGTTGTTAGAAGCGTTGTCGGTCGAGACGAGCACCACAAATGAAAGCAACAAAGTAAAAGAGAATCCTAGACATGTCCATGACATGTTGTTAGTATTGGTGCCAATGCTTCTGTTGTTGCTGAGGGTGCTATGACAACCAGGAATGATGATGAAGATGACGACTATTAGGAGATTCCACTCACTACTTCCTTCAGTACCTCAACGGCGTAAACAAACGTTCCTGTGAACACATGAAAGGATATTCTTAAACAAACAACTTTCAATAAGTTAATTAATTAGATAGTAAATCAATCAACTAATTACATATAAACACTTCGCCATCTCCTCAAGAATTGCCTCCTAAGATTGCAGCATTGTAATTGCTAAGCACGCGTAAAAAATAACTTGATACCAATCTATTCGATGGTCGACCAAATAACAATCAAGGCGCGCCTACTTCAACGATTTGTCATCATCATCATCGCCATGTTCCTCTCTTTTTCAATCGGTTTCTCTACGCTTTTTGGCCAACTGACTCTCCCCGAACTCACTTTCTCAACCCGGCTCAGTCGAAAATGAACGTCAAAAAGTGCACGAGCTGACCTAATTGCTCAATCCAGGGTAATAATTAATCAAAAACGAAAATTTAATGCTTTAATCAATATAACTTAAAGTTCCACCTTTGCAGCTGTTTTTTAGAATTATTTTCGTCAACATGAAACAGGCCGCCTCTCAGTCTGAACTGTCTCAAGTGTTTTTAAAGAGATTGGAGTTAGCGACTCTGTATCTTACTATCTACTTACTGGTAGACGGTATTGATGTATCAATAAAAATAATAAAATTAACAAAATATTAATAATAATTATATTTTTTTTAAATCTTTAATATCGCTATGATTTTACTCGAAAACAGCTGATTGTCGTAAAAAATTATTATATTTAGGGATTGTTGTTGATGTCATCCACAATAAATATTATTTTTAAAATATGCATTTTTTAAAACTAACCAAGTTTGTTGTCGCTTAAACTTGCACTTGAATATTTCAAGACGACTTTGGATTAACGGGGTCTAATAGTATTAAAAATCGAACTAAAAATATGTTAAAATGGCTTCCTTTACCTTAGGTTACTAATTTTCTTAAATGCCCAGTTAAATTGATGTTTTAAGTAGTCTAAACAACTTTTCAATTATATAAATGCGGTTACTTATCCGTATACACCTCGAAACTGTTCCCATTCAGCGAAGAATAATGATAATTGTGCCAATTATAAAAACTGGTGTACTTCAGATATATATGTATATATAATTGAATAAATTAAGCCATGTGCCTAAACACAAGAAAATTAGAGGCTTTACCGTTACAAACATTGGCACAAACCTTTACACTTCCGATTTTCTAGCAAAGCACTATAATGAAGTCATTACCAAGTGTCTTTAAACTTGAATCAAAAGATATTGGTTTTACGCAACGTCCTCAGTTAAACAAAGTGAAAGTCAAATTTGAAAGTCACGAACACAAACAACTAAATTTAAAAAGAATTTTAAGTACTTTAGCAGATTCGGATAAGAAACCAGAACTTCGAAATGCTGATCTACCCTATTAAGATTTAAGACCTGCGACTATTAAAATTGCTTTAAACTAGTTCGAAAAACAATATGATACTTGAGGTTAACATTAAGTTAATTCACTAGGGACCGTATACCCCTTGTGGCGCCTTTGCCCTCCCACCCTCCAAAAAATAACATCCCTGTTAGTTTCCAGTTTCTTATTAAGTTAACGGTTAACGTTGATTGTAGACGACAGGATAGTTCCAAAAAATGAGTCACTGCCTTAACGTACACATCTCGAATGCAAACAGGACGCCGACATTAAGTTTGCATAACAATCGCCTTCTCTCACAGAATGATAATAATAGACTAATGTGACTAGACCGCTTTGCTCAAATTACGGATTTCCAAAAGACCCAACACAACTTCATCAAAGGCAGGAAAATAATATGTATTTTTTTCCAAGTCAAGACAAAACTTCAACAACAAAAAAATGCATAATAAAATTTATATAATTTAAATCAAATCAAATAAAGTAAGCATTACCTGAATGTCTGAACAGAAACAAAATAAATCTGTCAATTTTGTTACATAAGCATTTTCCATGCAATATAAATGCTCAAATATTGAAAAATTAATTCTGAACAAAAGCAGTTACAGAAGTTTATTCATTAGGATAAATGATTAGTCACAAACTGTTAAAAAATAAAATTAATAAAAAATAATGGCCAATTAAGTGTATAATTCAAGTTGTCTCAAACCATTTGTTGTGCGAGAAAATAAGAAACGACAAATTTTCAAAAAAATAAAATTACAATACAAACAAATCTCTAGTTACTAAAAAGCTGTAGAAATTCCAAAGCGTCATAAAAAATTTGAATCTGTAAACAGACAAAATAACTATATAAATAATTTGCTAATCATAATTAAGATATGAAGCTAATGAACTCTAATGAAGCAGTTAATGAACAGCAATTTTCTTTTAAATTAAAAAATTAATTATAACCTTTCAAGCTGTTTTTTCTCCACTTGCTGCCATGAATCACCTTTCGACAAACCTGACTCTGAACGGTGACGGTTTGGACGTGACATCCATGACATCGTCCACTGATATTTCCTTCTGATTCACAGGAGGGAGGATGACAAACCTCTTCACCAGGTTTGCCAGGGTCAGAAACACCTCCTGTTTGGCAAGTATCTCACCAAAACATGACCTCTTACCTAGAAAGTGTGACCTTCATTTCTGTAACGCGAACAAAATGGCAATGTCGAAACCCGATTTACCGAGAGAGAAAGACACTAGTTGATCTCTGGCTGAGGTATTCAGCGAGCCATCTTTCATGAATCTGTCTGGTCTGAACTTTTCGGGATCTCCCCACAATTCGACGTTGTTGTGGACAGAGTGCACATTGCCAAACACCTGAAGTTATTTTGAACAAATTCAATATTGGTCAATCAAGGAAGAACTTTGTTAAGTTTATGTGTTCGATTACATAGGTCCCTTTTGGAATAAAGTAGCCCATGACATGAGAGTCCCTCATGGTGACATGAGGCAGGGTAAGAGGTGCAACTGATTTTGTCCTCAGTATCTCACAGAAAACTGCTTCACAGTATGGCAGGTCCTTCTTATCATCCAATAATGTCCAATTGTTTCCAATTTTCTCCATCTCGGAGAACATTCTCTCTTGAACATCTCGATGATTTCCAAGCAAAACCAAAGTCCACTCGAGAGTGGAGGCAGTGGTTTCGGTTCCAGCTAGAAACAATTCGTGCAAGAGGTGAAGGAGCTGTTCTTTGTCGTATTGAGGACCCTCTGCCTCGATGTAACTCCTGATGAAGCTCTCGAGACCGTTCGAATCGTCGGTGCATTCGATTATTTTATCCCCCAGCATGGCAAACACTTTATCCTGTGCTTTCACTGAATTGGACAATGCATTCTTGAAGTATGATAAATGCCTGCATCGGAAGTAAGCAAAACAAAGTGAACAAATCTTTATTTCTTGAAAACTAATCCTCGTAAAAATATTCAGGGTTCACCTTAGGAAAGGAAAAATGTCAATTATGAAGATTTTGGAGAAGTTCCTGAAACTTGCTCTCAGATTGGAAATGATGCCTGCAAGCTGAGGATCGTCGTCGTCGAACCTCTTGCCGAAAAGCAGACCACAGATGATGTTCATGGAGCAATTGGTTATTATTGGTGAGGGATTTATTTCCTCACCTGGGAAACGCAAGACGTACTAAGACTACATTCATTCAAAGCATCCAAAAGTAACCTTTAAATTTTGCCAATTTTTCCAAAAGTGGATCAATCTCTTCCATGATTCTCTTTTCCATGATCCTATTTCCGAATCCAAACTGCTTCATTATTCCGAGACTCAATTTGTGGTACTTTTTAAAATCTTCATTGTAAGAATGGAAAAGAATGCCTAGGGTGAAAACATTAACTTGAATAATAGCAATCAACGAAGTAGTATCTTTGTTAGAAGGAAGACCTTTCTGATTAGGATTGAATATGTTGTTCAGAGCTCCTGTCGGCCGATCGGCAAAATCCGTGGACCTTTTAACAAATGCTTCGTGGATGGCCTCTCTGCTGTTCAGCATTATTTGATACCTGTTGTGCCATTACGCCATGGAAATTAATTTTGTCTTTAAGAATTCTTTTGTATATTTAAGCCTCCAAATAAATAAATTCACCTTTATTCTATATAATAATAATAATAATAATTAATTTATAAAGCGCCGCATGCACAGCGTCAGAAGTTATTATTAATACAACTATCAAATCTACTATAGGTAGATTTCATGTTATGTTATTTTCAAAATGCGTTCATTAGACTTTGACCATCAGAAGAGATACTATCACTACATGCCATCATCATATTGCTGTTTATTTTAATTAATTATATTATTACTCTCACTTGTTCATCATATAATAAGCTACAACGTCTTTGTATTTGTCTGAGTGTTTGGTGAAGAACTTGTACATGGTTGGGAATGGTGGAATAAAAGGCAGTGAACCAAACACTGGCACCCAAGACACACAAGGAGCATATTTTAAAGGTAATCCGTCAGCACTGTACATCGATGCATTCCTCTTGTTGTACAACCAGATTAATGAGATACCTGCAGTTATTACGAGCAAAACAAGCGAAGCAACAAACATTTTAAGATTAAATTAAAACAATTCTTTATCGCCGTCAAATGTACAGGAACAATAATCCGCCGTGGTCCGCAATTGCATCGACATCGATTAATAAACAGACCTATGAACCTAAAAAAATATTACATAACACTTGTTTCAGTAGCGATAGCCTGAGAAAGCTTTTATTAGACAGCTTACGAACATTGTACCGGTGCTGCTGTCGGTTTGTAAGTAAACCTTATAAAAAGTTTGTTTTTACCTCGTTGAGATCATTTTGCGAGACCTTTTGCAAAATATGCGACATTAAAATGGACGAGCAATGTCATTGAACACCATTTGGAAAATTATGAAACTCGGTCGCATTTCGTTCTGATGAATGGGAAGACATTTTCTTGAGCTTCACGGTCGTTACTTCAATCCCCGGTGAGCGATGGATTCTCTCATAAATGTGTTTGTGCAACGAGAAGGTGTTTTAAAGAAGAGAACAAAATTTAGAAGTGTGATTTTTAAGGTTAAAACAAATGTTAGCAAATAATATCTTAACATGTGAGAACTTACTAGAATGGTCTCCATCCAGCTTTGTTGTGGCATAACTGTAAACATTCAATGAACAGCTTAAAGCATTATAATACTGAGGCATGTAGCAATGATCAAAAAAATTTATTTTTATATTTATGCATGTTAATATTCAACAGCTCAGTTTAGTTGTTAATATAATTACTACTAAAATCCTGCCCGTTTTGATAAAAGATTATTACTTAAGAGACTCAGTGAAATGAATTTCGAAGATGGAAGTTGAAATTTGGATAAAGTTCATAACTTGGAGCTCACGACTAAGTTAAAAGATGTGACAATAATATGAACAAGATCACGAATAATTTTTCAAAAAAGACTGTTATCAGAAGAGAAAGAGATAATGCATGATAAACATAACTTAAGATGTTTTTGAATCGATATTATAAGACTAATAAATGTTCAAATGAGACTCAACATACATTCACAAAAATTGTAACAAAATCATCTAAATAGACCAATAAATATTAAAATTTCAGCCCACATCTCAAAATAAGCCAAAATAATGATAACAACAAATAAAACAGCTCCTAATTATTAACACACATTTATTAATTTACAATAATTCTCAAAACTTAGGTACTTATAAACTCATGTGACCTATGAATGGAACATCAAATTCATCATCGTAATCATAATCAGCGTACCCATATTGAGGATTCTTGATTTAGAAACTGTCACAGAGTACGCTCATGTCCTGCTGAGAAAGTTTGTAGAATTGGTTTGTCAAGTTCGATTGGCTCGACGTCCCCAGGTTGTTTGAGGCATACCCTGTGTGTTTGAGGCATGCTGAGTGTCCCCCAGGGTCGACCCGAAGTCCATCATGGTTTCATTGAATTAGAAGGACTTCCCATGGTTATCAATGCTTATCGATGGGGAGAAAACGGAATGTTAATTAATATTTTAATTGATACATAATGCTATGTTATTACATTAACATTTATATAATTACAATTGTTACGAAATCGGTAATGCACATCCAATTACCATCTTCCGAATAGGACATTATAATTAAATAATTCACATGCTTAACAAACTTTAAAAATATAAATGTAAGATCAATATCTCCTAATGCCAAAGTGCATCTGTTGGGAGTGAATGTTTATAGAATACCGTCAATTGTTATAGAATATCTGCCAGTAATGGGTCCCCGTCCTATCGTTGTGACACTCTCGGGTAAAGGAGTCCGAGATAGGGATACGCAGCAAAAAAAGCACTACGTGAAACACGCGTCAACTCACAAATCTTCATCAACGAACATCTCACAAAGAGAAACTCTGAGATATTCGCAAAGGGAAGGAAACTGCTTAGGGGAAAAAATTGCAGCAGTCTGTACATGGAACGGCTTAGTGTATCTCAAAAGAACTGAATCTTCGAGGCCCGTTCGGATACATGATCTGGAGGGGCTGGAGAAACTGATCTTAGTCAAGAAATTTATGTTTACCCCACGAAGATGGCTTCTGTTCCGTATTTTTATTTTGATAAAGAAGATTCCGTTTTTCAATTAGAAGATATTGATCCAGATTATAATTCTCACGTTCATATATAACACCTGAAGATTTTGCTGGGCTATCAAAACTTCCAAATAATATCTCATTTCTCCATATAAATTGTAGAAGCTTACCTAACAAAATACACGACATCATTATACTGAATAATAGGATAAAAGCCAAAATAATTGCAGTTACTGAAACTTGGTTGAATGATGGCAATTGTGACTCCATTTGTATCCCTGGCTACTCGTTTATTGCAACAAGTCGATCTGAAAAGAGAGGTGGAGGAGTTGGAATTTTTATTCATCAGGATATTATGTTTTCTTCAATAAAATGTCATTTTACTGCTTCGACATTTGAAAACATGTTTGTAAATTTAAAGTTATGCAACTCTACGATAACACTCGGTGACAAAATAGCCCCGTCAAAACAGCCTGGCGACAAAATAGCCCAGGACAAAACAGCCCCGTCAAAATAGCCCCGTCAATAATTAAAAAAACTTTTTGTGAGTTGAATACATTAACTGATAACTGATTCCAAATTTAATTCGAAGTTCCATGAGTTCTTTATTAATCCGTATATTGGTGTCTCTTTTGTTTGATTTGTTTTGTTTATTTTGATGATTAATAAAATTGCTCAAAAAAAAAAAAAGTTAGTGGTTGCTTTTATGACCGTTATGAGTTTAATTGGTATCACGGAATTTCATTAAGTGGAAGATTTATCGTCTAAAATAATATTAGGATTCCGGCTACTTCCTTAGTTTACATAGACTTTTCAAGTTGGTATTTAATATAAATTATCGATTGACAAGCACCATGTGCCATCTGCACAAAGATAATTTACCAGACACTCATTAAGTCACTAAGGTTCCTTTGATCGTCTAATTTCTTTTGATCCTTCCCCAAGTTGCAATGTGTACAATGAAGAGTTTGAATTGGAATTTAATTTATGTTATCGATTGACGTACAACATATTCGCGCCACACCTTATCGGACTCACCTTATCATCACGTCATGGTGAATATGTAGCAAATCCACAATGAACCAATTTTACCAATGTTTTGTCGGGGCTGTTTTGACGGGGGCTGTTATGACGGGGTGCCCCTAAAAGCAACTTGCAACTATTTAATGAGGAACTCAATGTCATGCTTGATAAGATCTGGAGAAATGGAGATTGGGTATTGTTGGGAGACTTCAATTTGGACATAACAAGTGATTTCACCTCGGTACAGGAGTTCTTGACGACATTGTCAAGTCATTGCCTGCATCCTAAAATAAAAAAGTTTTTCAAAAATTTTAGTAGACGACATTTCGGATCATCTTCCCATCTACTTCTCGTTCGGTGCTGGTGTTCTGTTTGTAGCAGATTACTTTCTTCACCCATTAGAATGCATACGGAGGAAGTAGTTGCTAGATTTACCGAAGAGATTGAGGGAATGGATTGGCCTGAGGTTCTGGGTTATTGCAAGACTCCGGACGTTTCTAAAGCATACCAATCCTTTATTAATGTATGCACTGAAGTCTACAACAGATGTCTTCCAATTGCTCCTCGTTGTACAAAACTTTATCGCTTCAAGAAACCCTGGATGACTCCGGGACTCTTAAAATCATGCAATAAAAAGAACAATCTCTATAAAAGGTTTTGAAAGATCCCTCAGCTAAAAATAAATCAAAATTTATTGAATACAGGAATAGATTTAAAAGAGTCAAGGATGAAACCATCAGACGCTAGAAAAATTTACTGAATACTCAAACAATATCAAAAAAACGTGAGAACTTGTTAAAGCTTCTATTGAGTCGAGAAAGAAATCAACTGCCTCCATGTGTTTTTTACAATTGTGATGGTCAGCCACTAACATCACCCAGTGAAATTGCGAAGTCATTCAACGAATACTTTTCTACAATTGGTACAAAGCTTGCCCAAAAAATAACACCAGGCAATACTTTTTGCAAGCAGTATCTAGGGGATCCTGTTTCTCAATCAATGTATTTGGAAGAGGCTACTTCTGAAGAAATTATTCAAATGTCAAAAACTTTTAAGCTTTTTAATCCCACAGCTCGGGCTATGATCAGATCAATCCTGCTCTTGCGGGGGTGTTAATACCTAAGATTGCCCAAATCATCGCTGCACTTATCAACTCCTCCTGTATCTTCCCCGATGACTTAAAAATTGCCAAAGTTATTCCACTGCATAAATCACATACAAAGGAAAACATTGCTAATTATCGGCCCATATCTGTTCTTCCGTACTTCTCCAAATATTTCGAGAAAGCTATAATAGAACAATTTCTTTCCTGGAAAAACATTCCGTTATAAAAAATAATCAATTCGGCTTTCGGCAAAACCATTCAACATATATGCCAATCGCACTTCTCCAAACGAAACTCTCTCACAGATTTGACCAGGATCTATCTACTATTGAAGTATTTCTGGATCTTGCTAAGGCTTTTTACACAGTAAATCATGATATGATATTCTCTTGGAAAAACTTCATCATTATGGTATCCGAGGCAAATGTTTTTCTTGGTTTGAAAGTTATTTAAAAAATCGGAGTCAGATAGTTTCATACGCAAATCAAACGTCGTCGTTGGCAGCTGTTAACCTGGGTGTTCCACAGGGTTCAATCTTGGGACCACCTTTGATTCTGATTTATATCAAAGACTTGTGCAACTCCTCTGATCGTCTTGAGTACTTACTGTTCGCAAACAAATGTTTTTCTGTCTGGAAATAATATTGATAAACTCTACTCTACCACGAATACTGAGCTTGAGAAGTTGGCAGAATGGTTCAAGGCAAACCTCATGTCTCTCAACACTAAAAAAACCGTATATATGTTTTTCCATAAGGCAAGGAAGAAATTCCCCGTGGATGATTGTAACATTTATATTAGTAATTCTGTTATATCTCGTGTCGAATCATGTAAATTTCTTGGAGTCATTATAGACCAACATCTCTCATGCAAGCAACATATTCAGTACATAGCGGCAAAGATTTCTAAAAATATTGGCATAATTTATCGCGTACGTCGTTATATAAACATAAAAACAGTAATTACATTGTATTATTCACTTATCTATCCATATTTAAACTACTGTAACTTAACTGTAACAAAAAAAAATGATACACTTTTTAATTAAATTAAATTTTTAATTTAAAATAATTTTTAATTAATCTAATTAAGTGATTACAGTGAAGTAATTTCGTTATTATCTTTTTTCCTTTTCATTGTGGGACACTGAACTTCGCCCCATAACTTCACCAGGCTCCAATCGTGCAGGAAACTATATAATTAATTTTTGTAATTTTATTACGTAATATTCAACTACACTCCACCCCCCCCCCCCCCACCCCCAGTTCGCGGCAAAATTATCAGGCATTGACCGGTTCCCATTCAGCGAAGAATAATGACAATTGTGCCAATTATAAATACTGGTGTATTTCAGATATATATAATTAAATAAATTAAGCCATGTGCCTAAACACAAAAAAATTGATATTTAATAACTTTAATATTCAGTTTTATTGATAGTTTCAAGGAAGTCATTTTAGCATTTTCCAAGGGATGACAAACCCTAGCGCAACTTGAAGAGCCGACCTTTTTTTGTTTCTAGCCAAAATTCAGACGGGGACAAACTCTCATAAAACATGAGTAGATGACATTTTTTGCATCTAGTCTAAAGGCAGGGGGCCTTCGCTTTCCCAACCCCCAAAAATAATTACATCCCTCTTAGTCTCCAATTTGTTATTAAGTTAAAGGTTAACGTTTATTGTAGACGACAGGATAGTTCCAAAAAATGGGTCACCGCCTTAACGTAAACATCTCAAAGCGAATGCAAACAGGATGCCGACATTAAGTTTGCATAACAATCGCCTTCTCTCACAGAATGATAATAATAGACTAATGTGACTAGACCGCTTTGCTCAAATTACGGATTTCCAAAAGACCCAACACAACTTCATCAAAGGCAGGAAAATAATATGTATTTTTTTCCAAGTCAAAGCAAAACTTCAACAAAATAAAAAAATGCATAATAAAATTTGTATAATTTAAATCAGATCAAATAAAGTAAGCATTACCTGAATGTCTGAACAGAAACAAAATGAATCTATCAATTTTGTTACATAAGCATTTTCCATGCAATATAAATGCTCAAATATTGAAAAATTAATTGTGAGCAAAAGCAGTTACAGAGGTTTATTCATTATGATAAATGATTAGTCACAAACTGTTAAGAAATAAAATTAATAAAAAATAATAGCCAATTAAGTGTATAATTCAAGTTGTCTCAAACCATTTGTTGTGCGAGAAAATAAGAAACGACAAATTTTCAAAAAAATAAACTCACAATACAAACAAATATCTAGTTACTAAACACTAAAAAGCTGTAGAAATTCCAAAGCATCATAAAAAATTTGAATCTGTAAACAGACAAAATAACTATATAAATAATTTGCTAATCATAATTAAGATATGAAGCTAATGAACTCTAATGAAGCAGTTAATGAACAACAATTTTTTTTTAATTAAAAAATAAATTATTACCTTTCAAGCTGTTTTTTCTCCACTTGCTGCCATGAATCACCTTTCGACAATCCTGACTCTGAATTGTGACGGTTTGGACGTGACATCCATGACATCGTCAACCGATATTTCCTTCTGATCCACAGGAGGGAGAATGACAAACCTCTTCACCAGGTTTGTCAGGGTCAGAAACACCTCCTGTTTGGCAAGTATCTCACCAAAACATGACCTCTTACCTAAAAAGTGTGACCTTCATTTCTGTAACACGAACAAAATGGTAATGCCAAAAACGGATTTACCGAGAGAGAAAGACACGAGTTGATCTCTGGCTGAGGTATTCAGCGAGCCATCTTTCATGAATCTGTCTGGTCTGAACTTTTCGGGATCTCCCCACAATTCGACGTTGTTGTGGACAGAGTGCAAATTGCCAACCACCTGAAGATATTTTGAACAAATTCAATATTGGTCAATCAAGGAAGAACTTTGTTAAGTTTATGTGTTCGATTACATAGGTCCCTTTTGGAATAAAGTAGCCCATGACATGAGAGTCCCTCATGGTGACATGAGGTAGGGTAAGAGGTGCTACTAATTTTATCCTCAGTATCTCACAGAAAACTGCTTCACAGTATGGCAGGTCCTTCTTATCATCCAATAATGTCCAATTGTTTCCAATCTTCTCCATCTCTGAGAACATTTTCTCTTGAACATCTCGATGATTTCCAAGCAAAACCAAAGTCCACTCGAGAGTGGAGGCAGTGGTTTCGGTTCCAGCTAGAAACAATTCGTGCATGAAGTGAAGGAGCTGTTCTTTGTCATATTGAGGACCCTCTGCCTCGATGTAACTCCTGATGAAGCTCTCGAGACCGTTCGAATCGTTGGTGCATTCGATTATTTTATCCTCCAACATGGCAAACACTTTATCCTGTGCTTTCACCGAATTGGACAATGCATTCTTGAAGTATGAGAAATGCCTGCATAGGAAGTAAGCAAAACAAAGTGAGCAAATCTTTATTTCTTGAAAACTAATTCTCATAAAAATATTCAGGGTTCACCTTAGAAAAGGAAAAATGTTGATTATGAAGATTTTGGATAAGTTCCTGAAACTTGCTCTCAGATTGGAAATGATGCCTGCAAGCTGAGGATCGTCGTCGTCGAACCTCTTGCCGAAAAGCAGACCACAGATGATGTTCATGGAGCAATTGGTTATTATTGGTGATGGATTTATTTCCTCACCTGGTAAACACAAGATGCAGTAAGACTACATTCATTCAAGACATCCAAAAGTAACCTTTAAATTTTGCAAATTTTTCCAAAAGTGGATCAATCTCTTCCATGATTCTCTTTTCCATGATCCTATTTCCAAATCCAAACTGCTTCATTATTCCGAGACTCAATTTGTGGTACTTTTTAAAATCTTCATTGTAAGAATGGAAAAGAATGCCTAGAGTGAAACATCAACATGAATAATAACAATAAACAAAGAAGTATTTTTGTTAGAAATATGACCTTTCTGATTCGGATTGAGTATTTTGTTCAGAGGTCCTGTCGGCCGATCGGCAAAATCCGTGGACCTTTTAACAAATGCTTCGTGGATGGCCTCTCTGCTGTTCAGCATTATTCGATACCTGTTGTGCCATTATGCGGTGGAAATTAATTTTGTCTTCAAGAAATCTTTTAGTATATTTAAGCCTCTAAATAAATAATTTCATCTTTAATCTATATAATACATCTACATACTTGTAAATTTCATATCATGTTATTTTCAAAATTGCGTTCATTAGACTTTGACCATCACAAGAGATACAACCACTACATGCCATCATCATATTGTTGTTTACTTTGTTTATTGCTCTCACTTGTTCATCATATAATAAGCTACAACATCTTTGTATTTGTCTGAGTGCTGGGTGAAGAACTTGTACATGGTTGGGAATGGTGGAAGAAAAGGCAGTGAACCAAACACTGGCACCCAAGACACACAAGGAGCATATTTTAGAGGCACTCCGTCAGCACTGTACATCGATGCATTCTTCTTGTTGTACAACCAGATTAATGAGATCCCTGCAGTTATTACGAGCAAAACAAGCGAAGCATCAAGCATTTTAAGGTTAAATTAAAACAATTCTTTATCGCCGTCGAATGTACAGGAACAACAATCCGCTGTCGTCTTTATTTGCATTGACATCGATTAATAAACAGACGCGTCCTATGAACTTTAAAAAAATGTTACATAACATTTGTTTGCGAGAAATCCGTAGCGACAGCCTGAGAAAGCTTTTAATAGACAGCTTGCGTACATTGTACTGGTGCTGCTGTCGGTTTATAAGTAAACCTTATAAAAAGTTTGTCTTTACAGTCCAAATCATATCAGTCATGCAACGGACTATAATCAAATAAACAAATAAATAAAGTTTGTCTTTAACATTTTTGCGAGACTTTTTGCGTCTAACTTTTACAACTATTACATGTGAGCGCATTAATGAGACGTGCATTAGACTTTTATTGGACATAAAGTGGAGACTGGTGTGTCGACATTTAAACGACTCGGAATAAAAGTATAAAATCCCTGATGACAGTGAGCAGACACTGACTAAAATATGCGACTTTAAAAAGGATGAGTAAGGTCATTGAACACCTTTTGGGAAATTAGGAAACTCGATCGCATTTCGTTCGGTCCAAGTTCGCTTGAGATCTGCTCCTTCTGCGTGTAAAGTCTGAGTGATGGTGGTGGTTCGCGACATTGCCGTTTTGGTACGCGTTGTTTCTCCCTAAAACTGTAGTCGAAAAAATCATTTGCACAGTAACTTTTATAGACAAAGCAAAAGATGTCCTAACGAAAATGAATGGGAAGACATTTTCTTGAGCTTCACGGTCGTTACTTCAATCCCCGGTGAGCGATGGATTCTCTCATAAATGTGTTTGTGCAACGAGAAGGTGTTTTAAAGAAGAGAACAAAATTTAGAAGTGTGATTAAAACAAATGTTAGCAAATAATATGGATCTTTTCCAGATAAGCCCCGCCAAAAAGTTAACCCCCGCCACCCAAAAACGATTATAAAGCAGAGGATAAAATATTTGTACTTTTAGTTTTTATTGAAGAGAGTAAAATTGAGACATGTCATTCATAATTTCCATGAAAAGGTCTGTATTTCTGTACCTTTGCCTCCAAACGAACTCATACAAGTACATGTAGCTGTCCACTAAAGATCGGTGTGTGCCGCATTGGCGCTTATTCTGCATCTTGTAGACGTGCCAGAAAGATTCGATGGTTTGTGTGTGAGCTCCACTAGTTCGATCCACAAAGTTTTCTGTATGATTAACCGTTTGATGATTATAAAGTTGAAAGTGTCATCTGGTGACCATTGTTGCATAAACGTTGCTGTCGGATCACTCCGTGGCTTTGCAAAAACGTATTGCCGTCTCCTTGTCGTGAACGAGAGTCGAAAGCGTCAGAAAGCTCATTTCAGGTTTTAGGTCCGAACGTAGAAAATATTTGCACAAAATGGGCATAGAGGTGGGTAAGGAGTTGTTTTTATGGCGTGCATTTAAATATTCAAATGTCCAGACATCAGAAATTGGGTGCATGCATGAAATTAGAGTGGCGGGGCTTAACTTTTCGCGCGTACACTTTTATCATTAGTGGCGGGGCTTATGTAGAAAAGATCCATAATATGGTCATTCAGAAAGTGAATTGCAGCCATTTGTAACGTCAGAGCAAAAACAACCGCCAAATTCATCAAAAATTTTACAATTAAACATAAATGCATTAATATAGATTTTAAAATGCACAAACCTTGAGATGTTTGATTGCAACTGCGGTAGCTAATTATCACAACTCGATTAGAACGTTCTCACAGCGGTTACGTGTTGCGCATGCCTGCTATCCATGTCAGGTCGTCCCTTGCCCGATTTTTTTAAATACTTAAAATTCTTAAATAACGCATTGATCACACTACAGTTCCAGCTCCATTTATTTTAGACAGCAACGATATTTAGAGTAACATTTATTACTAATTATAAGTTTCGTTAAAGAAATTACTAGTATCTGTTTTCTTTGCGTGTCTTTAGTGTGAATTTTTTTGCTAGTAGTCCAATAGCATTGTACTTTATTGGTATAATATTTATAATACAAAAAAATTTATATAGACCGATTTTAAAATCCTGGCTATGCTACTGTTAAGCCATTAGACCATGTGGGTCATACCCGTGCTTTGAGTGGTTTTGAATGCGTTCACTTTCCTAAATCCCACACGTAAAGAAAACAAGAATATTGTTTTTTCTATCAACAAATAATTTATTAAGCATAAAAATAATTCCCATTTCCGTATATAGACCAAGTAATTTTATAATAGTACTTGATTCTGAAAGTATAAAGTCTCTCGGTCATAGTAGTAGTAGCAGCATCATTCATCTACCGGTTCATCCAAAGGCCTTTCTCTCTTCGTTGCACCAACTTTATTACTTAACATCTTCTCGTACTTCCAGTAGGCGACTGCACCTAATATTCTGAAATATTTAAAACGATCGTTCGAATGTTTATCATTTATTTACATTGATGATATAATGATTAATGACAAGGAAAGCAATTGTTTGATTTCTGTCTCATCATTAACTTAAGAAATGATTTAAGTATTTCACATTTGAGATAATAAGTTTTTTGGATTGGAGTTTACAACTAAATGCTAAATACTAACGTAAATATTGACCAATATCGATTATCATAAACACAAATATGACACTTGACAATATGGCAATTTATTTATTATTTCACAACAAATTAACCCACATTGCAACGGCTAGCAAGGTTACTCCACCTATGACCAGTATTAGTAAGAAGGACATGCCCTCGTTTTGGTCTTCTGGACCTATGGCCTCCGTTGTGATTTGATGTGAAGCAGTATGCTGTGGTCCCCCTTTTCCTTTAGGCTTCTCAGCAGTAGGAGCTCGTGCAGGTATTGTCTTAGGCTCGGTTGTTGTCTTTACTGACAATAACAATGTTTTAGACTTGACGTATCTTTAATTGCAAGATAGTGGTAGTGACAATAAAATCCGAGCTTGGTTTTAATGGCGTCTGTTCAAAACTCATATAAAGTATGTCGATTTAAGTTATGTAAACATGCAACCATTCAACCATTTCAACCATTTCAACAGTGCTATTTTTAAGAACTAAGCTACCAACCAATCGGAATACAAGCGTTCACAAAAAACTCGAATCCAGGCAAACATTCGCAAGTGTAGTGTTCTTGACAAACTGTTGAGTCTTTGCAAACTTTACAGAACGTGTTGTTTTCAAATTCACACGGGTCGTAGGAGCAGGCGTCTGGAACTGTTAATTAATTGGAAAACAATTATCAGGTAGTTTTACTAATCCAAAAAGTGATTATCGCACTTTAAGACTAACTAGTTGTTAGTTCGTCAATTTTTTTCAACTAATAGTCCAAGTAGCTGCATGAATTTCCATTAGAACTGTCCCTACTGGTCAAAATGGTTTATCTGGGTTTCTTTCTTATGATTATATATATGATTACATATATGATTATATTCACATCCTATCCGGATATATCCACGGCACTCAAAAATATGGCTAAACACAAATACGCATAATAGATAAAAAAAAACTAATGAACAAATTTTTATGACAGTAATAATAATAATAATAATAATAATAATTAACACAACGGTTCTTGTATCTTAATAAACTGTATGGAAAAATGTCTGGCTGGTTGGTTATTATGAAAATATAAGACAGCCCCAAAAATAAATCCTAGTCTTTTGGGAAAAAATTAATATAAGTCTTATTTTCGGGGAAAAGGAGAATATTGAGACTAACTAACCAGAAATATGGATGTGATTTGCATATTTAATGACTAAATGTTAGCAATAAACGAATAAATGTCCTGAAGCCCACCTTCTTCGAGGCAATATTCCCCTTCGAAGTTGTCTTCGCATCCTCCATTGCACCACCCATTTTCGTCCCAAAGGCCGTTGCAGCGGAACAGCCGATAACACGTCATTGTCTCTCCAACACTTTCATTCAAGCAAGCTGTAATGTTTTTATTGTTATTAATTTTGTTATTATTATTGTTAGTGTTAACACATTTAATTAATAATAATTATAATAATAATACTATTAAATGTTATAATTGTCATTTGTTAATAATAAATAATAATTAATATTTAACTCATTTGAAATGATTATTATTAACAATCATTATTAATATTAGTAATTGTCCCTTGCCTCATATATTTATGAATCTGTAAAATTCATAAATAAGTAGAATAATCGATTATTAATATTAATCATCATTAATTACAATAATGATTGTCTTATTATTTAACAATAACTAGTTTACCAATTAACTAATTCTAATAACAATAGTAGCAATGTTATTATTAATAATATTGAAACTAATCACGGCGTACTTCTGTAGACGGAAAGAAGTCTATTCGGACCGCCACAGATCCAGAGGCTGTCCTGAGAACAGGTTTTATTACAATTCTCAAATGCACCTGGATTCAAAGGGGTGGTCTTGTTCAGGCAGGAGCAGGAGTCATCCTGTTAAATTCAAATTTGCAATTCAAAATACATTTATAATATTTTTTATAATATTGGAAACACTATAGGCCAATACTGGAATACAGCTCTCCTTGTCTGGAATCCCCATAGGTAGTCACTTATAAACAGGGTAGAAAAAATTCAGAAGCCATTTACCAGAGCCCCACTCTGTCTCCTCATCCCTATATGCAAAGACTGTCACTACTCAAATTACCCTTCCTAGAACAATTGATGGAATAGTAATAAACCACCTTGACAATGGCATAGGTATTAGTGTCGGCACAGTGGCGTATGCATTTGCCAGGTAGCATGTTTTCCTTGAGTATTTTGTGTGGCTTCACTGGCAATTGATAAGCAATGAATCTCTCGTCAAAACAGCCGTAATACGAGGGTAATTGGATTTTTACTGTTTGTAAAACGATAAATAACATGTTAAAGAATGATATTCATAAGAACAACTATTTTATTTTAATTTGATTAAATTAGTTAAATAAGAATGTCGTGATTTGCATTGAGAAATAGGTTGCTATAACATTTTGCGTCTTAAATAATAAAATCACAGATTTAATTAGACCGAAGCACCTGTCCGCTCATACACCTGGATTTAACCAGCACAGACTAAACAAAGTCATTTAGTCCTTCCTAGTTGATTAAAACCAACTTCGTTATTATTATCATCATCATTATCATTATTATTATTATTAATTATTATTATTATTTATTATTATTATTATTATTTATTATTATTATTATTATTATTATTATTATTATTATTATTATTAATTATTATTATTATTATTATTATTATTATTATTATTATTATTATTATTATTATTATTATTATTATTATTATTATTATTAATTATTATTATTATTAATTATTATTATTATTATTATTATTATTATTATTATTATTATTATTATTATTATTATTAATATTATTATTATTATTATTATTATTATTATTATTATTATTATTATTATTATTATTATTATTATTATTATTATTATTATTATTATTATTATTATTATTATTATTATTATTATTATTATTATATATTATTATTATTATTATTATTATTATTATTATTATTATTATTATTATTATTATTATTATTATTATTATTACGATTGTGACGATTTTCGAGTAATGTAAATTAAATATTTATTAATAGATATCTAATTCAAATTATTCAATTAATCATGCAATTCAGGTTGTTAAATCATAATAGTTCAGATGAGTCTTTCTAAAAGTTTTTCGATAATAAAAAAAATTGTGATCGTCCACAGATGTAGACAGATTACTGACCGATGTAGACAGAATAAGCTGTTGGACCACCGCACATGTAGAATGGGTTATTGCATTTTATGTTGCATTGTTTCACAGACACTTTACTCTCTTCGTTGTAGTTGTAAGCGCAGTGGCATGTCTGATTGTCCTTGTTGAAGGGAATTGTTAACAGTGTTTTTATTTGCGAATAAATTATGCTAATTATTATTGTTTGATAATGAATTATTAATTGACTATGGCGATTGAGATTAGGAAATCACAAGAGTGTATGGCATCACTTTTTGTGAGGTACATTGTTTTATTGGTTTCATTTTAATTTGGAGTGACAAAATTGTTGACAAAAATACAAAATTAACCTTAATTGCCATAATGAAATATTTTTCTGAACACGTTTTTTGACAAGCCAGCAGGTTTTCAAGTTTGCTGGAATATTCGTCGTCGAAGTCACCGATGCAACCTCGACTGTACAGGACTAAATTTTCAGCACTTTTTATACCTGATGATTAGTTAATTTATTAATTGACCATGTCTTTTTGATTAGTAATTCAATCTGGAATTCCAATTTCGACGCTCAGAGCCTTATTTATAAAATGCTTTTGGGGGTTCAAATATTTTATTTGCAAAAGTTCATGTTACTTGTCACTTTACAAGCATCAATAGTTGATATAAAGCCTATTTAATTACTTTCAATGTCTTATTTACTTGTCCTACATACATTTTGTTTAGAAATCTTAAATATTTTGAAGATTTACATTTAATTATTTCATTTTTAATTACATCGGGGGTTGAACTCGTAACCCTGCCCACTGTTTATTCATTTTTAAGAAAAAAAACTTGTTAAAAAGCCAAAACCATGAAAAATTTAGGTTTTTCGGATTATGCCGATTTTTCTAAATTCTTAATTGACATCCACATTGTACAATAAAGAGTATTACCGAAAGTATAAACTTCCATTTCTGCTAAGGATATCCCCACTTCTTTGTTTGTGCTCAATCTCACGTAACTGACAGTAGTGTCGGAGTGGCCACAATTAACCCTCATCGGATGGTTTGGTCCAAAGCTGGGCCCGGGAAAATCCCCGCAATGTAATATGAGATAAATTCCTACGACTTTGATGAGATCCACTGAGAAATAATTGAGCTGTGCAGCTTGAGCTATGTTTGGTCAGGAAATTTATCGTTATTAAATGCTTATCTTGGAATTTATTTCTGCTATTCAAAATTTCGATGTTAAATTTGTGATTCAATTTAAATTATTTAATTATTTAAAAAATTATTAGTCATTGCCAATAAAACAGGATTAAAACTGAATTAAGTGGTCGACCTAATATTGGAAAAACCTAAAAGGCGAAAAAACAAAAAGAAAAAGGTTAATGCTTATGTGTTTATTCAACATAACCTAGTTTTTCGACTACCTTCATTTGCCCGAATTCCTTCGTAAACCACAACAAAGTGGACTAAGTATTCTGTACCGAGGTTGATTTCAATGAAATCGTAGCCTCTGCATTTGGTCTCAATCACCTCATCGTTTTTACCGGCTTCTGTGATTCCATCAACTATCTTCTTCGTTAAATTTTTATCCTCGCAATATTGAACAAATTTGTTCAGGGCTATGTTTTCTAAAGCCTCTGCTGTTGGAGCAAGAATAATGTGTAGTTGATTAATTGCTCAAATGTGTAATTTATTAGTTCTAGCATTATTATTTGATTTAGTTTCCATAAGTTGCTTAATGCGCATTGTTAATGTATTGGGTACAATAAAATTTATCTCAAATTAAAAAAAAATAATTAAAGTTCTGCCTATCACGAAATTGTTTAATAGCTGTCACTAGCTATTGGATTAAGTTGTCAATCGCCAAGCAGACGATCCTTATAGTTTGATTTTTAAGAAAATCAGTATTCTCTTATTTTATCGTTTTTGAATGTTAATATCCACCAATAAGAATTTTAATGTAACCTTGTTTCGAGATGTAATAGAGCTGTAAATAAAATAAGGCTACAAACAACATGGTTTGCAAACAATGACGCTTATGGCCATGGGTAGAATACAGGGATATTTTGAGAATTCATCAAATTCGATTATTCGCAATTAGTAGTGTCTTATTTCCAGGTTTATTTAAATAGAACGGTTATTTTCGGCAAAATATTTTATGAGTTTGAACTACATGGAGAATGTTATATACTTATTTTGTATAAGAACGCATGTATTAGTGGAATGTTTATATCGGGGTCAATGGAGTAAATAAATGAACGTTCATTTATTAATAATAATCGAATTTGATGATTTCTCAAGATATCACTGAAATGTAATGATATATCTAATTTAGTCAACTAGTAACATTTTCTACAGCAATTTGTAAATAATTTAAACACTGAGTCAAATAAGTAAATAAAACGTCATGTCTGTCACAAGAAAAGGAAAGTCAACGGACATTTGGCATGATGTTAAAACACAGGTATTGGTAAAAATTGTTTATATTAAAATTTATTTAATTGGGAAATTACAAAATAATTTACTTGTAACGCTGGTGGTCTTTGGTAAATTTAATTTAACATAATTTAATTTACAATCATTAATTTATAATATTTTTCCGTGACAGGACATTTGCAATTAATTGTTTAAATTGTTAATTGGCATTTCTACGTGAGGTCTTCATTGAGTTAATTTAACGTTTGGTATATGATAAACAAGTCATTGAATAGCTTATAGCGGATCGAACTAATTAAATAGCTTGATGTTATGATACCCTGATGTTCTCGAAGCAATAAGTCACAAATCTTCTGAGAATTTCTTGTCATGGCGTCACATCTAATCGAAGTCCTAAAACAAAACAGTCAGGAAAGCCTCATTGAAGCGTTAAAACAGTTTAATGAACAAGTAATTCCTGTTTTTCAATGTTTGCTTCCTAGCTTGCCAATAGGAAAATCACAACACAAATGATTGATGCGAGGATTTAGTTCAAGTTTTACTTGTTGTTAAATGAATTCTTTGTGCACGATTTTAGCAAATAATTTCTCTTTGACAGAACAAGGCCTTAACAAGTTTTCCAGACATAACGTCTGATGCAAAGAAGGTTATGAATTAGCTAATATCGTTTCTTACAAACTACTATCATTTTATCCAATCTGGATATCTAAGTTAAATATACCTTATTTATCATAATAAATGTAAATTTCAGGAAATTTTTGATGCCTTGTTGGAGGTGTTATCAGCGAACAATAGGCCTCAGGAAGTGATCAGTCGCAGTCTGGAATGTCTGAGGATTTTGAGCCGAGACAAGTCCGGTCTCGAACATTTGACAAAAGAAGAGCACATCTCGGCCATCTTGAAGCATGCAAAGCTACTCTTCCCCTGTGCCACTCCATCTGAGGACTCACCAGGTAGACAAGTTTCTGCACTTTGTATGTTTTGAAAATAAAAATTTTAAAAAACTTTCTTTAGTATTGCTCATTTGAATTTCTTTGAATTTGAATGAATCATTTATGGAAATAAATGAAATTCCTTGGTGAAATGTCACAAAGCACTTCATAAAGTTGAATTTTAATTTTAGAATTAGCTTTTATTTTAGCCAGTCCCCGTTATTTCATATTTTAGGTTAAACTGACATGTATGTTTAATGACGTGTATTGTTAATGGTCTGTGGCTTTATTAAATGAATGCTTTTCCATTGATTTAAGTGATCATTGAGGCTCTGAAATGCTTGTGCAACCTCGTCTTCAACAGCCACGAAGCTCTTAAGAGATGCAGGTTCGACATTTCCTGATATCGTTTGTTGTCATTCTGGTTGATTTCTTGTTGCCAAATTGAGTTTAGACATACATCGTGTTGAAGCATTAAGTCCTTGATATTTGAGTAAGCCTGACGTTTTTGACAATTCAGCTTAAATTGTAATGCCTTGTTGAATGTGTTTTCACTCTCTTTTCGTTGGGTGAACATGTCAAAATATTTAGAAGATGAGATTCCGTGACCAGGACGGGCGAGCCTAATGGAGCAAGAGGTTTTGAAACAATTCTAAAATAAAATTAACAAAAAGAAATTAGGATGTAAATCAATTTTTTTGAGATTTTAATTCAAGGATACCAACATTTGAATGGATGTTTGCCTTTTGCTTATTACTTGTTAACCCATTTAAATCTTCAGATCGATTTTTTATTCTTTTCAGTTCGAGCGGGTGCATCGAGGGCATCGTGAATAGGATGAAGATTTACAAGGATCCTTCTCTGAACCACCTCATCAAGGTGTTTTGTTGTTGTTCACTTGTTGATGTTGTTGTATTTTCTGACAGTGTTGTTGTTGTTTCCAAACAGTTGTTAATGTTGCTTGTACCATGTGTTGTTGATCAGTCACGATTGTTGATTACATCTTCGTCTCTAACGAAAACCCTAATTTTTTTAGTAACAAATTAAATAATTTATTTTTAAATTGATTAAATTCATCCATTGGTATCTGCTTGCATATTTCCAGTTGTTCGACATGAAATTCCTGCACCTTATAACAGCCCTCGATGCCACCATCAGGTTGGGTTAATTATTAGTTAATTAATTAATTTCTTCTTATTAACTGCCACTAACGTTACTTGATGTAAATGAAATGATAATAATAATAATAATATTAATAGTAATAATTTGATTAATTCTGACTCTGAAACTGTCTGGAGCAAGACAAAAAAAATGGATATTAAAATATAGTAAAATATAACATTTAAAAAAAGACTAAGTTCAAGTGGATAAAATTGCATCATTCAAGTGATGATGAGATTGTCACGGCAGACGACATCATGTTGGCAATGTTTAGTCGTCAGTTCTTTAAATTAGGAATTGTTGATTCTTTGGTTTCTAAAATCTGTACAATCAGAGTCATTCAAATCGACGTCTTGCTATTGCAGTTATTGATTTAATGTACATTATTTATTCAAGCACGATTGCTTCACGAATTGTTAATTACACCTCATCGATTATGGATGCCACTGCAATTGTTCGCCCACCATCTGCAATCCGTCTGTCAAGCCCGATCTCACGTTCGAACCTTCAATATTCGTACCAGGCCAAAACTGAGATACGACCTTCACGGCTTCACCTATCTCATCGAAGTCCTTGACCTTACCCTGAGACCGGCAGAGGAATCGAGCAGTTCGGGTTTGAGCCCCGAGGGTGTCGATCTTTGCGTGGAGGTTTTGAAGGTCCTTTTCAACACCACCATCACCACTGATTCGCTTAACGAGGTGATTGCGAATGCCCTACGTTTTTCCAATTTGTATACAATTTGTACGATTTATTTACGTGTACACTATTTATAATATATTTTTCGTGCATTATAGTATATCGTGTCAAGACCTCGTTAATTGATTTTGAAGCTTGATTTTAATGCCACATATAGGAATGCAATCATCTGAATTAAATAGCACATTATCTTCATACATTGTTGTTGTAGTTAATGCAGTAGTTGTTCTGTTGTTAGGTTATCAATGTGATTGTTGTTGTTGTTGTTGTTGTTGTTGTTGTTGTTGTTAAACTCAAAGGAGGAGGAGGCGCACTTCATGAGGCTGGCGAGTGTACTCCACGACCTGCTTCTCTGCCTGGTGAAGAACAACGACAAGAGGCACGAGCTGCATAGGTGATTGCAGTTGCCTTGGCGACGTAAACGATGACATTTGATAGAACAATTCTGATTGTTGATGCGACATTTGATTCTTCAAGCTAGTGGTTTGTGGTTGGGATAATGCTGCTGCTGCTGATGATGATGATGATGATGAAGACGACGATAGTGATGATATTGATTTTGATTGCAATGATGCTAGCCATTTATATTGACAATTTTGACAACTCTCGACCTTTCTGACACCTTCCCAGCCATGTGGTCCACCTGTTGACCGTCATGCCCAGTGAGAGCTACGAGGAGCTGATGACCCCTGCAGAGATCAAGGTCACGGGTGAAAACATGGAAGAGGTCGAGTTCGAGGGAAAGAGCATGGCAGCCATCGTAGTGTTGTTGCAGTTTCTGAAAACCCAACTCAACAAAGTGGGCGGGGTTAGTCGAATGAGTTTTCACGTATATGCAACCATAGAGATTTTAATTTTTAATTTTTGTTTATTAAAATTCCTGCCATTGCTAGATCATTATCATTACTACGAAGTAGTGGCTATGTTATTTACGTTACATTGTAATCATAAAATTATCATAATTTATTCACCAGAAGTGTGAGAGCGTAAAGGCGGACTTGTGTCCGATCCTTCACAGTCTCTGTCAGATCACAAGGTCCAACAGGATCATCAGGAAGTTCTGCAGACTTCAGGTGCACTTTCAAAGTCAACTTAATGTTGTTGTTGTTGTTGTTGTCGTCGTCGAGTGTTGTTGTTTGTGGTTGTGGTACATGGAATGTTATTTGTTGCGGCAACGATTTATTTTAAAATTCGCACGATTCCAAATGCTTGGACACGACATTTATATTTATAATCCTTTAATCGATTACTTTGCATGATTGATTCATATTAATTTTACAGGATTACAATTGATTCACTATTGATTATTTATTCTAACCGACGATGATGTTGACGTCTCATTTGTTTTGTTGCAACTGAAGGTTTTGCCCTACCTTGGTGAAGAGGTGAAGAAGCTTCCAGAAGAAGGAGAGCATTTGAGGAACAAGTTGTTATCAGTTATTATTTATTATTTATCATTATTATCATTATTATTATTATTATTATTATTATTATTATTATTATTATTATTATTATTATTATTATTATTAGTTCATTAACCGGCGAGTTGTATCTTAGGTTGTGCAAGTTGTTCACTCATCACATCGTCGAGGTGAAGAGCCTCTCTGCAGAATTCCTCTTCATCCTCTGCAAGGAAAACAGTCAGTGGATTTATTCCATCATTAAGTCAATCATTCCATACCTACATTAATAATAGCAGCAGCAGCAACTTATGCAACCAGCACCCACATCGCCAGTCACTTAATTAAGTCTTAAACCCTACTCCCAGCTGCTCGGTTCATCAAGTACACGGGGTACGGAAATGCGGCAGGACTCCTCGCCCAGAAGGGTCTCATGACCGGCAGTTCCAACCACTCTGCTTACTCGAGCGAATCGGAAAACTCAGACACCGAGGATTACTTGAGGCTCAAAGAGAAGTTGGCACGAGCTGGAGTTTTAAGTTTTAATGCTACTGTTGCATCGTATTATTATTATTATTATTCGTCTAGAAAGTTGGGATGGTGAAGATGGTGATAACGCTGACGATGATAGCGATGACTTTATTGACTTCACTCACTGTTGTTGAGTTAATTCGATTGATGTAGTTGTACATTCGACAGTGCGGTTGTTAATGAGTAAATAAATTTAATTATCACTATTTTGTCTGTGATGATGGTGGTGGTGATGATTATGATGATGATGACGATGATCGTAAGAAATCTCTCCCTCCTAGTGTCAACCCGGTGACGGGCAAGTGGGAATATCCGGAGTCGAACGTTATGGATGAAATGACCGAAGAGCAGAAGGAGTACCTGGCCACTGACCTCATCAACAAGATTGACAAACTCCACAGGTGTCGATTTGTTTCATTGCATTTACGTGGTTGTTGTTGTTGTTGTTGTTGGTAATGGTGATGTCTTTTTGTGTTTGTGTTGCATACACTGCTGTTGCTGCTGATGGTTGTGGTGTGTCTTGTTGCATTAGGTGCATTGTGTAGAATGCTGTTGCACTGCAGAAGTTGGAATAATAACCGATCAAAATAAATTAAATAAGTTGTGATTATTCTTATTAGCATCAACATTTAATTTACTATTTAAAACGTAATTTATTGATATTAAATTCTTTTAATTGTTAATTATTTATTAGTAAGTATTCACTACGATTATTTAATAATTTAATTATAAATTAACTACGTTTAAAATGTCTCCAACCAATAGGAGAGGCGTGATCCAGCCCGTGACCATCTCGGAGTCCGGCAGGCCCACAGTCGTCGAATCGGTGGCCGAGTTGGTTGAAAAGACGAAGATCAACGAAGATTCGGATTCGGATTGAAAAAGTCGAACGTGCATAAGTCACCTTTGATGATGATGTAAAATGTTCACTTTCCATGTCTGAGTTCTTATGATGCTTTGTAATGATTTATTTATTATTATTATTATTAATTATTATTATTGTTATTATTATTATTATTTATTGTTATCACTATTATTCTTGTCATTGGTCACACTTACCAGGTAGTGAAGATAATGATTGAAAAAGCACCTATTGTACTTAAAATGATTTTATTTGGATTTCATTTTTATTACTTATCACTTATTAGTGTGTTTTATTTCTTCCTTCGCACAGATGATGATGATTATGATTATTGTTGTGATGATTATTATTATTATTATTATGAAAATAAGTTCAGCAGTAATACTTGTGGCTCACATAATGATTGTAATAATATTCTGACAAAACTGAGAATATGATGATGTTGATGATGATGGCTACAAGACTTTATGAAGCGCTGTGATTGTTCTAGTCATTCGAGCTTTTTTTTTAATTCCACCGATATCTTTTTAGCTTCGGAGATGAATGACGTTTTTAATTCACCTGCGCTTCGAATGCACCTCGTCAAACAGGCACTGGTTGTTAGTTTTTTTACATGCAGAAACTAAATTTGAGTGCCAATCGAGTTAGTTAAAGAGTTCATTAAACGAACTTTATTTAATTAAAAACGAATTCAGTTTAAATTAGTTAAGGGGTCCGCGACGTTTCTCCAAACTTTGAGCTACTAGTTAAATATTTACCCCTCAGGACCGCAGAAAGGTGGTGGGGGTAAGTGTCTCCATTATCATATTGACGTGTTTTTAGGGTCCACGAATTTCTGTCTGCATCCTGGTAGCGTGCAAGATCAGATGGTTTTGACTTGATTATGGTAGTAGTAGTTGTGATATGGGAGAAAGCGCTATATAAATGGTTAAGAGAATGCTCCTCTGATGACGTAGACTGATTACTTGAATAAATCTCTCACATCTTAGTTAAGGATGAAGTATGCGTTCACTTTTAAAGAATTAAACGGTAATTATTTATATATCTTTGAGTGCGAAAATAGCTACGAAGATAGGCACATGCGTTATTAGCAATTGTTGGCAAGTTTAAGTAGATGTAAAAGTACGTGTACTAGTCGAAAAATTGGGCGCCA
>JAJTWR010000392.1:240000-252500 GCA_021613335.1 Whitmania pigra | reverse complement strand
TCTACTGAATTTCATAAGGGGGATCGTGACCGAATTCGTAGAAAGTTACGCACGATATTACGCCTTTTATTCGTTTGCGAAAGTTTAAACATTTCAAACAATAATCGTGTTCGAGCATGAAAAGGTTGAAATTATTTTGAGAGCTCCCGACAAAGAACAGTTGCAAGCGGTTGGCGATTGCAATTGAAATTTTAAACAACTCGATTTGTAAAGAATTGCGAGGAAAGAACTTCATCGATTTTATTTTGAAACTTCGTGAAATTGAACAAGAAGATTGCTTTGAAAAGGTAAGGTGAAAGCAATGCAGAAGAGGAATTATTAGATTTCGAAATGGTTCACTTTTAAACGTAACACGATATTTGTGTGGATGTCAAAATTAATTATAAAGTTAATGCAATATCGCCCATACAATTATAATATAATAATTATTAATGTCATCGATGAGAACTGCAAGATGATAAACAACAGGTTATTGATCTAAAACTTAAAATTAACCACTCGAGGAAACAGAAATGCAATGAAAAAGTAAGAGAAAAGTAATGCAAACATAGTTTAGAAGATTGCGAGACTTTATAACAGAGAAACATTAACAAAAACATGATCCAACTTACATGGAAAGAAATGCAAAGTCAAAGTTAAACGACATTTAACATTTCACATCGCCAAGAAGATGATGAGATAAGAGAGCGTTGGCTGTTCGTAATTATTATCTATAATTTAATCAGACGACATTAAACCGATGTCGTTCTTCGTGAAATTGCTGCAATTAAACAATCCACACTTCCACTAGCGCGTGTCTTCATCACGCGAATAGTTTTGACTGAGTGGTTGTGCCTAAAAAAAGGAGATTCTGCCAACGCATCTTTGGATGTTGTGGATGGTTTTTTAGGAAAATTATTTTTGACATCGAAACACTTTTTCTAGAAAAATATGTCGACGAACTGTTTTGTGTTATTAATTTCGTTAAAAAATATCTCAATGTTGGAGCATGTTCATTGAATTTCTTAACAGCTGTGTTTTGATTGATTTTGCCCGCCTTTAGGTATGCAAATCTCTCGTAGCTTGATATGCTGTGTTCGTTCGTACATCTGATTCTTTTCTTTTTAATTAAATCCAGAAAATAACTTGGAAAACACGCTACAGAATCAAGATGAGGAAAGGAGTTTGGTTTACAATCGTCTTTGTCCTTTCCTTGTGTCTCATGATCTTTCCTCCAGTCATATTCGTCCTAATTATAAAAAGTTGGTTTCACTTGCTCGATTGTGCAAACAATGCATAAATATTTTGAAATGTAGAAACATATTCACAGAAGATACTGGTTTTGTATTTTTGCATTTTTTTTGTATACTAACTAGAATTATTTACATGCTAAGTGGTATTAAATTTATTATTATCTATTAATAACGTCAGGGCGTAACTGTTTACTCTGCAATTATCTGTCTTCATTTCAAACGGCCTTCCGAGTCTCTCGTAATTGCACTTTTAATCAGCAGCAATTATTTAGATTTCAATCGCAGCATCCAATTTAAAAGTTCTGCAATCCCATTTCAGTCCTAAATTTGATACTTGCTTTATTTATTAGGATATGATATAACATCCTTTTGTTGTCGAATCAATTGATTACAATATCAATAAAAATTCTGAATTAGCAAATAAATATAGTTTTTATTTCAGCCTCTATTCTCCACTTTCACTCGGAACTAAAAGACAAAAGTAAGAACAAAATCTGTTTCTTATTTCGCTCGACCGATCTTTTCATTCTGAGCGACGGGAATACACTTTTGAATGAATAGCTTATTTATGGTTCACTTGTCAGAAGTAAAAGGTGTTGCTGTAGTTGTTGTTTAAGAAAGAAGGACTCTTAATTCGCATGCCAACAGTCCTTGAAAATGTCTGAGACTCTCAAGGCAGCAATGCCGAGATAGCTAGACAATGGCATATTTTGCAACAACGCTGCCTGTCGGCAAAACGCCCCAACAAACATGTTGTTTATTTGTGTTGTTATTCTTAGACTGGCTCACAAGGCCTAAATAAGTAAAAAGATTTTATCATCGACCACAGCCATTCAGGAAGCTTGCGATGTCAACGAAATGGGCTTAAACTTCAACATGGTCTTCATGCAAAACCAGAACATCAGTCAAGGCTTTACCTACTTCCTTGACATTTATCCGACCCTCAGAAATCCGAACAAAGTCGACGTCAGCGTCAATTGGTCGAGTATTTTAGCGCCAAACGTCTCGGATAATGTGCAGACGACAATAGAACCAAATGAGCACAAGGTCATTGAGGTTCCGAGTTCATTGCAAATGGGCCTCGTTGAGCAATCCATGAAAGGAGTGACTATTAGAGTCAGTTGTTTGTTAGCTTGATTATGAGTAATTACTTTAATTCTGTTTTTACTTTGTTTTACTCAACAATTTTAGTTATTTGTCTATATAATTAAAAAGATATTATTCATTTACGTCAAACTGGAACCACTTTATTATTTTTACATATTATGTTTTATTCTTTTTATTGCTATTGAAAGCAATGTTAAAATGTGTTAAATCATTAATATTATTACTATTACTATTGTTACTAATTAACTACTGTTAATGTAATTATTATAAATTATTATTTTATTCTGTTACAATTTAACTAATTTCTGAAGTGATCTGAAAATAGAAACCAGTTTTTTTAAAGTAATAGACATAAAACAACCTATTCAAGAGTTAATTAGTGCTGAATTATTAATGTGTTCAAGCGTAATTGTAAAACTACATCAACGCTCAAATTATGTGCAGGCCAATGACAAAATAGGGGTGTACGCCATGAATAGACGTGAATCAACTTGCGATGGATTTCTGGTCCTTCCCGATCATCTCCTTGGTAAAGATCATTATGTCGTCTGCTTCTTCCCTCAGGTAAATAAATACATCCAATAACATGACTACTAGATTAGGCAAATGCAATTTTTTGACTTAATCAATTTAGTTGTGATTAGGATATCAGTCGACTAATATGTTGTTGTAGGATAGACAAACACAGATGGCATTCGTAGCCATTGAGGACGAAACAACAGTCGTCGTTGTCCTTAGAAACAAAACAAGACCAGCTGTAAGACTGTCTTGGTTGGGGAAGAATTACATAAATGGAGACAACGTAACTTTCAACCTGAGCAGAGCTGAAGCAGTTCACATACAAGCGGCCTCGGATCTGACGGGTTGCGGTGTTCACTCGAACAAACCGATAGCAGTATTTGCAGGGAACGACGTGACTAGAGTGGCCGATAACTTGTCTGCCGGAGCCGACGTGGACTTCACCTGGGCAGGGAATCATCTGGTGGAACAGATTCCAGATATCAGCCATTGGGGCAGCACGTTTTACCTCGCTCCGTTCGTGTTTAAGTTTAATGGAACAGCCGATTCCCCAGGATACCTCATCAAAGCCGTCTGCTCGGAGAGGAATACGTCGATAAAATTTTACTTCGCGTCTGGAAATATGAGTACGTTTACGTGTAGCGATTCAGGCGACAATTACAAAACTTTTGTCCAAGGATACGAGGGTATTTCCATTCGTTCCACGCGTCCAATCCTCGTGGCTCAGATTTTCGCCAGTTCTGTCGATCTCAGTCCCTCGATGTTGTTGATAACTCCAGCGGAAAAGTTCAACTCCTACTACGTCTTTCCAACCCCAAAAAGCCACAGCAACGGATCATTCTATCATTTCCTGCAAATCACGATGCCCGCCAACGAAACCGAAGGTCTCTTGGTGGACGACAAGCCTCTAGGCACCGCGGTGAAGTGGAGTTCGTTCAATGACTCCTCGGGTTTTGTGTGGTCCTCGGTCGAACTGGTGGAGGGCATCCACACTCTCAGACATGGTAGGAACATTCCGTTCGGGGCTTCCATCGTCGGGCACTCGAAAACACCGAGGTTTTGCAGCTACGCTTATCCTGCTGGACTGTGTTCGTGATATTTAGTCATGTTTTGTTTTATTTGTTTTTAACATGTGTGACTTCATCATGGCTTTACTTTACATGGTTCAGTATTTATTGTGCTGAAGTTTCACTAATGTTTTAGAACTTTTTTTACGTAATTTTGCGTAATTATGATCGCAATAAAAATATTTATTTTTAGCCAACGTGTGGTGTTTTTAGACAAACTCGGTCGCATTTGGTAGAGAACACGATTGCACACTCATAACTTCCCATTAAGACCTGACTGATTTAACACGAGTCTGGAGATAAAAATATTCTTCTAAATGTCATGTCGACTGCATTCTGCGGTAACAAATGTCTACAACCACGCTCAACAAAACTGTTGAAAAACTCGCAGGAAATAGAATAAACATTCCTTAAACGTTAGCTATGTTTAGGCCCTTAAGAACTTTAGAAAATATTCCAATTAATAATACTTTTACGTATTCATAGATAAATATTTTACAAAGATGGGATAATATTTTTGATGATAATTTGAACGACAAATAATCAATACAAATAAAATTACTGCGATAAGCCACAAAGTAAACACATTACACGACAAGAAATCTGTGGCATTTTATATACGCCACTTGTTACTTATTATGGGAATACGTAGTAAGTAGTTTTCTTATTGCCGTCAAAGTATTTGAAATACTTAAGAAATGTTTAAAGGCGCAATCGATAATAAAGATGTCATCTGTAATAATAAGAGTAACAAGGTTTGTTTAATAAATAATGTGTTTAAAGCTTTACTTTACTTTATCTTAATAAAAAGAATTTATATCATAAACGATAACCAAATTATTAAGGGTCATGTTAAATTTATTACTTTAAACTTGATGAAAGAGAATTTCAGAATCTAACGGCACGACAATTGAGGATTTTCATCAGTTCATAAAACTTTTAGAAATCGTGTCTACATTTAAGACCATACGTCACTAATGTTTTTAGAACTTAACATCGAGCGATGAAATGTCCTCTCACAGAATTACTGTAATTGGCTCCGGAAATTGGTGAGATTCCATGTCGAAACATCTCTCTACCTATGAGGGAATGGTGACCTACAAAATGTGTGACAAAATATTACCGCAGGGGCACCGTAATCGCTAGGTTGGCTGCAGTGAATGTCCTAAAACATCCAATCTTGTTCGAGTCAAAGGTTTACATGTACATCTACGAGGAGCTCATAGGAGGGCAAAAGTTGAGCGAAATCATAAACACCACCCACGTGAATGTCAAATATTTACCAGGACGTCTGCTGCCTGAAAATGTGGTGCTTTTTGATTTTTTTTTTCTTATGTCGGTGTCTGTTTCGATTTTACGGTAATATTAATAGTAGTTAATTTGTTTGCAATGTTTGCTGTTTACATTTTCATCCGTTTTCTAACTATGACAGCGCTCAGAACTTACTTTCAGTAACTTTCTCTTGAAATTTCGCTTAATGTGTACAAGATATTTAGCCTGAAATCCTGAACTCAATTAAAATGACTAGGCACTATGTATTGAAACGTATGACGTTGTTTGAATCAATGTGCTTGTTTTTAGGTAGCAGTTCCCGACCTGGTCAAGGCTTGCACTGGAGCCGACATTCTCCTTTTTGTATTGCCTCAAGAATTTGTTCCAAACATTTGCTCCCAGTTGAAACTCAAAATAAAGAAAAGCGCCATGGCCGTTACGATGATAAAAGTAAGATTACCAGCATCATGAAAGAACGATTCAACACGATTCAAACACAAGTAATAAAGCTTATTGATAGATTTGAATGTACCAAGGGCCTAGGGGTGAAAGAGGGAAGATTGACTCTGATATCAAATATCATCCGAAAGAATCTGAACATTCCCTGTGCCGCTCTCATGGGATCTAATGTCGCCCAAGGAATAGCAGATGAGGAATTTTGTGAAGCTACTCTAGGTGAGGAGAATATGATGTCTATTTTGTACGAGGTTTTCAACGGCTGTATGATATGGAAATAAATAAATTAAGGTAAATAAGTTAAAATTTAAAATTATGATTTATAAATTTGCCTATTAAAATCTCCATTTTAATGCACAAAGCAATCAATTTTAAGTAAATAATAAAATTTCATAGATACTTTGGAATTCCATATAAAAAGTGTCCTTATAACTTGAGTCATTCGGTCTTCAAGTAATGTTTTCGGTGGTAACAAACCAACTTTGCCAAAATTCTCTGAAATTCCCTATTCCCTATAGAACGATATAGCTGCTCATTTCGATGATTTGGTTGTCAATTAAACCGTCATTATGTTATAATTAATTTATATACCTTTTAAACACAAGGCTGTGTTGATCTTCAGCAAGCAGAAATCCTGAAAAAGTTGTTCGAAGCGAATTTTTTCAGAATAAGATGCGTTCCAGATGAGGAGTGCGTGGAATTGTGTGCATCGTTGAAGGTGATGTAATTTAATTCTACAATTTTAACGATAATAGTCGATAATTCGTACTGCAAGTCATTTTCGAAAGAACTCCATTTGTTGTTAAAAAGTGTTGAAATCAATTTCCAATTCATTTGTAAATTTTGTTGAACAGAATGTGATAGCATTTGCAGCAGGATTGGTCGACGGATTGAAACTTGGGGGACCAAATACAAAATCTACAATCCTTAGGCTGGGTTTCATGGAGATGATAGAGTTTTGTAGAAGATATTTTCCCAGTTAGTAAAGTCATTATGAAATTTACATTAATGCAGCTTCGTAGTCTAAAAAATAATCAATATTTTTCTCTATTTCTGTGCTTTTCCTGAATCCAGGCTTTTTTGTCCTAATCTATTCTACAAATTAAACTTTCTATAATCGCCTCAAACTCTCAGACACAAGGCTTGAGACATTCTTCGAAAGTTGTGCCATAGCTGACCTTATGGCTTCAAGTTACGCGGGTAGAAATAGAATGGTAGCGGAACAGTTTGGATTAAACAGCGAAAAGGTGCTTAAATTCTTTTAAATTTATTTCAAGATTTTATTTTGTTTACAAATTCAAACGATGAAAACTTCTGTTGTGAAAAATAATATGAAATTAAGTCACCTGCAATCGGAATTTCAAACAAATTTTAAAATCGCAAAAAAATTATTTCGTGTGTGGTGTGATTTATATAATTACAGTAGGCAATTAATATTCATTCATATTCTTTAGACTTTAAAGAAGTCTGTTATTTCTTGTTTAATATTTTTAATAACTTTATTATTGTACTTCATGGGTTTGCAATTCTTTAATCTTGATTGAAGACGATTGAGGAATTGGAAAATGAGTTGCTGAATGGACAGAAGTTGCAAGGACCGGTGACAGCTGCCAACATTTACGCCATTCTTGAGAAGGAGAGTGCCATCGAAAGGTATGGTTAGGTTACGTGACATTACTTACGTGTCGTTAGAATTCAGATGTCAACAGCTTAATTGTATTTCATTTTGAGGGACGAATTTAAGCTAAAATATGATTAAGAAAAAATAGTTAAAAAAATACTATTCGATTGTACAATTATTATTAATATTAACTCATATGTTTAAATTATTTGCAGTGACGTTATGGAAAAGTAAGTTTTATGAACATTACATTCGGGGCATCACTGAAAGAATCCATTTAAATTACTAAATGTCAACTACAATCCAGTCATAAATCTATAATAATTTTGTTAATTGTTAAGTTTTAAAACTGTAATATTATCTAAGTGATTAAATAATATTCTACCTTATATCGCTTGCATAAATGACATACATTTCGTATGTTTCAATGACAAGGTTCCCTATATTGTGTGCAGTCCATCTCGTCATCACTAAGGCAAAACCAGTCAAAGAGTTTCCTCAGTGCTTCCAGAATCATCCACAACATGGGTTGTTATGAAACAGCACTATAGATCGTTAATGAACATTTTTATGACAAATTAGTAATTTATGACAAAAATGAACAAAGTATTTTTGAACAATAAGAAAAGCATCTATAATAAATAACATTCATTACGTTACTAACTTCAAGTATAATTATACAAACAAGCTCTTAGACCAACTTGATTGTACTTTTTATAGCTCAAGACCTCTGTAAAAACTCCCACTTTCGATTATTCCATCATTTGTTGATCATAAAAATTACAAAATATAAATTAAGCGTCAACGTTTCGAAATATGGTTGAAAACGCAACATATTCCAACTATTGAGCTTGTTTTAGCAAAACGTTTTAAAGTGAAATTAAATTTGTTGAATGTTAAATGCATTAGAACAGCAATTTTCAAAATATATTTTACATTTGAAAATTTTTAAATTTGTAATGTAATTCAATTCGTATACTTTTAAAATTAAGCTCGATGTTTACTTTTTGGAAATAGTCAAACTGAAATGAAATGTATGTAAATATTTTCCAGTCAAAGACATTTTTAAATATGAAATAATTTATCAAGAATATTATTGGTGTTGCGAATTTGTATCTTATATGTATTTATGTATTGATAGTTACATGAGCAGAATTGAAAATTGTGTATTAAAAAAATGTTACCTGATAAAAATGGACAATAGATTTAAAAAGTAAAGGCTTATTGGTGATTATTGCTTGAATTTGATTTAATCATTGTGGTTCCAACCAGCCATACATTTTGAATTAAGGCTTATATTTGAAATTATATCAAACTTTATCAGAACAAATGATATGTTTATTTAGCAACATCAAAACATAAACACCATAGTTTAATAATAACTTTAGATGTTTGATTCCTTTTGTAAATAGATTCAAGCATACAAAATTTCTTAGTTTAAAATTTATCTGCTTGAAGCCATGGATGGAGACTGCAATGATTCCCTCCGGAAGCAACACCACGAGCGGAAGGATCTCTGCACCACTCGACCAAAATATAGAGAAGGAAGGATGCTAAAGGCTGTCAAGGTACCATTAATGTACTAAGAACAAAACGTTCACAGTTTTAAATATCAAAATGAATAAGTTACTAAGTTCAGATAAACTCAGATTGCTTTGTTTGCAAATAAGGCAGTAAAACAATCGTTATGTTTCATGTTTGCAACCTATCCTGCACCATCAGGGTGTACCCTTGGAAAGTAGCAATAAATGTAAACGGTCTGGAATTTGTAGTGCTTCAACATCTGATGCACACTTGAAATGCTCTAAACATCGACTAAATAATGACAAGTAAAAATCCTCTCCAGGCTTATACGGTCTCCGATGAATCTCAGTATCTTCTTATAAGAGGTCTTTCCGTCGTCCAAGGAGCTTTTGAGGGACTCATGCTTCGAATGAAGGAATTCGGAGACACATCGGAGGAGAAAGTGCTGAGCGATTATCCGCTTGCGGATTCTGAAACGTTCACGCAAGTTGTTCTGGTCAAATTTTGCAGAATTCAGTCGGCCAGGTTGGCGAGCCCAGTTTGTCTGTCAACAATTCTAAAGATTTCATTAACTTTATAATTAATGATTAAGGAATAACTTAATTAGAGCTGTTCGCAATGTTCAGTTACATTTATTATGTTGATAGTTAAAGATTTGTTTTTGTATCATATTTATTCCACATCACCTAAAAAAAGAATCATCTTTAAAGTGAAAATAAAAGAATTATTATTAATTAATAAATTAAATATTGGCTTTAAAGGATAGCAAAGAGGAAGATCGATGATTTGAATTACCTGGGCGAGGTGTTGCACGTTTGTTATGCACCTGAGTTCGAATCGATTGAGGAAACAAGGATCAAACTCGAAGAGAGAAGGAAAGCTGTGACCAAGAGACTTTCACAACCGAGTGGGTACTTTAATGCGATTGAACAATTAAGCGAACTCGGAATATATATTTTTTAAAATTAATTAAGTGATTCATGATTTATTATTCCAACTATGAGTTATTATATTATCACATTTCATACTTTGTAAGCTCTAAAGAACAATTTTTATTATTTTGTTATTTTGATAAATTAAATTCTTTAAAAATCAAAAGGGTACCTTTTTATAATTTGTTCACATGTTTACACATTTACACATGGCACAAGTTTATTCAAATGTTCATACAATTTAAGACCAAGTCAGTGCAAGATCTGATAACAACACCAGTCAGAAAGCTGTTCAGCCAATCTATGCCATTCCATCGAATCATTCGCATTCAAATGCTGCAAATTCAGATTGTCACCGCCAAGCAAATGGTTTGTTAGTTTTAAGTATTACTTTTATTCGTATGTGTATTTTAATAGCAGCCATAAACACTTTTTTAAAATGATGTTTTTAAACAAAGCTAGACACTAAGTAATAAATATTAAATGTCTTCTTAAAAGTGCATCATTTAGTCAGGATGGGAATTGTTAGAATTAGCAGCCTAATAAATGGAAATTTTTTGAAGCTACTATTTTTTCAGGCATTCAATGTCAGTCTTCCTCGAGCCTTGTGCCGAGACAAATTCATAAAGCCGTACGACAACTAGACGTAAACTCAACACTAAGGTTTGTTCATTGTATATTCTAGGTATTTACAACTACGTAACATTAACGCAGTATCTTATATCTTGTTGTCCTTGGGGTGATGCATTGCAATTGTAAAACCCACTTAATTGCCTTACTGAGAAGAAAATTTTCTATAGAAATTGTAATTTTGTGTCACATTTAAGAGCTCCTGATGTTCATAACCTAATTAACCTTTAGCATCACTCTTATAGTCCACCTGAGTGATACATTGATTAATTTTTTATTAAAGGAGGAATGCTCTCACGCTGAGGGATGAACCCCAAGGACCTCAGCTGCCGGAACACCTCGAAAAAAAAAGAAAAACTTTCCATCATTCTGAAACTGGCGACGAATCCCTCGACCGAATTCAGCAAGTTATTCGTAAGAAATTGGCCAGTGAGAGCATCAATGACAAATGACAAGATCTCGACAGACATGTCTCGAAGGTAATAATAACTTCTGAAGACCAAATAAGAAATTGATGAAATAATATGTATGTGGTGGCAACTGCATCCTTGACAACTTAAATGTTTTAAGTTTCCTGTTATTAATTACTATAATGAAATGAAACATCATTCCAAATTATAAAGCTTAATTTTATTTTATTTGTTTGCAGATGCCTGGATTGTGCTCTGAAATAAACTGTTGCACGAATTTTGTACAATTGATTGTAAATAAATGTTGTTGTGGATGTTGATCTGTTTTATGTCGATGAAGTCGTTGCTCTTCAGCCTCTCTGACAATATTTGATAGCTGCTGTAGTTGTCATGGGCAGCCATGTCACTTCACATAAAATCCTTACTGGATGATGACTTTTGATATGCAAATGTGGGTGTTTGATAATTAAACATTTTCAGACCCAAAAAGCTAAAATACGTTTTTAGGTAATTCAAAAAATATATTGCAAATAATTAAAACCTTATTTTTTCAGTGTAAAATTTAGAATGGTCCGTGTGATAATGTAGGAAATATAATCCGAATTACTAGCTTTATAAATGCTCGAAGTGGACGTCACGTTTGAAAAACTAATATGACGTTTGTCAGATTTAATTTTCGAAGTCGTACATAATCCGTCCGATATGTCCCTGTACAAAGTTACCGTAATTGGATCGGGAAATTGGTTTGTGTTGACTTGCCGCGGACATATCTTTTCTAAAAACTTTTATTAAACACAACAAAATTCTGCAGGGGTTCAGTGATAGCCAAAATAGCAGCTATAAATGCCGCGAAATTTCCAAATTTGTTTGATCACAAGGTTTTCATGTATGTCCATGAAGAGATGATTGACGGGCAAAAGTTGAGCGAAATCATTAATAACCAACATGTAAATGTCAAGTATTTGCCGGGACGGCAGCTTCCTGATAATGTGGTAGGTATTTTTTTTAAGTTAAAGTAGACAATTCCTATATACGAGGATCTAAGAAAAGTATAAGGACAAATTTAACATTTCATCAAGAAGATATAGAAAACATGACTTTGGACTTTAAGCATATCTTCGTCATAAACATTCGAACATTATTCTTGTTAATAAATGTGAATTCGTTTGTTTACTGATATTTCGTGTTTCAAAGGTGGCTGTACCCGACCTTTTTAAAGCTTGCGTGGGATCGGACATTCTTCTGTTTGTTTTACCACAAGAATTTGTTGGCGGCATTTGTTCTCAGTTGAAGTACAGAGTTAAAAAGACTGCCTTGGCTGTAACTATGATAAAAGTAAAGTTTAGGCAACTTATTTCATGAATTGGATGATTTGTCAGCAAATACATATTTTTGCACCATATGCAGTCAGGATGGGAATCTTGAGGACACCCATTTATTTCGTGATAACTCGCTAATGAAAAATTTGTATATGTTGTGTAACTATATATTTGTGATTGTCTCTTAAATTTTCGTCGAGGTATGTTCACGCATTAATTTCAAAATCCCAGATTTCTAATAACCATGAAGGACATTCTCAAAAATCATCGAAACGTGACTAAAACTTCGTGAAAAACATGAAAAGCATGAAAAACATTTATTAATAAAGAATAATGATTCCGTCATTTTCAATAATTTAGAAAAATTTGTTATCTATTGAATGTATTAAGATTTTTATGAATTTTCTGTCC
>JAJTWR010000392.1:230000-235000 GCA_021613335.1 Whitmania pigra | reverse complement strand
TAAATGGTTGACAAGAAGCGCCTCTGATGATTTAAGCCAATGAACTACATAAACAAAAAACATTTTTAAAACAAGTTTAATTAATCTGATGTAATTAGACATTAAAAGTATTTAGTTTTAATTGATCATTAATTAACAATTAATTAATTGATGTAATTAGATATTAATAGTTATTTAGTTTTAACTTCGAGTAACTATTCCTCGGTTTTTGTCTTTCCGGCCATTTTATTCCAGGCACCGTTGACACCAGGAGACTCCATTGACAAATTACTTCTGACGAATGCTTCTCTTTTCTTCTTACTCCTTCATTCGGTCTTTCAATCTCTTCGCAGACGATTCCTTGCATCTTGAGATCCATGGAGCCTCGTAAAATGTCGATTATGATTATGATCGTGATCAGTAAGCGATGAGTTTGTTGAATAATTAATAAATTGAGTTTGAATCGATTTAATGCATCTAGAAAATCAAATTAATTGAATGTATTAGTCGAAGGAAAACGTATAATTGTCGTAATATTTTGTGAATAGGACATAAAAAATGCGCTAAAAATCAACGAAAAATTTTTTCAGTAAAAAGATGACATTTATTCAAAAATAAAAAAACAAGGCCTGACCATTCAGAATGCTTCTCAACCAGTAAATAAATAATAAATAATTTCTCCTTCTTGAACAACGGAAACGTACAATTCGTGACTACGAAAAACATAATAATAAATTGGAATGTGACCACATTCGCATAATATAATAATAATTTAATATAAGACGGCTTTACATACGGATAATAATTGCTTAAGCGATGTTACTTCGCCATTCGCAATGCATTCGGATTATTGCACAATTTAACATAATCATGTACAGCATTTTTACAAGCAGGGACGTCATTTCAGCTTTTTTTCCAAGGGGGCAAACCCTCGCACAAGATGACTTTGTTTTGGCTCTCTCTTAGTCTAAGGTCAGGGGGCCGTTGCCCCTCTCCCCAAATGACGTCCCTGTTTACAAGCTCTTCGCAGTGTGGTCCATCAGAATCTTCGCAACAAAATCGTTAGCAGGCAAATCATAGACAACCGCAGAGACCCGTGTTCAATTCTCGCCTCCGCCTGAAAACATGGAGCAACCGGATGGCAAGGTCCTCGCGTGACACAAGTCACCGTTGGTGACGATCACAGACGCCAACTTCGATTCGCCCTTGGGTTTCGTCACGTGACTCTCTTGATGGGGCGTCTGCGTGCTCCTATCCCTGGCATCCTGAGAGGATTCGTTGTTGCTGTTGCTGTTGCTGTTGATGCTGTTGTTGATGCTGTTATTAATGTTGTTGTTGTTGTTGTTTGCGGTGATGGCAGAGTTGTTGTTGTTGTGTGTCGACGGAGTGAGAGACTTGAAGACCGGAGGATTGAGTAGACTGTTGTTGTTGTTATTATTATTGTTTGTGATGTTGCCGTTGTTGTTCGTGTTGTTCGTGTTGTTGTTGCTGCTGCTGTTGTTACTGTTGTTGTTGTTGTTGTTGGTGGTGTTGGTGTTGTTGGTGTTGTCTTGAGATTTCTTGGCATCTCCAGTCGATTTGGAGTTTTTGTCAGACTTCGAACGAGTCTCCAGGAAAGCCTTCTTTCCTCTTTTCCACTTCATACGTCGATTCTGGAACCAGATTTTCACCTGGTTTTATGTAATAATTATAAATTATAAATAAATAAATTCTTTATGTATATAAATTATTAATTTATTAAAATGCAATTATACAAATAATTTGTTTTAAATTATAGATAAACATTATGAATAAATTTTAAAAGTGTAAATAAATTTGTTAATTACTTAATTTATGATTTATTCTTATCAGGTATGAGTTCTTTGTATTAAATGTCGATTGTATGTGCTTTTGAATGTTTTTTCGCTATGTTTTGCATTCATAACTGCACCAATATACAAACATACAAACATACAAACATAGAAGATACTCACACAACGTTAAGCATGAATTGTTGAGATGATATTGAAATTGACAATTGTTAGAACTTTATTTGGACTCATTATTTTATCAAATAGAAGTAATTTCTTAAATGTTTATAATTTTGTTTTTAATTAGCTTTGTGTAAAAATATGTTTCAAGCAAATAAAATAATGCAATCAGGTTTGATTGACAATGACTTGATGGATACGAAAAATGATTGGTTCTTAATATACTGTCAATTTCTTGATCTCCAATTAGTATTTATTTACACGATGAAAATAATTTAACAAAATAATCCACAGATCAAATCACAGATAGTATGCAACGTGAAATGAACTATCGTAGTCACACCAGTCCATTATTGTTATAACAGCTGCAATCATACCTATTTGATATTATTTTTGTATTATTGTAAGATGCAACTTCATTAATAATTATATTAGTAGTAATGCTTATTAATAATTAAATTAATAACAATGCAACTTTATTAATAATTTTATTAATAATTATATTAACAGCAATGCATTTCAATTCTTCAGCAGTTCCAGTTCCTTGGCTGGCATTAAGCTTCTGATCCTGGGAGGATGAAGACATTAGCAAGAACGAACTGACTTCAGGTGTCAAAGGTCCTCGAAGAATGGTGACGACGACTACGATGATGATTGGCTTGATGATGATTAAAGGAAATTTAATGTCCGAGCATGTAAAAGTTGACAGGAGAAGTAAACAAACATTTGACACTAGTGACTAATTGAATACTTAATTAGAATTTATTTGTCTTAATTGACCATTAATAATTTTTTACTATTATTAGTCGGTCGTTATAAATTGACTTTTGGTTAACAATTGCGCTTAAGCAACTAAAAGCAGTTATTATAAACCATTTTAAAATTCAAAACAGAAGGATAACGAACTCAACTAAACTTAATTAATGAAATATAATTTATGCATAATTTAAGGCCAATCCTGATGGCGATAGTATGTGTGTTGTGCACAATAACACAACGACTGCAACCACACCAACCGCACGAACCACAACTGCATCAACCGCACCAACTGCTCCTAAAACCCAAGTAGCGAGGAACATCGCGATAGAGGGATGGATGGATGGATGGATGGATGGATGGATGGATGGACGAAACGAGAATGGATGGTGATGATGACGTCGTCATAAAATAATAACCGGTGGTTGCAATGCATCTTAAGATGGAACGTTCAATCGACACGCCCCCTACCCCCAAGCTCCGCCCACATTCCCTCCTTTAATTAACAAACGCCTCTACACGGCTAGATCCTTTCTTTCTCCAGTTGGTTCAACCGTCCATTCACCAATTTGAAAGTTTATTTATTTATTCAACCATTGATAAATTAGTAAATTAATTTGGCGATTCATTTATATATTAATTCATTCACTTATTTTACTCGTACATTCGTTCGTTCATTCGTTTATTTATTTATTCATTCATTCACCAAGCGCTTACTCGATCCATCCAGTGGTGAATGAATTCAATAATTCATTAATTCATCCATCCATTTATCCATTCATTCGTTGATTGCAGTAGAGTAGGAGGCATTTTTCACAGTTCGATTTCGATTCGGCGACATCCTTTTCTAAGGAATTTCTTACGATTCGATGGTAATGATGATGATAGTGATAACGATGACAATGACGATGACGATGACGATGATGATGATGATGAATGATGATGATGATGATGATGATGATGATGATGATGATGATGATGATGATGATGATGATGACGATGATGATGATGATGATGATGATGATGATGATGATGATGATGATGATGATGATGATGATGATGATGATGATGATGATGATGATGATGATGATGATGATGATGATGATGATGATGATGATGATGATGATAATGACAATGATGATGATGATGATGATGATGATGATGATGATGATGATGATGATGATGATGATGATGATGAGGATGACGACAAAGATGGTGCACTCACTCACACCAGCGCGAGAGACATCTGCATGGAAGGCACATTTCCAAAGAAGCCGACAAATTAATCCTTAACGCGACAAACGCGCTGAAGTGGAGTATGAGGGAATGATGATGATAATACTGATACTGGTGATGATGATGATGATGATGACGACGACGACGATGTTGATGATGATTATGCCTCTAATCATATCGTATATAATGTTAGCACCAGTTAAACTGTAGTGAACCTATAAACAGCAGGTAAATATTAAATCATAAAATTTGAATCATCAGCATCATTATCATCACGAGCAGCAGCATCGAAGACGGCAAAGCATCGGCGAAAACTGACGTTGAAATTTGACGCCGAATTAAAATAAAAAACAATTTGTCGGGCGTTGATTGGCTGGCCGAGGTTATCAATCAGCGTCCAATCAGCGACCTGGAACGGTTATTTGGGTCGAGGAGAGATAGAGAGACGTCCAGTGAGAGGAAGCCATTTGCGGAAGTAATCTGGACTGCTGGTTACCATGGGGACGATGGATATGAATAATAATAAGCCAAGAATGTAAACAAGAAACATGCCGGCCAGTGGTGCTGTTCCGAGATAAATCAGGGAGTCAACTGCATAATAATAAGTTTGATATTATGAATATTAATGAGCCTCTTCCCTGGGCAGCGATAAACATGCTTGTCTTCTTTTCAGCCATCCTTGTTCACGGTGATAATATTTTTAAAGTTAAAGAATATTTTATGAAAGTTTTCAAAATGTTTTTAATCTAAATATGAATTTTAAAAATGTTAAATTGACGAAATACGTTTTTTTTTTCCAGAGAAGCACAAAGACGAAGTGTTGCGAATTTGTGTTTATTTTGATTATCGACTGATTTTGTTGATTTTCCATTTGTTGGATGAAAATACTGATCTTCCTAAATCATTTATTCAATTTTAAAATTAACTTAAGCAATATAACATTTATTTAAGAGTAATATTTAGGATTATTCTGTTATCTCTGAAAATAATTTAATTAATATTATTATGCGCCAATGAGAACAAAGAATGATCTTTGTCGTTATTTGAATATCCTTTCAT
>JAJTWR010000392.1:110000-225000 GCA_021613335.1 Whitmania pigra | reverse complement strand
TTTTCATTTCAAATTGAAAACAGGTCGGCAGCTCATTGGTCAGTTTGAACAGGTAGGTCCTGGCAATTAGAAGACGAGTGATTGAATGCGCGGTTGGCCGAACCGAGTAGAATATTAAATAAGAAATTCGATCTCCAGACATTTTTTCCTCCCTTCGTCTGCAGTTTTAAATTTGTTTGTCCAGGGTAGGATCAGAAAAAGCAGACTAACATTTGATTTTATTATCAACCAAGCCCCTTATTCAAGCCCCCATCAATAATATCAATATCTCCGTCTCAACCCTGCCATCTTAATGGTCGACGATTTCACTTCAATCGTCCAATCAACGCCGCTTTGTTCTCTAACGTCACTAACGCGTCATCAAAGGAGGGGGCGTGGGTGAAAGGCCCTTCTCCGATTGGTTCCTGGAGTGGTTGCTTTTGTTGATTGCACGGACGATCCTAGTTTGAGCACACGGACGCTGCCCGGTGCAACAAATGCGTTAATTCCCACATGCTGGATTGTTCCCGGGCCAGCCAATTAGGTGCTGAGCAGCGGATCATGTGACCGTCAATGGCGCTCGAGATTAGGGACTTATCCGTCTCTTGGATACAGCACCCATCTGTCTACACGGTCCTGGATTACCTCGGTTGCATCAATTTGTGCCCGTTATATTTACATCATCCTCTTTCTGCTCAGTCCTAATGAAACGACCAGAAACTGCTCTTGCACGTAATTAAACGGATGAATTGATGCCTGGCCGGGTGAATGCCGGTGCACGGATGAATTGGTCTGAACATTAGTGCATAGAGTGATGTGAATGTCTGATGGTATGAAAAAATGAATATATGAATGTGAGATTATGGTAATCATGCCGGCATGTTGTAGGAGAATGCATCTATGAAAGGGAGTGATGCATTGATGCACAGACGAAAGAGCGAAAGAAAGCAGACGATTATGGGATCGTTGCCGGCCTGCGCGGCTTGATTAAGTGTAAAGAGTGGACAAAAGCGGAGAGCATTACGCTAATGAGTTTCAATTGTCCATCCATCTGTTCTCCATGCAACTGAGGAAGGATTATATAATCACTCCATCGGTCATTCCGGCTACTTCTGGATTCTGGATTCTCTCCATCTCCTCCACACTGTCGCCTCATCTTGTATCGGAGCTCGTTGAATATTTATGAGCTGTTCGGTCCGTCGTCACTTCTGAGTGGATAAATTGATTTGAGCCGATCGCTTGATTAACAATCAACAGGAGCTTCAAGTGTTGGCAATTAATTCTGGATGTTTAATCATTTACTTAGGAAGCAGAGGATTATCGGATGACCGCTGGTGTTAGCCTCTTCTTGTAAATTAGTTAACTAATTGATTAGCTAATTATAAATAACAATTAATTAAACAGCTCCACTTACCCCCGTAGTCAAAGATTCGAGGAATGAAGACACCGGTTCTGGCGAGCCAATCAAATTGAAAGTTTTGAATGTGATGTTGCTGGTGAGGAAACCTAATTGGAGGACTTAAGTCAGGTGGCTGATCGCTACTGGAGGACCTTTGATGAATGGGCGGAGCCAACGAGGGTGGAATTGGGGTTCGAGAAAAATTGGAAGTCCTGTTGTCATGGAGCTTGTTGAAGACGACCCTCTTGTCCGCCATGTTTTGTTGGAGTGACGTCACAGGAGAATGAAAAGCACTTCCTGTTGCTGCTGAAAGGAGGGAAAGAGTCGTATTGGAAAAGACTCCACTTGAACCTGGCGGTCAATGAATATTCAGTAGCTTGATTAATTAAGGTCGCGCAATGAATACATGATGGCGATGTGATAAATTCATTAACATAATTAATTACTTGTTGAATGAGTGATTTGAATTACGGAAAGATAAAAATATTTTTTAAAGTTCTTTTCTAATATTCGAGAATACAAAAATAATTATCTTAGCCAAAGATTGCTTTCTCTTTTACATTTCAACATGGCTAATATATTATTTATAATTAAAACATTGCTTAGCATTAACACATGAAATAATGCATTATTACATTATTACTGCATCGTCTGATTATATTCATATTTAAAAAGTTCATTAGTTCATTAATAACGTAATAATCAGGTCATTGTTTCGCTCAATATTTTATCACTCACCCATGACCCTTGAAGTGTTGAATCTCCTGAAAAGGTCAACCGTCGAAGAGGTAAACAGACTCCCGTGAACCGACCCATCTTCCTTGACCTCATTCGAACCCCGGTGACCTTCACTCTTATCTCCATGGAAACTAGAACTACTGGAAGAAGACCTTGATTCGCGATGGCGCGAAAAATCTCTGTCATGGTTTTCATTCTCGCTCAGACTCGATTCATCGTTGCTGGCCAACTCTCCTCGACCCTCATCGTCGTCGTCTTCGTCGTCTCTTTCTTTCTTGACGTAGTTGTCCAAGAGGTCCTGTTTCGTGCCCAGACCGGAACAGAAGGAAACGGCTCCGTCTTCCCTGATCCCGCCGAAGTCTTTTGACTGATCTGGAGAGTTGGACGTACGGAGGTACTTATTGGCCGGATAAGATCTGTTGATGGAGTTGGTATGGTTGCTATGGAAGGTGGAAAAGATGTTCGACGATTGACACACGGAGATGGAACGATGATCATGATCAGGATTCTGATCCTCTTTGTTCGAGGCCAGAGAAAGTAGTGCATCGATGCTGAAGTTCTTTCTCTTGTCGTCGCCTCCTCCAGTTTTGAACATTTCACCTGCCTAAGGAATTCAGTGGAAATGTCCGCAGTCGGGCACCACACTCGTATTCGGTTCGCGGCGGATGGGAATTTATGGAAGCAACAAGAAGACCTGCTAGAAAGAGAGTGGCTGTGCATCAACCTCGCTGGAAAGGATGACGCTAATGATGAACTGAGCGCACGGAATTCTCGCTCACATTTTCGTTTCACCGTTGTTTTACGAGTCGCACGCTCCGATTGGTCGCCGACGACGTGACGTCACAGCCAGGTGGGCGGGGCCGGTGGCGGCCGAAGAGCCACTTAAAAAAGAATTATGCTGAGTGCGAGGAAAGCGGTTGGCTGTTTAATTAAAGAGCGCGAGGTGGCCTGTCGTGGTGATGGAAACGCAAGAGTAACAGGCGCCTGCCATCGATTCTTGACGTTTTCCGCTTTCTGGAGAATTATTATAACTAATTGCACGAGAATTATTACAATTACTTGCACGAGAATTATTATGAATTAGAATTTTAAAATTAGAATTGTGACGAGTGCCGTACGTAAATCTATTTCATTTGACTGTAAGGAGTGGAATAAAAAAAGTAAACAGTAAAATATTCATAATAATAATAGTAATAATAATAATAATAATGAATTATTTGACGCCATCACAGCAAACATTGATCACCTATGACTTGTTTGTGGAGCGTGACTTCAGCACTACTATCAGGATTTAAAGATGGCCAATGCCGCTTAATGAACTTATCAATGCTCAGATCTGCCTAAGAGAAAGAAAAAATGTTTGTAGTTTATTGAAAGGAATAACAATAACAATAATAATAACAATAATAATAATAACAATAATAATAATAATAACAATAATAATAATAATAATAATAATAATAATAATAATAATAATAATAATAATAATAATAATAATAGAATAATAATAATAATAATAATAATAATAATAATAATAATAACAATAACAATAATAATAATAATAATAATAATAATAATAATAATAATAATAATAACAATAATAATAATATAATAATAATAATAATAATAATAATAATAATAATAATAATAATAATAATAATAATAATAATAATAATAATAATAATAATAATAATAATAATAATAATAATAATAATAATAATAATAATATAATAATAATAATAATAATAATAATAATAATAATAATAATAATAATAATAATAATAATAATAATAATAATAATAATAATAATAATAATAATAATAATAATAACATTAATAACAAACGCCACATAATTCCACAAATATAACCAAAGTAATTTTTCGTATGCCTTCTTTCAAACAAAAATCAAATTAAATGTTAATATATAATTGTTGTTAGTAATCAGATTCTTGTAGCTTAATATTTAACATGTATTCATTTCATTTGAAAATGATTTGATTCCAGCAAAGACAAAGCTCAAAGCTAATCAGATGAACAACGCCGTGTCCAGAAAGAGATGGTCATTTAGCGTTGTTTACCCGTGTAAATTAATAAAACACATCTGTACTCTCCGTGACAATGGAACCTTTCGAAGGCTTTCCAAACGTTCGGTTATTAAGAACAAATTTATTATTTAAACGACCAGAATAGTTATTTGTTTTGTAAAGACAAACTGTTTTTGAGATGGCAATCATTAATTAAATTGTTAATTGAAGCCTAGTTCAAGTCTTATTTTTATTTATTTAGTCAAATGAGATCATCGAATTTAATTTATGGAAATTTTTGTTTACATATCGATGTCAACTAAAAAACTGTCAAAGTAATAAAAGTAATTGTTAGTTTTTAAGCAAACTCTCCATAAAATTTTCAGATTTTAAGTTTATTCCAGTGATACAATTTTCTGCTCCGTTTAAGATAAAATGACCTTGATTTTTCAATAACCGTAATTGTTAAAGATTTACCACATTAAGTGTTTCCAAATATAGACTGACAGATTAACACATTTTTTAATTTCCGCATTTTTAATATATGAAAAACTAAAAAAAAAACCCCCAATACTACGTAGTGCGACATTCTACCTCTCAGTAATTCGTCAACAGGTCTATTGTGCCTTGCATTTAGACTCTAGCGACGCTTTAGAGATCTCTAAATATGTTTACTACAATATGCAGAAGTACTGCCGAAGTGACGAAACAATCTAGATTTTTGAATCGAATTTTGTTGTCAAGAAGTTTTCAGAAGGCTTCCGACGATGCAAACTCTGCTAACATGATAATTCAAAGCACGAGGAATGCCTCTTCAGCCTCCAATCGTTTGTATTTTTTGGATTTTTTTCAAATATTTATGAACCGTCGATTGATTTAATATTAGATCCTTCATCTGTTAACAGCTGCTAAAAGCATTCCAAAAGCTGGAGGTTAATCATGCTTTTATTAGTTAATTTAAAAGCATTTTGCAATCTCTCTGAGTCATTTTACAATTAAGTGATTACTTATTTGGTAAACATTTATTTTAAAGTTTCAAAATTGGACTGGAAGGATCCATTGTTGTTTGAGTCTTTGTTAGAAGAAGATGAAATCTTGATTAGAGATTCATTTCGAGATTATTGCCAGGAAAAGTTGATGCCAAGAGTTCTTAAAGCCAACAGGGATGAAAGTCAGTCATACAAGATCAAGTTCACTTTTAAATTTCAAACATTTGCATTAAATTAATTAAAATTTAATGCCAGTTTCTAATAGAAGGTAAGTGCAACTTAAGGAAAATGATTATTTTCAAATAATCACCAAAGTATCTCAGAGTTTACTAAAAATATGACACGACCTCCTTATGCATCGAAGCAGACGTCATTGAGTTTTGTCAAATTTTCAGTTTTCGACAAGGAAATCATGAGAGAGATGGGACAGCTCGGCGTCCTTGGTTCCACAATCCAAGGTTACGGTTGTGCAGGGACTTCTTATGTTGCCTATGGACTTCTTGCCAAAGAAATTGAAAGGTTTTGAGACATTATTTGAAAATGTATTCTTATGTTTTCGTTTCACTCTAACATGTCTAGCTTCTTTATTTAATGTTCTGTTAATTTCTTTAATTAATGTTATATTAACCCTTTGAACCTTGGAAAGCCAACCTTTTGGGTCTATAGGCTTCTCTGACCATCGCATCTACCGTCATTAGCTGAAAACCACTGGGGGGCTAGGGTTATAGGGGGAATGGCCATGGGGAACAGGGTTCAAAGGGTTAATTTCAGTTCTAATTAATACACACTACTTGTTGATTTCCTCAACATACCATTATCTTATTACCAAGTCTAACTACAATAAGTTGCTTGCAATGATGTACAACATTTTTGGTCTTTATGATTCAATGATTCTCATGTGACCTTCAAACATTCTAGAGTGGACAGCGGCTACAGATCGGCCATGAGTGTCCAGTCTTCCTTGGTCATGCACCCGATCAATGCTTACGGAACTGACGTCCAAAAAGAAAAGTATCTCCCTAAACTTGGTGAGAACTTTCTTTTTGTTTCGTCTGCTTCAATTAAACTTCATTTTGATTGATCTTCATTTTGGCGTTTGACCTGGTCAATTGTTCACTAATGCTTATTAAGTAGACTCACGTTAGCTGTACGTATAATTTTCTTTATTGTTACATTGTTTTACCTTTAAAGACTAAGAGCTTTAATAAGATTTATTGTAAACCTTCTGATCTCAACGTAAGATCACCAATGAGATTATAACTTTTAATCACATTTGTAAAATGTCTGAAAGTAAGAATTTCAACGACCCAGACCTAACAGAGAAATGTTTAAACATAAACATGAGGAGTAATTTTAACATAAAAGCCATAACTGCTCGTTCTAATTTTAGCACGAGGCGAGTTGATCGGAGCGTTCGGACTGACGGAGCCCAACCACGGAAGCGATCCAGGAGGCATGGAAACGAGGGCCAAATACGATGCCGATCAGAAGTGTTACATCCTTCACGGGACAAAATCTTGGTTCGTTGCTTCGTGTCGAGTAAAATGTTTCAAATCAGCTTTTATCCTTTTACGGGATGTTTAATGTCTTCTCTCGATTGTCGTTTTTTGATAATATCATGAGAGCAGAGAAACTTAGGTATTGATATTTAATTCATGATTCATTTCCATTGTCAATTCATTTATAAAATTGTTGACAACTCTCGAAATGCCAGGATAACCAATTCTCCTGTAGCAGACGTTTTCATTGTCTGGGCAAAATCAGAGGCCCATGGCAACAAGATCAAGGGCTTTATCCTCGAGAAGGGCATGGAAGGTCTCACAGCCCCAACAATCCATGGCAAGTTTTCCCTCAGGGCCAGCATCACAGGTCAGATAGCCATGGATTCTGTCAGGGTGCCCGAAGAAAATCTACTTCCAGGGGCCAGCGGTTTAGGGGTTGGTATTTGTTACCTGTAGGTGGTTTCTAAAAATAGTTGTTGATAGCTTAGAAAGCATGTGATTCTCTCCAAACATTCTTTGATGCTTGAAAAATTACATTAACATTCATTCCTTGATCTATTCATTATATCTATAACATTCATTCCTTGTCTAGGGTCCATTTGGGTGCCTCAACAATGCGAGGTATGGAATAGCTTGGGGAGTCCTTGGAGCTTCTGAATTCTGTTTCCATACAGCTCGTCAGTACACCTTGGACAGGTAGATTCAGTTACATCATTGATAGCAATTGAACTACTATAAACATTATAGTAACTATTATTTACCATCAGGATAAAATTAAAAATTAAGATATATATATACAGTTTTATTTTCGTAAAGCCAGCCAAATAATATTTTATCATTTTAATAATAACAATAACATGGCGTCATGCATCTGGTAAATTCTCATCGATTTATCAAAACAACTCTCACGAGTAAAACAACTTATTTACATCTTCAGGATGCAATTCAAGAAACCACTTGCCAAGAACCAACTGATCCAGAAGAAGTTGGCGGACATGATGACAGAGATTACACTTGGTCAGCAGGCTTGTCTTCAGGTCGGAAGACTCAAAGATCGAGGACAGTGAGTTCTTGAGATTTCATCCTGAAGCCTTAAATTCTCTGAACGCAAACTTATGCACTAATAGTGGCAGGACAAAGCTTTCCTTATGTGATGATTGTCTTGTTGCAGAGTTTAAAGATTGATTTTGTTGCATTATAGTCGTTGATGTAACCAACATTGAAATTTTAATATTATAAACCATTGGTTTTTTTTATTTTCAAAGAAATTACATTCAATAAGAAATTGTAAGGAATTTGACTATACAGTATAATACAATAAAATTGATGCAATGATTCCTTCAAAATTTAGAGAGGCACCAGAGATGATCTCCCTGATCAAGAGGAATAATTGCGGCAAGGCCCTTGACATTGCCCGAACGGCCAGAGACATGTTGGGTGGAAATGGCATAGCTGATGAATACCATGTCATAAGGCACTGCATGAACTTAGAGGCTGTTAACACTTATGAAGGTAATTTTCAGATAATTAGCTTCATTTCCATAAAAATAATTAAGTCTGAGTGAAGTATTTAGATACTTAGAGAATCAAAATTGGCCATTAAACTTTTGATGCTACTAAATATATGGATTTGTAAAGTGCTATTTATATCAACTGTTTGAGATCTCCAGTACAATGTTTATGATAATGCTCCTAGTAATAAGTTAAATAAAGCACTTGTATCTGGATAGTGAAAATAGCTAGCTCTTGATACAAATGCCATTCGACCAACCTGCATGCCACGTTATCATCCACTACTCATCTTCATTATACAATGGAACTGATTGATGCTTTCCCACAGGTACTCATGACATCCATGCACTCATCCTCGGAAGGGCCATCACGGGCTTGCAAGCTTTCACCTCAGACAACTGACAACATTCCAACCATTTATGCCTTGAATATTGCCTTAACTGACATTGTATTATCATAATAAATCTAACCTAAAGTAACTCATGTACCTTGTACGACCTGTCTCCTTAATCACAAGTGCCTTGCGTTATAATATAATAACCGACGATCTGATCATGACGATGATTATTAAGTATTCAGTCTGTTTTATTTTCAATAAAGACTGAAATCACTAGGTTCAACGTTGTCAAAACGTTACTCAGTTCAGTCAAAACCAATACACAAAGACCTTAGAAAAATATAAGTACATCTCAAGGTCTAATAAAAGTCAAAACAGCTTCAAAAGGCAGGCTCTCAAAAAAGTATAAAAATCATGATGACATGGATAAAAGTTTGCTCAGAAAATAACTCGTCTAAAAAAATTCGAGCAGGAAGCTGTCCAATAAAATAAGTCGAGCGGGAATGATCTTCAGTAGAATGTCGGAGGTGTCGGAAGGGGCTTGTCGGAGATGAGGGCAAACCATCCGTCCTCATGGAATCTTCTTTCGGTCCCGGAAAGAAAGCCGGTGTCCAGAAGCATCTGGGCGTAGCCTCGGGCCTCGTTGCGTGCCGACATTCCGGGCACGGTGCTTTGGATCCAACCTATGAGCTCCGATCCAAGGAGAGGTCTCCTGCTTTGGAGTCTTCCAGCGGAAGATTGGAACCCGTATTGTGGCAAGGCGGAGGCATACTTTCTCGGGTCGTGGTATCCAAGGTCTGCATAAGATGGCGGCATCTGAAGGTAACCGGGTCTGTTCGGGTAGCCCGGAGGGAGGTGGTAATACGGACCAAGAGGCATGATCGCACTGGGAGGTCTTCCAAAGCAATCCATCCTCGAACCGTGAGCATCAAAACTGTCCTCGAATCTCCTTCTTCTCGGAGCTCTGTCGTCGTCTGGCAGATGTGGAAGCATGGGATTTCTGGCCAGAGTGCCTTCCCTAGATCCGTGCCCATAAACAGATCCAAATTCATACATGTCCGTATACCTTGTCGCAGCACCATCATCTTGGAAATCATCCAAGTCCCAATACTTGGCGAGGACCAAAGTCAGCATACCTTGCTTTGACATTTCTTGTCTAAGAATGGCCAGGGCGTTGTCATTCGACTTGTTTTCAAGGTCAATGCCATTAACTTCGACAATCAAATCTCCGGGTTCAACCTTTCCTGTTTCTTCAGCAGCTCCTCCTTTTTTGACGCAGCCAATGAATATTCCACAATCACCCTGGTTGCCATTTGCATGACCAACAATTGTTATACCAAGACTCTTACTGGCATCAAGCTGGATGGTCACCATCTCGGTCGCCAGTGAAAGGCAGCTGCTGGCCACGCTCACTCCATCTGCATCAGGAAAACCTGGCAATTTTCGTTTGCTCCTTCTCCATCGACGACGTTGGCATTTTGAAACTGAGGTCATTGCACTTTCATCTGCAGCCTTGGAGGTCCCATTATCTTTTAGAGTGCCAGTTGAAGAAAATGTAGAGTCGAATTTTGGTTTAGCTGTGCTATCGTTCAAACTGTTGCGCTTGTCAGTAGAATCATCGTTTGAGCTTCCTTTCTTGGCTTCTTGGGAGTTGTCAAGCGGAGAGTCATTCATTAATACGTTCGAATTTTTGTCGAAGTTGGCGTTCGTGCTCAAATTTTGCAGCCATTGCCTTGTATGAGTCATTCTAGCTTCAACTGAACAAGAATCTGCGATAGACTCGCATTCGGGATCGTCATTTTCGTCTTTAAAAGGACGTTTGCTTCCATTCTTTTGGTTTCTCGCTGCCTTGCTCTTGACGGGAAGACAGTTAGCAATGCAGAAGAACTTTTCCTTTTTGTTTTCTTTAGACATTTACGAGACAATATGCGCAGCAAGTTACAAAATAATATCAACTCGAAATTCAAATTCACTGCTTTCGCCGGCAACTCTTTTCTAAACAACAGGCCTAATTAACTCCGACGTGATTGGTTAGATTAAAAAGTTTAAAAAAAACCAAGAAAATATAATTTATTAAATTTAGTCAACCCAAAGTATAAATTATTTCAATTTATATTAAAAATGTTTAATTTAATATGTTTTAGTATAAGAATCGCTTTCACCTTTTACCACTTTCAACTTTGTTTAAGAATGCTTTGTTATCAATAATCAGCAATGACTACCAGCATTAGCACTATATTTCTAAAATTGAATAAAAAAGTTAAAAAATATGAGCGATGGTTTTTATTGGAGACCTTCATAAGAAATCGTGGTGATAAGTTTGTAGAAGCATTGCATAACCTCACAAATTTAATGTGTCTAATATATGTTTACTTTATTAAGTTAGTTATTTTTCTACTAGACTCATCATTTTGTTTGTATTTAAAAATTATTTTGTATTCGCTTGGTGTTATTATCTAGGTTCACATTTGGCTAGAGAATTTCGAAATTTAGTTGAGAGTTATCGTCGCAAGGGTTATGAGAAATATAGGTAGCAATGCTTAAGATATCAATCTAATACAACAGACAATACAGACAATATAATCTCAAAGAGTAACAACAAATGTGTTTATTTATATTTGCCGATATCTCCTTAGTCTAACGATAACGGTTTCTTTGCTTGGATGATTATAATGAAATCGTTTCCATAAATTCAAAATTAAGTGTAAAAAATAACGGAGGTCATAGTGTTCAATATTCTCAATAGAATACTTTAATAACATAGCTCTATAATTACTGTGTTATTTCTTTTGCACAAGATATTAGATGGTTGTTATAAATACATGCCTTAGTGACTGAATGTTTTTATTTATGTTAATTTGGTAACTTCAGGAGTTCAGCTAAATCTGAAAATTTAATTTCTTTTAAAACTTTTTTTTAAACACTTTTGCTTCAATAAACCAGTAAAACGTATCTATATATTTTAAAGATCAAAAGATCAAGATTATTGATTTATTATAAATAATAGAATTCTTAAGAATTCGCACATTTTTATATTATATTTCGATTTTCCAAAAAGTTAAATTTTTAACTTCATCTTCTAATTACAAATGCCATTTGCAATACAATGAATGCAATTCAATGATGATAAATTTTTTGTTTGAAACAAAAATGTAAAAAAATACCAGTTTCATTTATATTCCAGCCACACCACTTTCCGTTGCAAACTGCATTTTTTAAATTTTATTTTTCCTTCAAAAAACATGGAAAGCATTCGAAATTTGTTTATTTTCTTCTCAAAATAAAAATAAATAGCAATCGATTGGTTAAGATTAAACAATCAAACAAATCATCGAACGTGTGATAACCACTTAGCAACCACTTAACAACCACTTAGCAACCACTGGCGTCTTGTGAACTATTGAGACCAACCATGATTTTTCAGTGATGATGAAGATGACGACGATGAAGACGATAATGATGATGATGATGATAATGATGATGAAGAGGAGGACGATGACGACGACGATTATGGGGATGGGGAGGGATTTATTCGAATGTACAGAACTTCGAGGTAGCTTAGAAGCCAGTGAGCTCTGTAATGGTTGAGTCCAGTTCTCCAAGGACCAACCTGAACTTGTCTTTCTCTCCTGAGAGCTCATCTGCAAGTTGTAGCGGTTAATATTATTATTTGTTAATTCACTAGCTAGGTAGGTTGCGGTGGTTATTAATATTATTATTATTATTATTTGTTAATTCATTAAACAGGTAGTTTCAAATGGGGGGATGGATGTATGAATGGATGGGCGAATGGATAGATGAATGCAAATACGACATCATGATGGACAATGATTTAATCTAATATGCTAAAATTAAGTGATCAAAGTGATCATTAGCTAGTGTTAGAATTAATTTTGTTATTGTATAACATGATGTTATTGTTATTATGATTAATAATATGACTAATTATTAATTATCTAAAAATGCATTAGGTGCTCCACATTTGAGAAATAACGTAAATACAAAAGATTGAATGTCGGCCTAATTCCTGAAAAGTTCTGCTTGTGCGTAACTCATTTGCAGCGGAAAGAAACATTGGAATGCAGATGATAAGAAGATGGAGATAACATTCTTTGGAAATGATGATGATGATGAGGAGGAGGAAGAAGATAATGACCATGATAATGATGATCTTGTAAGGGATGATGACGATATAGTGGTTTTTCTTAACGAATCTAATAGTGATATTGATGATGATGTTGATGATAATGTTGATGATGTTGATGATAATGATGATGATGATGATGATGATCTCACCCTCGAGTCTGTCAACCTCCTTCTGCAACATCGTCACGGCCCTCTCTGCCTGGATTGCCCTGTGCTCAGCCTGATTAATAGTTTAAATATAATAATTAAGCGTTATTATTATTATTAAGTGTTTAATTAATCATCGTCTTCATCGTCGTCGTCGTCTTCATCATCATGAAAAACCATATGTATGTATTTATTATTATAATATATATCTAATTGATTAATTTAAAACTTGTAAGTTATAATGTTAACATTAATTAAGAGTTAATTAATTAACAAAGTTCCACTCACGTCTTGAAGACTTTCTGTCAGGTTCTGAATTGTGAGTTCATATGTCTCTTGTCTGACCAAGAACTATCAGTGGAATAGTAATACAAATATTAACTATTATCATCACAATCGATAATTATTACAAATGTTGTTGTTTGTTTTTATTTTTTATTGAACAAAAATTGTATATCTTTTATTAAAAAAAACCGTTATAATAGCATTAAAAATCAGGTAATTTATGATGGCACTTTAAATACATAGCAAAGAAATGCATTTAAAACAAAACCTTAAGCAGATATATATCATTTTTTTTCTTTTATAATTAATTATAACAATTATTTATAAGAATCAACATTACGTTCCAGATACTTAGTATTATATAACTAAATACAAGATAAATTAAACAATGAAATAAATTATAAAACGTATAAATAATAATAAATAAATAAATAAATAAATAAATTAATTAATTAGTTTATTAATCACCTCTTGTTGTGCAATTTCCAGGGACTTGAAGGTGTTTCCAACAACCTTCAGTTCGTCCTCAAGCTCAATTATTTTCCTACAAATTAAAAAGATTTATTGCTATTATTAATTTACTGTTTTAATTAATTAATCAATCAATCCTCAGTAATTTTACAAATTAATTAACTCTAATACATCACCGACTAATTAATCGACTAACGCCAATCAAAACTCATTAAAACAATATAGCAACATTGACTTATTTGAACAGATTAAGCTGTATAATAAATAGTAATAACAATAACAATATATCTATAATAAATTATTGGAACAATTAATAAATAAGCAATTCCAGGAAAGAGACTCTTTGGAAATTGCGATAAAAAATTATTAAGAACATGAATATATTAATATAATTTTGATATTTATCAATCATGTCGATCATAAATATTCATGATGACTCACGCCTCCGCAAGTGCTACTCTGCCCTCTGACCTCTCCAGGTCAACTTCAGTGATGGCCAACTTGCGGGCGGTCTGATTATAATATTTAAATTGTGATAATTAAATTATATTTTATTCAATGTTTATATAAATATTCTGCCTTTTCTTACTATCAACTGTTTAACATCTATTTTATTTTATTTATTATTTAATAAAAAAAAATCTAATATTAATTACAACGTCGTCTTATAATTAATTTGTCCTGACAGCATTGTACAGTTTTAAAAGATTGACTAGATGACGCCGTCACAATCATCATCACCGTCATAGTCATCATCATCGTCGTCATCGTCATCGTCATCATCATCATCATCACCTCCTCGTATTTCCTGTCAGCATCCTCTCCGAACAGGATGGTTGTTTCCAAATCTTTCTCCAACACCACCATGCGTTCCTCATCGATGGCAATGCGACTCTCAAGCACTTTTCTTCCTCTGTTGTGGGTGAATGAATGGATGAATTAATGAATTGATGGATGGTTGGATGGATTGATGGATGGTTGGATGGATGGATGGATGGATGGATAGATGGATGGATGGATGGATGAGTGAATGAAGGAATAGATAAATGAATGAATACATTGCTGTTAATACACTGCTGGATAGAAGGATTGAGGAATAGATTTGATTGAGAACTTGACTTGCGTTGGTGATGATAACGATGATGCTGATCAGCTTGAGTGGTTCTTGAGTTTAAAAACCACTGCTATCTTATCTCCCAAGATAGGGTTTGACTTGAGTGTCGATAATATTTGTACTGATAACGGAGATAACTAGTAACCTAGACGACGACCATGGCGATGATGATGATGATGATGATGATGACGATGACGATGACGATGACGATGACGATGACTATGACGATGATGATGATGATGACCTATCGCTTTCTTCAAAGGACTTGGCAGCTTCTTCCAGCTTGGTGGTTGTTTGCAGCAGACGACTCTCAGTTGATTCGTATTCCTCTTCAATCGATCTCACCTTCTTCGACAAGGACACCATCTCGGCCTCGCTCTATTAATTGGTTGATTGATAAGTCAATAAATTATGTTAATTAGCCCCATTAATTAATTTTGCTGATTAATTACGACATTAATAGTTTATTAATAACTCATACGATATTGTAACTATAACATTGTTTTTGTCGACACTAATCAATTACATTAAATTATTTAGAAAATAGTTATTAATATCTAATATTGATCCACAATAATTTAATTAGAAATTTCTTCTTAATATCTAATAATGATCTAATAATTAGCATCTACTGCTAATTAATTAACAAGCAATTGGCATTAAATGAATTGCATTTATCTTTAACTAATCGGCAAACATTGGTTATTATTATTAATTAATTAATTAATTAGTTAGTAAATATTTATGAACTGATAACAACCACTCCAAGTTGTTTAGTCGTCTCATCCAACTTCTCGGTAGCTTCTTGTGCGTTCTGCTTGGCTACACCGAGGTCTGATTGGATTTGAATGATGCGCTTGTTCAACTGCAGGATCTCCTCCTCTTGCTGGAAGCATGATGATTATGATAATGATTCGTACGGTCGATGATGATGATGATAGTGATGATGGATGATGATGGTGGTGGTAATGAGTCTTTTTTAGTGAAGGAAAAATACTGGACAATCTTGTGCTGATGATGATACGATGATGATGGTGATGATGATGATGACAAAAATTTGCTCCATAAATCCGAGGAATATACACCGATGATTCGGGCAGACATAGCACTCGGACGCTCAATCGCAACGATAAGTTCAATCACAATCAATCAAGCGACAAATCAATCACAATCAATCAAGCAACAAATCAATCAATCGCAACTTCAACATAACAAAATATAAATACAAAAACTTGTTTGTTGGATGAATTGTATATGAAACCTACAATTAATGCTTTATTTTATTTTATGCCCTGTAATTAGCAATTATGACATGTTGTACTCTTAATTAATTAATTAATATTATAATGAAGGTATTTATAAATAACGAGAGTAAATTATGTTAAGGTAAACTCATATTCATTAATTACTAATTTTTTTTATTAATATGCGCGTAACAAATCAGGTAGGTTACATAATAAATATGTCCAACAATTTATAACGTCACCCAAATTATGTCATTTAATGACTAAATTATATATATATATATATTTACAAATTTATCGTTTTGTTTTTGTTGCAATTAAAATCACTAGTAAACCGTGAAGATATTCATGTAGATGACGAAACATTTAGTCCAAGTTACGCATGACTGAACCATGAATCACAACAACAACCTATTGTACATTTGCAATATTGTACTTGCAATAACTCAAATTTTAATTGAAATAATATCAAAGACATCTGCTTTAGCGACTTCCTTTAATTCTTAATTATTATTTAATAATTACAATTCATAATTCATACGCAAGTGAATTAATAATATTATTGTTACAAATGCTTTCATTACTACTTTGGATCGACTTGTTTTAAAATTGCTTTTACATTTACAATTTCTATTACCTCTTATCGTTTTCTCGAACAAAGGATCAAAAACAACAACATAATAAAACGTTTAAAAAACAAAATTAATCAACCGACACGTAGAAAAATTAGCCACGCAGACATCAGAGCAAACACAGAAACACACATAATAATAAAAGAACACAAATAATAATAATAACATTAACAATAATAGTTATAATGATGATGATGATAATAGTAATGATAATAATAATTTTATTAATATTATCATTTTATAATTTTATTTTAAGAAGGAGCAATATTAAAAGAGACAAAAAAAACCTTTTCAAAGATGGCTTTCTGTTCGAGCAGTTTCTGATCCAACTGGTCGACCTCGTCGAAGACCGAATCCTTCATGGTCTTCATTCCGTGCATCTTCTTCTTGATAGCCGTCATCGTGTGGAAAGCTGCCATCGCCATCTCGTTCGGTTTTTTGTGTGAAAAGCGAGAGAAATAAACTCAGGAAAAGGCGACAAATGCGAATCTCCTCGGGGGCGATTTTGATTACGAAAGCTGGTTGATTACGACTGACTCGTATTCTTCAATCGCCTTAAATGATCTCAGGACGACGGAAAAACTTAACGACGAGAGAAGAACTTTTTCCGAAGAAGATCTTTGAGGAGCAGAGCCTCGAGGAGAGAGTTGAGCAGAATGACTACCCGGGAACGAGTTTACGTGAGTCTTAAAGACTGGGAGCTTGCATTCCTAAAGTTGAATACCAACAGCTGGAGAAGCAGCCTAAAACTCTGCTTTCCGAGCAGCTGCAGTTTCGAGCCTTTTCGCCTTTCTTTTATTTTTAGTATCGAAGGTACAATGGTCTTTTTCATCCAACCAGCATCCCCATCGTCGGTGGGGTGTCTCTTCTCATGCCACTCAATCAAGGGGGAGAACTTGGTGAACTGGAGATTTTGATGATAAAGTTATTATTATTATTATTATTATTATTATTATTATATTATTATTATTATTATTATTATTTATTATTATTATTATTATTATTATTATTATATTATTATTATTATTATTATTATTATATTATTATTATTATTATTATTATTATTATTATTATTATTATTATTATTATTATTTATTATTATTATTATTATTATTATTATTATTATTATTATTATTATTATTATTATTGTTGTTGTTATTATTATTATTATTATTATATTATTATTATTATTATTATTATTATTATTATTATTATTATTATTATTATTATTATTATTATTATTATTATTATTATTATTATTATTATTATTATTAATTTATGCTTGTAATTGCTGATGGGAATGCGATTCATTAATATAGTCTGATAATTAATTAATACAATTAGCAACCTTTTTTACTGCAATTATTACAATTACCTTAGTCATTACAATTAATAATCGTCAATTAAAGAAATAACAACATTATTAATTCTAATAATTATGTTAATTAATAATAATGATGACGATAACGATAACAACAACACATCTGACTAACCAGCACTAGCATAAAAAAACAAACAATCGTTTATTATTAATAAACCAATGCAGCTCACTGAGATTTAGAAAGAGTGGTTCAAGTCAGGTTTTCCTGTTCAGTTGGTTGTTGGTTCTCACCAGGGAACCGAACAAGAACCAACTCAGGATAGCATCACGGAATTCTTTGCCTGTGCAAGGCACATTCTAGGAACACATTCACACGTGCACGCAAAGAAATCACACGCACTCAAAGAAATAAACACACTCGAGGGCGATGATAGGGCAGGTTATTGTAAATAACTAGCAAGCCAATCCGAGGAATGCCTAACGGTGAATTCCGTAATAGCGGGAGAGATAGATTAAGTCTGTTTTTATTCTGAACTTTCAAATATCAAAGGCCGATCCGAGAAACAATCCTTATAAGGAGTTCAATTTATCGACACCTGCAAAACGGGCAAAAAAAAAACATCATTTACGTAGTAATCCCTTTTCTCACCTGTGCATTTGTTTTTGAACAGGTAACATGTTTTTTTGATTATTTTTGCCGGAGTTAGAAGCGTATGTTATCTTAACGGCAGATTTTCAAGTTCCCGAGTGAATGAATGAATAAGCGTGGCATATTTTTTATTTTAGCCGACTTTTAACTTAATGACTACGTTTAATGAGTTATTATTGAAATAATAATAATTATTAAAATAATATTTTTGCATACTTTAATAAGCTAATTAAAAGCAACATTCATTAAACTGGCATTTATTTGCCAGATTTTATCATAAAAACTACATCAATAAATTAAACAATTAAATAAAATTATTTTAAAGCCTAAAATTACCATCCACTTTTCGTTTTATTTTCTACTCTGAAATTTCAAAGCAATTAATAATTATTAATACGCTATCCACATCTCAATTAATTCATCCAAAAATAGAAACAAATTCAACCTATCAGTAAGAGCGGCTGAAAATATCTATGAATAAACATAAAGTAAAGTACTTCCTACTCAAAACTCGTAAATTCTATTTTGAAACAAAAACAAACATTCCTGCCTCCACGAACACGTCTCGTAAATCAAAGATTTTTCACGCGTAACTGCTTCCTTCCTGTGATTTCCAACCCATCTGCATGCCAATTCATTCATCCATAACCAGACATTTTTGGCCTCCAGGTACAGCTATCGCGGATCCCATGGTGTATCAATTTGATAATAAATAGAAAGCAAAATAGAAGATAAAATAATTACTATTTAACAGTTTAACATTTTAAAACCCAGGAGGGTTCCACCCAAACGTCTCGTAACCATTCAATGAGCTTACTTCCGTAAACATGGATGAGGTGAACTGATGATGATGATGGTGGTGGTGATGATGATGATGGTGATGATGGTGATGGTGGTGATGATGATGATGGTGGTGATGATGATGATGGTGGTGATGATGATGATGTTTAAAAGCAAACAATGCACAGTGGTAGAAGTGTTGCTCCACAGCTGGGAACATTTGAGGCATCCAGAATTTTCAGGAATGTTTTGTAAAGCTTTTGAGAGTGTAAACGTCAATGCGTTATCGAAGAATCTCAAGCGTTAAGAATGTTAAGATGGCGGATTGTTTGTAGGTCTCTTGGAAGTGTTGGTCAGTTTGCCTGATGGGATCGATGTATTTGAATGGAATTAATACATTTGTTTTGAATTACTATGCCTGAATTTGTCGTTAATTAATAATTTTGTTATGTTTTGTTAATAATTTACTTTTTCAATATCATTTAACTATTTAAGGGATTTAATCAGACCGGATGCTAAAACGATGTTATAAATAGCTTGCAGCAGAGGTCGATCTACGGCTCAGAAAAAATTCGTTAAAAAATAAATTATCAATTTGCTTGGATTTACTGTGGAAGAAGTTGAAAATTTAATTAATTTGATGTTAAATTAATTAAGTTGATGTTAATTTAATTAAGTTGGTGTTAATTATTACTCCATTATATATCCATATCTAAATTATTGTAATTTAATCTGGGCATCCAATTACGCTACTAACTTTCGTCCTTTACTCATTCTTCAAAAGAAATTTTTGCGTATAGCCTTGTGTTTACCGTATAACTCTCATACAGATATTAATATTTTCAAAAAGTTCAAATTACTCAAAGTTCACCAGTTAAATCTCCTCCATGCCGGTATCTTCATGTACAAAGTTGATCATCACATGTTGCCTGCATCATTTGGACATTTTGTTCTCTAAAGTCTCATCCTTCCATTCATATAATATTCGTTCATCTCGGGATTATAGAACCGCTTTTGCTAAATTGAATGTTAAACGCCGCTCCATAACTTGTTTAGGTACAGCCGTCTACTCCAAGATACCAATTCACATATCTGGTCAATCAAACATTCACTCTTTCAAGCGTCTTTATAAACAAACTCTTATTGACTCACCATAAACTGCACAATTCAACAATCACTTCATCCGCTTTTTAAAATTACATTATTTGTAAATGGACATCCAACAGCGGGAGTTTTTTTTTCCTTGTAGGATGTTTCCTGTTCATGGTTGATGTTATGTAATTATTTTTTTTTGATGTATTATATGCAGTTAGATTAATAAACTCCAAGAACAAAAAAAATTTAATTAAGTTGATGTCAAATTGAAAATTTAATAATACGCTTAGTTTGTACACAATTAGCAACAATTAAATACGAAGCATTAATTATTACTATTATGATGGAGTTTGATATTATATATTCATAATTAATTATTTGCTTAAATTAATTAAATAACAATTACCGTTTCAAAACAAAAGAATTAAAGGAACGAATATGGTATAACATCAGAATAGGAAGCTTGTTAATAATTTCACAATTAACTGATTAGTAAAGTTTTTCAATTAACAGAATAATAATGATGCAATTAACCAAATAATTAGACCACCTCTAAATAATAAATGAACTCACGATCAAGGCGGGTCCTATTTTACTAATTACTCAGGCCATGGGTAATTAATTAATAATAACATGGAGTCGTATACATAATTAATAACACAAGCAGACGGGTTTTACTTTTTTTTTAATTAAACAATCACAATTAGCGCATAATCAGTCCCACTAATGATCAGTTGTAATTTCTGTTTTAAGCCACTTCAAATGATTTTCAATTTAAATTTCAATCATTTTCGTGAAACATTAAGAACTGATCATCATACAATTTATCTTGGAATGATGACTTCAATGACGTGACATTAAAAACTAAGCGCCATTTTATTTGGAAAGACTTTAGAGAGTCATGAAGGCTTAAAATCCTTAAATTATCATTCGGTATTTTTTGACGGAAGTTCCAATTTTGCCTTGGCATGCCTGTGATTGTAATATGTGTACATGTTGTGCATCCTGCGTATAAATAACAAGATAACTTTTATTGCGATTGTTTAATCTTTAATGTTTCACTACATTAACATTTTATACGATTGAAACGTAAAACGTATTAGATCACGTGATTGACCTCGACGTAACTGGTTAAAGGATTGGTTAATTGTTGACTGAATTTAGATTGACAAATCAAATTGGTTTTTCATTATTTAACTAATTAATAAGTAAATCTGTAATTAAATATAATGAATGATATGGTAAATTACGAAACAATAAGTATAATAACCTAATATTATGCAATATAACATTACGGACATTAATTCGCCAAAAATAACTAACTAGTAAAAACTGACTAAATTAATTAAATAATTAATCAACTAATTAATTATTAATTAACTCACGCCAGCGTCATGTAGATGGAGAATGAAAGAAATGTAGACGACAAAAGAACTACTATCAGAATCGTAGTCATCTTGACGCCTTTAGGTTCGGTGAACGTGTATCCTGGACATGAATTCCGAGCGATTTAAAATTAATTCATGAACATTTTAAACGATTACATTTTTAAAATTAATTCAATGTTTGATATTTATTTGGTTTAACGAGCAATCAATTTAAAGGAATGGACAATCTTATATATTAAGTCAATATTATCATATTGTTTAATAAAACATTTGCAGTTAATTTTTAATATTTGACTAACTAAAATTCATTTAACTAAATTATGCAAATTTATAACAAGCCTCTACATTATTTTTAATATTAACATTCGATTTGTTGCTCATGATAGATTTATTTAATTAATAGTAAATTATGACAAGTGATCGGATTTATTAATTAAAAAAGAACTAGTCACATGATAATGCATTCTCCAATATTGTAATTGTAATAAACCCACTATATTATCATTAAATACTATGTCGCAATTGTCATACTTTTTAGTATATCTATTATTAATCATTGGCTGAAATAATGATAATAATAATAATAATACTAATAGTAATAACAGTGACTTAATAATGTTAGTAATAATATTAATATTAATTATATATTAATAAATAAGCGGCACTTTGACAGTCGCGTCCATTCAGTGAGGCAAAGCCAGACTTGCAGATGCATTTGTACACATCGTTGAACTTTATGCAATCCATGCTTGAGTAGTCACATGACGAACACCCTGCTTCATCTGTTTTAAGTAAATAACAATAATAATAATAATAATAATAATAATAATAATAATAATAATAATAATAATAATAATAATAATAATAATAATAATAATAATAATAATACTAATAATAATAATAATAATAATAATAATAATAATAATAATAATAATAATAATTAATAATAATAATAATAATAATTAATAATAATAATAATAATAATAATAATAATATAATAATAATAATGAATAATAATAATAATAATAATAATAATAATGATAATAATAATAATAATAATAATAATAATAATGATAATAATAATAATAATAATAATAATAATAATAATAATACTAATAATAATAATAATATAATAATAATAATAATAATAATAATAATAATAATAGTAATAATAATAATAATAATAATAATAATTACATTATATTATATTGTTTTGTTATGTTATAACAACACTAAATATTATTAAATAATGTAACACAACTAATAAACACAGAAATTGCAAATGTGAAATGTAATGAATTGTTGTAATGAATAATGTAACACAACTAATAAACACAGAAATTGCAAATGTGAAATGTAATGAATTGTTAATATTACCAAATGCCATTTTTATTATTATTATTATTAAAATATTAATAAATAAAGTTCTGAATTTCAAGTAATTCTCACCTTTGTCCATTTCTGCCAAACATTTTTGAAACATACAAAAAATTTAAAACGTAAAAAATAATTTCAAACTGTAAATATTTGTCTGCTTCTTAATCGATTATGACTTTAATATTACTTTCCAATGCAATTTTTACAAATAAATATTCAATAAAATATTATATTAATGAGATATTAATAATTAATTAGTGCCTCGATTATTTAATCGAATATTTGATTAAATTAATTATATTTTATATAAAATGAAATAAGTAATTTCTGATTTTAATTAATTAGTAATTCATATAAAGTAATTAGTAATTCATTAATAAATTAATTAATAAATAATTCAACGAAATAAAACTTATCGACCCAATATGCAGAACCTTCCCGTCCATCCAGGGTAGCAGTCCCCGAGGCACCACCCTTTCATGTCAATGTCACAATGTACCAGATCAAACACTGACTTGTCGATGCTTTTGTGGTAATAATCTGTAATAAAGTAGTAAAGCCTTATTATTTTTTAATATGAGCTAGTATAGATTGCAAGTATAATTTAATGTTTATTATTTACTTGTGAATTTTGTAGAAAATATTACTTAATTATATAATTTGCTTATACTTATACGTATAATTTATAATTTATAATTTAAACTACATTCAGAGATTAGTATTGTTAAGAAATTTCTGGCTTGATATTTTTACAAAAAAATTAAATCTGTTAATGCACTTCGGGATGTAAAAGGCCCTCCCGAAATTTATTTTCATGCCATGAATAGTGGCGCTACACAAATGAAGCACAAACATTCAAACAGTAATCATTTAAAACCCGCATACTGTAGTAGGTGACGAAGATTTTTGTTCCACCGCAAAGTATGCTCTTGTCCCCGGTGCAGGGAAGCAGTTCTTTCCGACACTCGTCGAGGTCCACGAGCATGTATTCTGTCTCGATGTTCGTGCAGTAACACGAGTCGCTTGCCTGTTTATTACGACGATCAAGTCTTACGGAGCTGCCAATCCAACTTTTTTTAAGACTTATTTTCAAACAACCAAATTGTCTTCCAGGTAATTCAAATAGAAATTATAACTGGATAAACTGAAAAAGGTTGACTACAATAAAAACCTAGAGGCTATAAATAAGTGTATAAATAAATATAAATAAATTGATAATTTATATTTACGGAGAAACTGTTAAATGTTCACTGACATGTACAATGACCATATGACCGTAAATAAGTTAGCAAATAATTAAATGTAAAAGTTAATTAATTACTAGATAAACAGTAAAATATTAACTAATATCTACAATGACTACGGCCATGATAGCTTCATTTGAAGAACAGTATCTGAGGCATTTGTTGACCGTCATTCCTTCCAATGCCTCTCCGACGTGATGCTTGTAGTAACTTGTGCACTTCATTGAACGGAATGTCAGCAAGCGAGGCACTAATTAATTATTAATATCTCATTAATATTCACACATATCGTGGTTAAAATCATATCTAGATTGTTCATTAGTTGCCGCATTTGAATTGTCACTTCCAAATGTAATTATGTAGTAAGAATTAATTTATGTATTAATTAAAAATTTTATTAATCGGTATTAATTCAATAGTCAACAATTCAATAGTCAGTAATAACTTTCCTAATACTAGTCATAATTGTAATAAATAATTCATAATCATTGATAATCATTGATAATTGATAATGAGCAACTAATTAATAATTAATGGATATCAATCAACAAATATCCATTAAACATAACCAGCCACTTTGCAATAATAAACGAAATAATAATAATAATAATAATAAATAATAATAATAATAATAATAATAATAATAATAATAATAATAATAATAAATAATAATAATAATAATAATAATAATAATAATAATAATAATAATAATAATAATAAATAATAATAATAATAATAATAATAATAATACTAATAATAATAATAATATAATAATAATAATAATAATCATAATAATAATAATAATAATAATAATAATAATAATAATAATAATAATAATAATAATATAATAATAATAATAAAGTACCAACTTAAGTAAGTCGAGTAAGCTCGTTGACCTCTGCATTCGCTTGTGGGCTTCCATCCAGTTGGCATTTTGTAGGAACAGCCACAATTTAAACCCTGAGTTGATGTTATTATTATTTTAATAATATTTATTATTATTATTATTATTATATTATTATTATTATAAATCATTTTTAATTCTAAGCATAATGATATTTAAATGAATTAAATGTTTAATTCCAATTTCAGTTAATAGTTACGAAATGTCAGTGACGGTAAACAAAATATTTCTTCCTGTTAATTAATTGTGATTATCTTGCGAGATTTATTGAACGCAAATGAGGAATAAAATAAAAATTAATTAATTACTTAGTTAACACAATGTCGAACTCAATTGATTGTTTAGTTTATTACTAAAAATTGATTGCGCATTTAAATTAGTTAATCAATCAAGGAATCAATTGCACGAATATTTAACCAAAAAATCAGTTAATAGGCTAATCAGTTAACGAATTAAATTAATGAAGAACAATAATTAATGAAAAGTGGACCAGCCATTTCTAGAACGAACAGAGTTGTGTTTCTGTTACATTCTTCGATGCACTCATGCTTCCTTATCAACCAATCCGCTTTTTCAGCTCTCGAGAAACAACCGAAGTATAACTGCCTTTTGGTCTCCCCTTTAGTTGATGCATTAATTAGTGGTAACTTTAATTAATTAAGCATAATTAGCATGATTAAGATAATGACGACTTAATTAATTACCAATGACTTGATTGCCTAAAGCGTCGATTCTGGGTAATAGCGTTTTGATTAGCTTTGATTAATTAACTTAATGAAATCAACATAAGTAATAATTAATGAGTAAGTAATAATTGCTTACAACTTATCGTAAGATAACATTACTTAATCACATTCAAAAGTACCACAATTGTTTATAAGCCCGTATAAATGAACTGACGCAGACTGTAGAGTTCAATCTCTGCTAAGGTCATGCCCTCGTGACCTATGACGATGTTCAGCGATGAAACCTGGTAAGGCGGGCAAGTGATTTTGACAGGATTGTCCAAAGTTTCTTGTTTTCCGACGTAGAATTCACAATCGAAGGTTTTTACGTCATTGCCCATTGCTTTGTACAATACCATGTTGTCTGTAGACATCAATCAATCGATCAATCAATCAACTATTCAATCAATCAATCGCGTCTTGTTACTATCGTAGGCTTTTCCATAGATGAGGATATAGTGGATGGTACTGATCACCCTCAGGAAGACCGAGATGAAGATGCATTTCCTGTCCACTTCCACAGTCGTTTCACGGTCTCCATCCGTCAAAAGGTACGCGGAATTCTCGAACGAGCAGCCACTGGCGGTTAGGTTGAATGAAGTGAGCTTTCCTAGAATTTCCACGGAAAGTGAAAAATTATTTCAATTAATTATTAATTAAACCACTAATTGTTTAAACGCTAATGCTAATATTGACAAGCCAGAATGTGTTAAATAAAGTTAATTCATTAAAGCTAATAATCGATCTGTGGTGTGTAAGTTGTCGAATAATTCACCGTTTAAAACATCAGCATTTGATTAGCAAAATGATATTGACGACGATGTCATTATTTATGACCTCTGTGATGATGACCTCTTGACCTCTATGAGATCAACGTGACCCAACACAACAATTTCTAACAAACCCTGAGTGGTCCAAAGTAATTGGAGAATTGCCAAGGTTCCAAGAAAACGTTTAATATTAACATTATTGTTATTGTTATTATTATTAATATTTTTATTCAACTGCTTAATAATCATGATATTCTTTGCAAATTAATAAGGATGTGACTGAATTTTTAATGTCATGTCTATCATTGCGTATCAGCGTTTTCGCGTGTAGATATTTTCAGCTAAAATTTTGTAAACAGAATGACGTCATAACAAAGAGATGAAATAATTTCTTATTATTATTTTATTACATTCTAATATTAATTAATTCTTCTATTATTGTTGACCACTGCCACTATTACTACTACATTCGTTAAGTACACTTTTAAGGCAAATGTCACTCCTTTTGTGAACTTATTTTATGGAAGACACAGAACAAATTACTACACTTTATTTTATTATTATTATTATTATTATTTGGCTTTATGACATTAATAAATCACTTCAAGTTCTGTGATTATTTGATGAAAGTTTGTAAGAATGAACATACAGAATAACTGTTGTAGGAAATAAATGAGTAACAGTTAAAACTTAATAACATCTAATTTTATTAAACTAACTTAGGTCATTGGAAATTGAATTAATTATCACCATAATCGTTATTATTATTATGACTATTAATCAATAAATTTTGCCCCTAAGGTATAATCTTTATATATAAATTTTGTCGTAAACATAATCAGTATTTGTAAAAATAATTTTCCATGAATCTTTTTATTTGCTCTCTGACAGTTTTCAAGAATTGGAAAAGCAGACCACTAAGGGCACATCGATATGAGGGATGTGCAACTAAAAGTTATGTCAATTTTTGCTTTCAAAGTTATGGTTCAATGGTTTACTGGTTGATTGGTTCAAAAATTGATTGAAATCAACAATCGAGATTTTATTAACAAAAGAATCGAAAAAGTTCGAAAAAGACAGAATTAATAAACGAAAAAGTCTTTGATAATAATTTTAAGGCCACAGCTGTTAAAGTCTCAGGTTCACCAAGCAGGGGGAAGACGGTTCGGAATCCGACAGGGTGAAATAATTAATTAGTTAATTAATTTTACTGGTTGAGTCATTGATCATATAATCCCGTTCGATTAAGCAGTATTTAAAAGGTTATCGTTCGACATTTCATCTGAAAACAGGGGAAATGAAATAAATCTGCTCGGGAAAACGATTGGAAAATACGAGCAGAAGATTCGTCGGACGACATTGTAGAAAGTCTCAGGTAAGTTAGTAATCATCACATCATCCATTTGCAATTTGTACAAAAAGTTCAAATAAGTACAAATGCTTGCAATAAAGGCCACAAGCGCAACTCCACAACAAGGTAGGAAATGTATAAGAAACAATTGTCTCGGTCACCTTAAATCGATAATAACCAGGTTAAAGATTTAAATTGCTCGTAATAAAATATCAACGAAATAATTTCAAATGCTTCCTTCTTTGTTCTCCCTGCTGAAAAGAGGGTTGTGCTGTCGATAAGCCTTTGCCTCGTCGCACTTCGACTTGACCTTCTCGCGAAACATTTTCAAGCAGTTGAAACAGTTGTCGTTGATCTGATTGAAGTTGGGTTGAAAAAAGTTAAGCCAAATATAATAAGATTATGTTCCATTACGTAATTGTAGTATTAACAAAGGTATTTAAACAATGAAATACCACCAATGGTAAACATGATATAAATGCGATTGAATATGTAAATCAAAATTCCAAGCAAATCAAAACATGTAAAACACTTTTCAGAAAAGCAGACCCCTATGACATCTGATTCCACTACCTTCCTTGACTTGCACTCGGTGCAAAAGTTGCCGTAGCCCGAGGCGAGCTCGCTGATGACGCCGAACATTTTGGTGTCCCTATCCCCATAAATCTTCCTCCCCTGTTCTACCGAGTTTTCGAGGTCGAGCACTCGTAGTTGGAGGATGCTGATGAGGTTTTCAGGCTCTATGAGTTTGTAGTTCGGATCTTTCTTCAGCTCCGTGAAGCTCTTTGATTTCACCTGAGGTATGATTTTGTTATTCGCATCAAGGGGTTAAGATGTTTGTTTTTGTTGTTGCACTGTATCACATGTCATTTTGTGACTTGAAAATGGGCAGTGATGTAGATGGTAATTATAAATAATATATGTAATCTCAAGTAATAATTATATACTCCTGATAAATGTAAAAATAATGACTGAAAATAATATTCCTTGAAAATGAATAGTGACTTAGATGGTATAAATAATAAATGCAATTATAAGTAACAATTATGAACTCTTGGAAATAATAATTTTCCTCGCCTTGTCGATACACTTCCCTAGCAATTGGTGAAGGCCATATTGTTGAGCCGTCACTAACAACTCCATATTTCCATCCTTTGTCAAGAGAAATTCTTCACATTTCTTCTTGACCTCATCAATCTGATATTCCTCAACAAGAGGAAGCAACTGGTAGACATTTGAATCTGATAGTTGAGACAATGATAGTAATTACATAATTGTATAAATAATTATAATTACATAAATAAATAATTTTATTATTTGAATTGTATGAGTTTAAAATATTAACATTGTAGTAATGATAATTTGAATGTGTTGATCAATTCAATTGGTTAAGCATTACTAATGCATAAGGTTTTGTAACAATCTGTAAATAGCATCAAGTTGTTCAATTTTGCATTTGTACTTTTAATGTTAAATTTAATAGCATCCCACCATTGATTGCTTTAATTGGTGGATACATGCAGTGTAAAAGCTCAACAAATTCGTCAACTTTCTTTCCAGGCAATGGAATTGAAGATTCCTTGCTTTCTTTGAAGTTTCCTAGAAACATGGACCTAAAAACCGGAGACCAGACGGCCAGAACTTCTTTATGCACGTACAACAATTGGTCTTCCACCTCCAGTGTAACGCTGGACAATGGATCTGATATTGTGAAATCGACGAATTCCTGATCCATTGTGATCAACTTTTAATCTGTTCAACAATGTCACAATTTCACCTAAAAATGACAGATTTTAAATAATTAATATTTAAGCTTATTAAACCTGAAGGTCTCTTAATCGATCAAACAAAGGACTCTAAATGCGCCGTCTTCAATTCAGTTGGAACAGAAACAAAACGTCGTCTGCTTTTTATTAATAGACAACCTGACAATACGTTAAATTTAGCAATCCAGCAACATCGTTTGAACGGTAATAGTTTCTGAATAAAAGAGTTAGAGCCATATCAATTCTATCGTCTGAAGCAGCTGATGAATGTTTATAAACAAGTTATGTCCTTGACGTCTGCTACTCATGTAACATCTGCAAGACACAATGCAATTTGTTCGCCATGTCGCTTAGAAAATCTTTCAAATCTTTTATAATTACAATTTGAATCTGTTTGTATAATTTATACAAATGCTAGTTATGTCTCAAAGTGTTCTTGTTCACTTATGAGTTTAACTTATTTAAACTCCAAATTAACAATTAAACATTTCTATATCTAATTGATGTATATGCATTTATTATATAAATAATTTGTTTTATTTAAGACCTGTTGCTTACAGACGCAAATTTGGTATGATTTAATTAATGTTTTTAAGTTAACTTTTAAAATAATTGTTGTGATTCATTTATACGTTTAGTTGTCATGCCTTCTCGTTTCTGCTAATTGACACTGAAGACTGCTCCGGTTTTAGCAATGGCAAAGCGAATAACTCAGGAAACATTCAATAATGTTGTTTTGGAAAATATACAAGACTTTGAAATGTCGGCAGAGGAGGCTGTTGAAGATGCCACAAAACAATTTGAAGCTCAGGTTTTATCACGTTTTATCTGAATTGTCATTTCGTTTTAATGTTTTGGAGCAATTGCTTTTTTTTTAATTTGCGAATTTTACCTTGTTATGTAACTTGATGTAGTTTATAAAGAGCCTTCACATTAAATATTTAATTGAAACTTCTGCTGCTTTTGAGTGAAATAAGTTTCAAATTTTTGTTTTATAACCACAGGGAGTCAATTTGATGATGATTATCAGGGACCCAAAAATGTTTTCAAAAGAGGGCCTGAACGAGGAGGCTTCTGCTAAAAATGAGCTGATGTTGTCATTAAACAATCTCAAAGCCATCCTTGAAGCTGGATGTGAAGCATCTGGTGTAAATGAGAACAATTTGTTGCAGGAGTGCTCAAAGCTTCAGAGCATCTGCAAACGAGGACTTGCAGAGAGGTGTTTGGCCACTATCGTAGGAGCCGACAACATTCTGATCGATTGCATAGCAAAGATACTGAATTGCAACATGTCTGATATAAAGAATCGTAGTTTAAAGTTGAACTTAGACAAATGTCCCCTCCAAAGTCTAAATCATCTTCTTCAGACATACGGCTGCTACTTAGAGAGTCAACCGGATATAATGAATCGTGATATCGAGCACGCCCTCATGACCTTGCTAAAGGATACTGCAGGACAACTGAAGCACAATAAAATTGATGCTCAAATCGTTCAAGTTGCAGAAAATCTTCTCAGCATTTTTGCAAAGTTTTGCTTCATGCACGAGAACAACAGGCAGTCGTTCATTCAAGGAGGAGTCGCCAGGATTGTCGTTGATTTGCTCGACTTTTCTAAAAAGTGAGAAGTGAACGCTTTAACCTATTTCTAACTTCTTATGCATTACAATACAGTAATTCGATACAATACATTAATACAATACTTAATGTAATGAACTAGGCTGGTTATTAATGAATAGGTAAGTCATATTGAATAGCTATAATTGAATGAGATGAACAGATAATACCATGTTATTTAAACCTGCAGGGCCTCAACTCTGGAAGGATAATAAATCTGAATGAAAGCTATGAAGTAAAATTGTAACACATTAATAGTACCATCATAAATTTCAGAGAGGAAGGTTCTGATTTGGAGAATCTCGTGGTCAAGGGATGCGCCCTCCTGAAGGCTCTCGTTGCCGACGACGACATAAGAGTCGCTTTCGGGCAGTCCCACGAGCGATGTCAGACCATTGTCAACCAATGCAACGCTCTGCCTGTACTTTTTTCCTTACTCAAAAGTTTGCAACTCGAATATTGGTTTTAGTCTATTTATGTTAATTAACTTGTTTAGGTTGGAAACTATGACAATAAAGTCTAAAAAGGTACTGGCTATTACTCCTCATAATAACAATCTCTGTTATTGTTATTTGTTATTAACTTATTTCTAACTTTTATTCCAGAATACAAAGAAAAAAGAGAAGCATTAAGCAGCATATTGTCAGCCATAAGTCAGCTTGTTGTGAGAGATGAGTTTTGCGTAAAAGTATCGGAGATGGGCGGAGTTGGCGCTGTCATGGAGATATTAAAGCAGGAGCTGCAAGATGGCAAGAAATCCCCAGTTCTCAAAAGTTCAATTCAGGTAATTTCAAGTTGAAGATCTGTTTTGGTAGATTCCAATTTATTCCTAAGTGGCCAATCATTTATGAGGCATTTCTGAGTGAGGGCACTTGTGGATGTTAAAGCTAGGTTGCAAAACAAGGTGCACTTTGACTGTTACATGTGTGGATTCAACTTACTATGACTTGCACGACAGCTAACCAAGATCAGGTCAAAACCATCTCTGCTGATAATGATATCAAAAACCATCTCGGTTGATAGTGATATATTTCTGCGATGGATTGAATGTCAGCTAGTTAATATACAACCTGCGTTGTGATGTTATTTAGTTGAAATGTATACAAAATGTTATTAACCTTCTGTTATTTCAATGATACCATAGTACAATTTCCATGGTACCAAAATGCCTCTTCTGTTGCATTGATTTTGATAAATTTTGAGAAATGTTTGCGCATCTAAAACTGGAATCATCAATTCTTTTCAAATTTTCATCTCAGCTTCTGAAGAGCCTCTCAGGAAGTGACAAGATCAGGGTCGAGGTCATGTCACAGACAGAAGCACCAGGACTGTTCTGTGAAGCCCTGGAACGCCACATGAAGGATGTCTCAATGTGTGAAGCCGTTTGTCTCCTCGTGGCATCTCTCGTCCTTCGTTATCCTGCTCATGGAAAGACTTTCGTCGAAGAGAATTCAATCCACGACCTTTTGGCTAGAGTTATGGTGCTGCACGAGAAGTCGTCAAATGTGCAGGTTGTCGTTGTTATTGTCAATTTCTTTGGTTGCATAGAGTGGTTTTTGGTTATCATTGGGTGGTATCAACAAGCATTACCACAAAGTACACAAAAGTGATTATGCGACCCAATTCTGTCTGAAGAGATGTTTCCTTTCATTTTCAGTATGTTTGCATTGGTGCACACACTTATACATTGATTGGTAGTTTTATGTCCCTTGTCAGATGATTATCATTGTTGCTATTATTATTATTATCATCATCATTTCTAAGGAGAAACTTTGCTTCATTCTGAATTTCAAAGATATGTAATGATATTTTATTTAATTTTTCTCAAGCTAATCTCTTAAATGACCATCTACTAATATAATAATTATTATTATTATTATTATTACATTTATTTATCCAATATTTTACGTGCTCGATGTAATCCCGAATGGATTATTATTACATTAGTTATTATTTTTTATTGACCAGATCACACTGAGTGACTTCTCTAACTTTCCCATTTTTAGAGTTCATGCAGTATCGTCATCAGGAACATTGTCTCCAGGAACCCCGACCTGAGGTCGTACTTCCTCGATGCGGGGATGGAGAAACTGCTGAGGAAGGCTCTGGAAAAGCATCAGAACTCATGCAGGGATGAGATTGTTTACGCCCTAAGGGATCTTAACTGCGAGGTTCAACTCAGGGAACTATGGAAGGGGACGGGCAAGACCTTGGCCCAATGATGTTGATGACGACGGAAGGAAAGTGGCAGTAGTTGATATAGAGCTGTATGTTTTGTGTTTATTTCATTGCACTGTTATCAACATGTTGTTTGTAAGATTTCTTAGTTTATGTTTAAGAAGGAGATGATTTAAAAGGATTTTGATGGCCTTAATGGGTAACTAGAGTCACCAAGCACTAAAATTATGATTAAAGATTGAGCAGTTTCGATATTTTCAAACGAATGTTTCCCGAGTTGGCTTGCGGATCACCAGGGGAGAGAAGCTGCCAGGGGCCTGCCCAGGTCGATGAGTTCAGTCTCGAGTTTGAACGGTGGCTTGTCAGGCATGACGATGCTGATCGTGAGGCAAATGGCCAACTTGTCCTGCAAATTTAAAGTGAGCTAAAACAAGATCCGAATAAAAAGTAATTACTCCAATCAATAATTAGTAAATTAATTAACCCAATAAAAAAGACGTCAATAAACCTTAACTCAAACGTGAGTGCATTTATATGGGAAGCAAGAGAAAGCACTAAAGAGATAAATCACTCCCTACTTTGAGTCTCTGCAGGTTGCAGAACTTGTACTCAGGAGGGTCAGTCTGTACTTCTAGGACTGGTTGGATGACCTGGTTGACCCTTTCTTTGTGCAGTTCCACCTGGATTGAGTAGTTCAGGTGGTTGAAGTTGGTAATGATTGGTTTCATGAGGAGAACGTTGGAAAGGTATTTGCTGAAGGACAAGACTACCAGGCCCTTGTTGTCGAGCGGAATGTGTACGTTGCCTGGGATCACTTGGTTAACATGTGATTAATTAATAATAGCAATAATAATAATTAATTTATAACTGATAAGAATTTACAAGTTCATGATGAATCTGGGGAAATGTGTAATTCTAGCAAATTGATTAAAGAACGAGTATTGCTGAGCACGAAATAGGCCCGTGTGACTCAACATTCACACCTTCAAGCTTCAACTCCATTCACAAAAAGCTCTTTCAGTTATTGTTGGAAAAACATTTGTGTGCTTATCAAAAGAATTTAAAGTATTCTGATTGAATTTTTTTTTGTATTTTGTCAGACAGATAAAAGATATCTTTAAAAACTATGACATAACAAAGAAGGCATCATTTGTAGAAGTCACAAAGTTCGAAACCCAGCCTGGACTGCCACAAGCCATTGGGAAGGGGCGCTGCATAAATGGCTAACAAAAAGTGCCTCATAATGCTATGCACATAAATATATGAATTGTTATGACAATAATATAGGAATACAAATAAAATACATTATTATTATAAAGAGGTTATTATTGCTTACCATGGGCAAACTGCCAAATGTCTCTGTTCCTGGACGTGTCCTGCTCTCTTTTCCTGGCGATTTCATCAGAACCATGATAGCTAGTGGGAATTTATGGTTCCATTGTAAATATTTGCAAATTATTAAAAAAAAAGGTTATAAAGTTAGGTAATTGTAATAATGAAATGATTTTTAAAATAATTAGGTAATAATGATAGTAATGTTTGTTATAGTGTAATTATCATAACGATAATGTTTGGTCATAACCAGCTCGCCACAGGATCCCAGAGGCTCCTCTCTGGTTCCTCCAAAGTGATGTCCATCTGTGGGTGTTGAGGGTACTTTTCTTTGTTGTAAGGACACCTTTGAAACTTGTGCTGTAACTGTCCGTAAATCTCGTTCACTTTCACCTGGTAAAAACGGGTTGTTGAGAAAAGTGTGGTGAATGGTGACACGTATCAAGAATAATAAAAATAATGGTTGTGATGACGATTCAATCAGACAACTTGACTAACATCTGGGTTATCGAGCACATCCAAGAGATATTTGTTGAATAGACCTCTTGGATTGCAGACATTGCTACCCTCCTCAAATGATTGCTCACCAAGTATTCTTGAATTAATCAAATTAAGTTAATTTGAGTTCATTTAATTAAGTTAATTTGGGCGTGCAGGTTGGCCGAATGGGTTACATGCCTGCATACGGCGGTAATGGCAACAGTCGTAATGTGTCTATTTGGAAACCCAGCCTGCACTGCCGCCAGAGCCCTTGGGAAGGAGCGCCATATAAATGGTTACAAGAAGTGCCTCTGACACTATTTGACACTGCATATTATGCTGTATAAATGAAGTTACAATTAATTAAAGTAATTATTTGTATCTAGTAGTAACTTGATTAATCAGCACTGGGTCGGGTTGTTTGTAATGCCTGGCTAATTAATTAACATCAATAAGTATTTATAGTAGTTGAAAAAGCAATAACATCCTTAAACTGAAGATAATGCAAAAGATTAATATAATTACATAGTGACACAACTTAATAATATATTAATAATGTTGCATAATAATGCAATAAGAAACAACATTTCATTCACAATAATAATAATTGTTTATCATTTACAATAATATGTAATAATTATTTGCAATAATACATTTGCAAAAACCAACGTGGCATAAATGATGACATAGTTGGGAAGGCTCTTCGAGGGTTTTGACGGGTAAATCTCTTCGACCTGCGAGTGTTCGGTCCTGCAAAATAAACCTCACATGAGTGCATCTCTGTGAGTGTGAATGTTTGTGCACTTGAACATTAATAATTATACTTGCCCAGGCTAGTGTCTGGTGGATACATCGATTTATTGAGAACATTGGAATAGGACAAAAAAGTAAAATTAGCAAATTGTTAAAATAAATGCTATTTTGAAAAATAAAATTTTGAATACTAAAAGCAAAACACTGAACTCTTGTCACAGCAACAAACCAAATGGAACATGTTAAATGGTTATTTATCAATAATGGCCAAACTATGCAAAATATAAATAACAGATTTTCAAGGACAAGGATGTGTCATGAACTGAGAGATATTATTAGAGATGTAATTATATTCGTAATAAATATTTTTAGCATTGTTGTAACTATTTAGATCCTGCTGCCTCATAAGTTTACCTCAGATGCCTTATCATTCATATCGATGTGAAAAGTCAATAACCTTGAACTTGGTTAATAACGTAACTAATAATCATAGTAATAATAATAATAATAAGTACATTTACAAAGCATCGTAAGCTTGAGCATACTTTTATTAACAATTATTTTCATAATAACATAATACAATTTTGTGTTATTATTTAAAGAATATTACAATAAAATCTTGTATGAGTTACATATGTACATATATACCTCATAGCAACAACTTATACAACAATATCAACTAAAATAATAAAATTGAGACAAATGGAATAAGTAATCAGTTAGTATTTAACAAACTGGAATGAATTCAAACTATAAATTATAATAATAAATAATAATAACAATATGAAGAAGGCAGTTACTATAAAGTAAACGAAGAGAGTTCAACTGACGTCTGCCGACACAGATCAACGAGCACCATCAGCATCTTGGGGCACTTGTTCTGAATCTGCATCATGCACGACTCGATGCACAGCGACTCTTTGACGTCGTTACCCTGTCGAAGATCCCAGGGAACCAGAAAGTGCTTGTGCTCGAATAGGAAGCCGTGACCCATGCAATAGAAGATCACTGGAAGAAATGCCACAACGTTATTAACAATTAACTATTATTATTATTATTATTTTTATCATCATAATCTTCATCATTGTAGATGGCCAGAAAGAATGCCATAACATTATCAGGTGCCTCTAGGGAAACACTTATGATGTGTCATGCAAATTAGCTATTGTTATTATTATTATTATTAGGCTTGCAAGTTGACTCAGAGGGTGTCATCCCTGCGAACAGTAAACAAATGTTAAAATCAATCCATGACCTTTTGTCATCAACAGTCATAAAATCAAGTCACGATGTGTTTATAATCCAGCTCGCACCTCGGTAATCATCATCATTATCAGCTTGTTCATTACTTTTGATAATCACTTAGGTCACATCATTTCCTTGTGGCATGATAGCTATTAATATTGCAGATATGATTTTCCAGAAATTGATCAATTCTGCTCCATTAAAATTTAAGCTCAATTAACACAATTAGATTGATTAAATTAAATGATTGAAATCAAGCCAACCATATGCATCCTCAGTCACCAGGTGGCAGAAGAAATCCACTGCCCTCTTCATCTCGTCCAGGGTTTGATCCAGGAGGGCAATGACCTTGAAACCCATCTTCTCAAAAGTCTCCTTGGTATGGTAAAGGTCAAACTCCACTGCCGGAAGGACCTGCCCGTAACTCCGGTAAAATGCATTTCCAATTACCAGCGCTACTTTGTCTCCGGCTTTGTAAATATTAAATTATAAAATATTAAATTGGATCTTCTCATTCTACGCATATTGTGCCTTACAAATTAACTATTTTTATTAATAGTATTAATTACATTAATTTATATTGATGATTACGATTGTGATTGTGATGATGATCGTGATGTTAATAACAGTGGCGACAAGGAGATGATGATGACGCACTGAGCAACAAGCATTGATCATAAAAACAACAAGTCAACCTGTGTATTGGTTTGGCTCAGGGTTAACCTCAAGCTTAGCCACCTTTGACATTGTCTGGATGTTCTCGTCGACCTGCGAATAAACTCTCACCTGGTAACGACCTGCACTCTTCTTGGAGACATTCTCAATTCTCAACTCGTTCTTATTGGCATCTTCAATCCAAATAATGGACAGGCTTGTTTGTGTTTTATTAATTATTTTTAAACTAATTTGATAATTTATTTTCAATCCCTTATTAAGCTACCACAATAAAAATGTGTGTCCTAACTAATTAATAAAGTAATTGGTAATTTAAACAGACAAAAACCAATGAAATTATCTTTAACTACTACAAACTTTTATGCTAAACCCTTACTTAGAAGGGGCCTGTCATTGTGGAACCACTGGTACTTTAGGAAGTCCGTGGGGTGCTGGGCCTCCACCTTGAAGACCACTGGACCCCCACATTCACTTGATTTGTTGGTGGGTTGGAGGATGATTTGGGGTAATTCTGTGGATAAAAATAATTATAATATAATATCGTAGAATAATTAATAATATCAGTGCAGTGAGTGTTATCGCAAAGGAAACATGACTCGGCCAATTAAGTAATTAATCAGGTAATGATATCAATACGGGAAAGTGTCACCACAAAAATGATGTGTAATCAATTAGGCAATCATTTCACGATAGAAATAGGGATAGAAGTATTTAAAGAAACACCACAAGCCAATACCATTTATATCAGGGGTCTCAAACACGCGGCCCTCAAAGGCATTTCATGCGGCCCGCTACTGCAAGGATTCTTGCAATGTTTGGCAGTACATATGCACGTGAACAATTTTTCTCATCCATGAAAGTTAACAAGTCTGTACTGAGGTCACAGCTCACTAATGAACATTTGCAAGCAACACTGAGATTGGTTTCTTCTCACAAAATCAAGCCTAATATTGATGCCCTTGTTGACGCAAAACGCTGCCAGGTCAGCAGTCAGTACAGAAAGTGACTGAAACCTAAGTTAACCAAATACAGATACGCCAGAAACGATACATAAATTGATTACATTACATTTGTAATAAATGGATTTTAGAAAGTTTGTAAAGCACTACGTTCTTGTTACGTTGTCTTGTTTATATTAACTTTTTATCATTTTAAACAAGTTCTGGCTATGCGGCCCTCGAGGAACTTTACAAGTCATCACTTGGCCCTCGGAGCAATTTGAGTTTGAGACTCCTGATTTATATGGTGGGCATTCCTTAAAATGGTCACATTGTTGCGAATATTATTATTTTTTATTATTTAAAAATATTTTTTTTAACGTTATTACATTTTATTTACTGCCGTTCATTTGGTAATTAACCATCTGTTGGTTAGTTTGTATGAAATAATGTGCAATGATTCAATGCATTCTGCTAAAATAACTCACGAAAAGTCTTGCTCCTCATAATATCTACAAAGAAAAACTTAAAATAATAAACCTAATCAAAAAATACACAGATCAAGTAATTAATATAATTAACAAAATATAATATATTATTATTATTGTTATTATTATTATTATTATTGCTTTAACATAAAAATCATTTTGAAATACTATTATTCACATTGCATTTCAATATTTGATTAGATAATAAGAATTTTAGCCAGTTTTAAAATAATTGGGTCTGGAAAACCATTAAAAAACTAACTATTAAAACTTGCTTTATTACCAAGTTCTCTGATCTGCAGAAGTTGAATCAAAAGTAATTTTTAATCTTCATTACAATGACACATTATTGTAAATGTAATAACTCAAATAAAAAGTAGTAACAGTTAATAACAATAATAAGTATAATTATAACACAATAATTCATAATAACAAATAATAATATAATTCAATCAATAATAATAATAATTACAATAATAATAACCCAAATAGTATAATAAAAATAATAATACCAGTAATTATGAATAAAAACATTTTAGCTCTTGAAATAGATGATTTTTAAGATCCATAAAATGAACTCACCTCTCCAAAAGGGCATTTCACTGAAATCAATTTATAAAAACCATTGAATTAACATGATTATCCACAAATTAATTAATAATTACATAGTGATTAAATATAACTTGTTATTTTTGATTCTAAAAAACTACACCATCAAATCATCACATGACATCACCAACACCTTGATCATGATCACAATCATCATCTGATGACTCACCTGAGTTGTTGGGGTCAACTTGAACCTTGCACGACTTGGACATGAGCCACGTCCAGTCCGTTGTTTCGTGGAAGTTTTGAACCCTGCAGGTGTACGTACCAGAGTCTGTCGTTCTGTAATATCCACCATATTTATATATGATACAATGATGATGATTTTACATACGATGATTAGTTTATATGTGGTGATGGTGAGTTTACGTACGATGATGAATTTATATTTGGTGACGAGCTTGAGGGGTTGAATAAGGAGTTTAAAATGATAATTAGATGGTCATGATTATTACTTTGGGAAACATGTACACTGTACCTAAACTACCAAAGCTAAGGCCATATAGGGCAAGGAATGTCTCTTGTTGTTTCAGTCTCTGTTGTGTGAGAGGGAATGAGTGTGCATGTTCAAGCAATAAACCACTTGAATAAGTTTTTTTTGTCTAATCTATGAGCAGTTGTGATTATGACATTTATAATGGGTAAATGATGATGGCAATGCTAGGAGAATATGGATGGATGGAAAGATGAGTTGATGTGTGAGCCTGTTGATTGATTGATAGATCCAATAAAACAAAAATGAAAAAATAAGAAACATCTTATGAATGAGATGGTGATAACGTGATTATTACACTTAATAAACAATAAAATGATCATGACACAATCATTAATGAATAATAGATTATTATAACGATCATTAAGAGCCATCACAAAACCTGGCATGTTGGATGATTAGAGTACCCTGCTTGTCTGTGCTGACCCTATCCTTGCCTCTGAACCAGACGTACTCCGGGTAAGGAAACCCGATGGCCTCGCAGTGGATTTCCAGCCTCTTCCCTTCCAAGATGCTGATGTTGCTTGTGGGCTGTTTGGTTATTTCCAGGGGTTCTGGAGAAATTGATGGATTGTTTAAAAGCAAAATAAATGATCATAAGGAAGAAGATGTGTTTACCATTTAACTGCTTGAAGAATAACTTAAAATCACAGAATTAAATGAATGCCGTCGTAAACTTTTTTAATTTAAACTGTTCACCGTTTAGTTAAGGTGTCCTAAGCGGTTGTAATGTTGGTGCTTATATTAAACTTGATTTATTTAACACATGCATTTAATAATGGCAATGTTTCTAGCACCTGTAATTATAATTAAACAAATATAATCACGTTTCAAACGTCACCTGGATTCTTAAGATATCTGAGGCAGTCTTCAAATTTCAACTTATCCAAGTAAAAAACCAGTGTTTCAACAGTCATCCCGATGGAGTCAAATTTCCTCAGCAAACTTGAGGAAGGGCTGCCTCCTGAATAAAGGCATCTGGCGCATCTTTCGGTCTCGATAGCACTGACCAAATCATTAATTGTTGATGTATTTTCTAGCATTTTTCAATTGAACACAACATAAAATTTGAATTTTTCAGAATTAATTGATAGATGTTTTGCTACTCTAGAGATGATAAAGTAGTCACTTCAGTTGAAATCTGGTGTTGCTTGTAATTTCAATTAGTTTTCTCCAGCTCGAATCGAGATCAAGGCGTTCGCAGACGGCATTGAAGATTCTAAATTCCAAACCCGTGAGTTTCATTCGGAAGATGTTCTCCTGCCACCACCGTGCTCTGATTGTTTGTAGGAAGTGAAAAAAAATGGGGAAGTCCCACAGTTGATGTGCTCGTCAAAGCTTTTTTTTCTTTAATTTTAGAACATAATATTAATTGGGCAAATAATTAAATAGATAAATAAAACATTTTCAATCAAAAATAATAATTTTTATAATGCAATGCTACTTTAGGAAGACTGGTATTTTGTTATATGATCTAAATATTACTTTTAAACCAAAAGTCGACCAGTTATAAACTTTTAACATTTGAATCAAGGGATCAGACGATCTATTATGAAATCGTGGAATTGCAACTGATTGCAAGCATCGTCAGACATGTGACGATCGCTTCAAGTTACGTAATGTAACCTGTCTGTCTCAGATGAATAGGCTCTTAAAGTAATGCCACTCTCTTGAAGATAATGATGCAGCACACGATATATCGACGAACATTTCATAATCAGGTCACTTTCTCGAGTGAACCGAAGAAAGATTTCCAGAGTCAAAAGTTCACTGGGAGGTGCGTCGGTTAAGTAGGGAGGTTGCCACAAGCTTGCATAACTTTCAAAACGAAGTCTTTGCGATATTTTTAGAGTTTACATATCAATTTTTAAACTTATAATTTAAGACGTATTTTTTTCCTTTTGGAGGTTCAATGACTGAAAGCCATTACAATTTTTTGTCGTCATCAAAATATTGGAGGAATTCTCAAAATTATTGAAAATGGAATCAAATGGAAGGCCTAGCAGAAACGACATTGATGTGAAAAGGAATCGCAGGAGATCCAGGCAAATTCAATTTTTAAATGAACATTTTCACTTCATTTTTGTATAAAAATGGTAAAAGCCTTCTTTTGAGATATTTCTTGAATTGTAATAATAATTACAATAACATTTGGAACTATGTCAGAGGCAAAAATGTACATTTGCTTGTTTCAATCTGTGTAAATATTTATCACTTGGCCATATTTCTAATAATAAGTAATAATAATAATAACAATAATAATAAGTCTAGACAAAAGTAGTAGCAGTAGCAGTTGTAGTTGGTGCATTAGGAATCATGAGTGAAGATTTTAGCAAATAAATTGAAATTATACCAGAAAAGTTGATTGCCAGGGATATAAAAAACTTAGCTTCGAATGAGACTGTGTGCATATCAAACGACATCATAAATAAGTTCTTGGTTGACTGTTGGAACTGACATTGAAAGGGCAATGGTTTTTGTTTGTCTGGTGTTTTTTGTTTATTTAACTGACTTTCATAACGTGAGGTTAAGAGGTTTTTTTTATTTAATTAATTATTTATTGTTTGTTTTCGTTTCCTGAAGTCTCTTGATGAGACATGGCAATTTCAATATTTGGCTGTTTTCAGCTTAGTTTGACTTTGAATAAAAATAATAACGATAATTAACATCAGATAATTATTAATAATGGTAATAATATTGTTATAATAATGATAATTAATATTATTGACAATAATAATAATAATAATCTACTTAAAAGTAACGTGACCCATGACCCGATGTACTCCTAAAGGTCGCTGGGTGGGTATCGATCCACGGCTGCCGTCGGTTCAGCCCTTTCATCCCCGATCGAGATCAACGCGAGAGTCGAAGACGACGAAGAAAAGGACGACGACAGCGAGACGACGGCCAACTTCTTCCGCATGAGTCGGAGAAAGAAGATCACGGTGATCTTGTTCTGCTTGTCGAACTTCTTCATCGGACTCTTTTACTCCATTCTCGCTCCGTTCTTCCCTACCGAGGTTCGACGTCATATTTGACGTTATTATTGATTGTAATTGATCGCAATTGATTGTCATTGCCATTGTTATGCTTATTTTTTAGATATTACATTTTTATAAACAGTTTCTCTCATGTTACTCAAAAGTATTTTAACTGTGTGTGTCAAACAAAAGTGTATGAAATTCAAAGGAAGCAAACAAAAATACTAAAAAGAGTTTTTATTGATGTAAACAATTTACTTTAATTTGGTACGTTTTTGTTTGATGAAGCTCAATTGGCTTGGATAGTCATAGATATTGTTAAGTTGTATAACTTATTTAAAAATTAAATTCACAAAGTGTTTGTAATATCTAAAATAATTGAAATTGATCTATCTATACACTATATGGTCTAATACTTTTGTTTTGGAAAAAGACATTTGTGATGAAGCTGTATGCGATGCGATAAATTTGATATCATTTTTTAATTCTGCATCCAAAAAAATTTGTTAAAAAACTGAAAATGAAACAATTTTTTTTCACTGCAGGTCAATGTTATTTAAGCTGATTGCATCATTTAACTGGGATGCTATTTTTAATATTTTGCAGGGATATTGCAAAAACCAAAGTGTGAAGTGTTCTGATTCGCATCACTTTTGATGTTTCTCCAATAAGTTTGATGTAATGCTTGTGATCATAAAACCTGGCCTGTTGCGAGGATAAAAACTCGATGTCCATCTCAATCAATTCACATGAATTTATTCATTTTATTTCGAGTTTATTTGGTTGCAACTTCTAATTGATTTATTATTTTGTATTGTTGCAATTACTTCCCAATCATTAATAATTAATTATTTAATTAATCTATTACAGGCAGCCAAAAAAGATGTCAGCAGTTCCATGGTTGGGTTCATCTTTGGATCGTTCGAGCTCGTCCTTGTACTTGTATCACCCATTTTTGGAACTTACGTGAGTGTTACTTAAGAAGACGGGCATCAGTGTCATCATCATTGTCACCATCATTATCATCGTCATCACCACCATCAAGATCATCGTGGTCATCATCATCATCATCTTGTCATCAAGACTTTGTTGACGGAATCTGGTCCTCGTCACTGTCATCTTTGTCATGTTTGCCATCACCATGCAGAGTCGTGCAAACTTTTTTAACTCTATTATTTGTTTCAGCTAATCAACTAGCTTATAATTAATCTTGGAGTATTTACTATTAGATAACTATAACCTATAGCCTATACTTGCAGATGAGTAAGATCGGAGCTCGGTTTATGTTCACGACGGGTATGTTCGTCTGCGGTGTTTGTGCCATTCTCTTCGGGTAATTACAAACTCTAAATCGATTGCTCATTAATATTCAGATAATTATGCCGATTGCCATGTTAAATTAATTTTTTTTTAATTATTATTTTTAATTGCACTATTAATAATACAACAGTGCAACTACACAAATTTAAGATTTAAGCAGCTCTTAAAAAACTTTATTGAGTGAATAATGCAGCCTCATTATTCAATCATTAAAATGATTAATGAACTGGACAATGGGCGGATTAATGTACATAATATTTTACTGATTAAATAACTGATTAGCAAGTCAGTTATTGAACTAAATTAAGAGACTGTTCTGATTAATGAACTAGATAATTGACTGAATAAATAACTAATTACCACGCTAATTAATGAACCAAGTAATTAATGCCATTCAGCTTCCTAGACAAAGTGGACAACAATAGGAACGAGTACATCATCCTCTGCTTCGTCGTTCGAATCTTCGAGGCGATCGGAGCAGCGGCTTTTGGCACTGCAAGTTTTGCCATCATGGCCTTCAACTTCCCAAAACATATCGCCACGATGTTTGTTAGTAAATTTATTTAATTATTTATTTACTTACTTATCAATTGCATCACAATAAAGCACTGAGGCCTCTTAACCTCTAGGAAAAAATAGAAGCAATATTAATTTTAATATGTTATTGTTGATAATACCATTATTGCTATTATTATTATTATTATTATTATGTTATTATTGTTATTGTTATTATTATTATTATTATATTATTATTATTATTATTATTATAACTACTGTTTTTTAATAAATGCTTTATTAATCCGGTATTATAAAAGGTATTGAGAATATTTTACAAAAAGTTATCAACATTGAAGAAATATAACTTAGAGTTAATACTTAATACTTGCTAAACAATTAATCATTAATCAGCAAAAGCATTAATCATTAATCAATAATTAAACTTTGAAATTGGGAAGATTGGCAGTAAACGAATCCTTAGGTTCTATTACATTACTTATAACTATTATAATATGCATTTTAATTAATTAGTCAATCAGTTAATTATTAGATCATGCATTTTATTAATTATTTAATTAGTTATTTATTAAATTAACCGTTTTAATTAATTAGTCAATCAATTAACTATTAAATTGTGAATTTCAATTAATTAAGCAATCAGTTAATTATTAAATTATACGTTTTAATTAATTTTTCAATCTTTTGTCAATAGTTAATACAATGATTAATTATTTTATAAGATTCATAAATCGATTTTTGTTAAGGAGTCTATCATAAGTGGTGCCTCAAATCTTGCTAGCGTTATGAATCTCAAACTCCTGGACACTTATTTCATAAAAATATTTATTATTAATTACATCAGCGTAAATTTGGAAACTCATACTTTATTTGTGAAACCACAGGGGACACTGGAGACTTTAACAGGCATCGGCCTCATGCTAGGACCGCCCCTGGGTGGAATTTTGTTTGAGGTTTGTGGAGAGGAACTGCTAATAACATGTAATGTTATTTGCCTTAATTACTATTTAATTATTTGTGGCTCATTAATTGTTCGTCTAATCACTTGAATATTTCATTCATTGATCATCTCTGTTGGATGCAAATGAGCAGCATAAACATGACTCCTTACATGTTGAGAACAAATGCTTTTATAAATATAAAAATTTATAATTTTAATTAATTATTTAATAATACTACTAATAATAATAATTATAAATATTTAATATGAATAACATTATTTAAAAGTATTTCTTTGCCAAAGGCTGATGAGATTTTTGAAAAAAGCATGATGATGATGGCGCTGACGACGATGATGATGGGGATGATGACATGTTGGTTGTTGCCAATTATAATAAAGTCTGTTACCATTATTTTGGTTATTGTTATTTTTGCAATCCATTCTTCTTGTCACCTCATGATCAAATAAAATATATAAAGTAATGATGTATAACAGGTAATTAATAGAAATATGTAAAACAGGCAAATAATAAAATTTTATAAAATGTAAAGTATTTATGTAAAGTATATAAACAAATTAAAAATTTCTCAGTTCGGAGGCTTCATTCTGCCATTTGCAGTGCTGGGTTCCTTCCTACTAATGGTTGCCCTCATTAGCATATTCATGCTTCCAGCTCAAAGAGGTTCATTATAATTATTATAATTTGAAGGACTTAATCAAAAGTTGAGACTCACCTTACAAACATTTGATATGATTTATCATCGGCCGCTTGCAGAAATTGTAAGGGGTCTGACGATTCTTTGATGACGATATTATTAAGATCATGTGCAATTTATTTCACTTGTATTTCTTTATTTTATGATAACGTTTATTAAAGAATTAATTAGGTGAATCTAATAACTGAGAGTTTATGTGGTATGTTTATAATATATATAAATTATAATTACTTGATTTCAAGACATCTGATTTCTTTTGAATTCTATTGTAAATATTTGGATGTCAGCAATGTCGGATGCGTCCAATAGCATTTTACTGCTATTTCATCTTCCCACATCAATGGCTAATAATTAATTTTATTATTATTATTATTATTATTACCATCACTACAAATATTTAGCTACACCCTTTGTATGTAAATAATTGAAAACATTTGAAAGCAAAACTACCAAAATACTTAACCAATCATTTACCAGTTACATCATTGCCTCACGAGGGTTCCATATTTTCCCTCCTAAAAATCCCCATCATCATCATGACCAGCTTCTGCCTCATCATGGGTTCGGGATGCTTGGGATTCCTCGACGTCACCCTGTCGCCATTTCTGGCTGAAAAAGTAATTTTGTTAATTTGTTTCTTTATTATGTTGATATTATTATTATTGATGTTATTATTATTATTATTGTTGTTGTTGTTATTATTTTTTTATTACTATTAAGAATCTTAGCAAATCTTTTATTTTGTCAATCCAGTTCCACCTCACGCCGATGTGGGTGGGTTTCGTCTTCCTGGTGACACCCATCGGGTACGCTGTCATGAGTCCCATCTGGGGTAGGATTGTTGACAGCAGGGTGAGTTTAATTATCATAAATGATAATAAGTTAATAATAGCATTAATTTTGTTTAACTGTAATTAAAAATTGGTAAGAAAGTATTATCTTGCTATTGCTTAATCACAATAAATTTAATTAATCAAATTTTTAAAATGTCATTTTGTTGTCATTATTTTGGCAATTCTTCATCAGTAGGTCTTGGCCTTTGAAGGTAATTATTTTGATTTGAATGGATTAGTTGATGTCTTTGGTTCTATTTTTAGCCCCACCTTGGGCAGCCATTCCTGGCCCTGGGTTACATACTTGCGGGTGCATCCTTTTTTTTCATTGGACCTGCTCCCTTCTTTGGTTTCTCGTTAGTTGATATATTATAATTATATTATAATTGTTATATTATTTTTTTTTTATGTTTATTTTCTCAGCCAAACAAATTTTTAACTCGATCATAGACGATATAAAAAAAACTTCAACAAATATTGAAAGTTCCCATTCTGGGCCTGAGAAAACCCTTGGACATAATCAACATTTAAAAAAACAGTTCTTTCATTATGTAATAATATTAATATTAATAATAATACCTTGCTGCAATCCAACTCGTTTCCATCGTTTTTGAGTTTTACACTTGTGATGCTTCCACATCCATTAAGAACCAGAGAGAGCTGTTGTTGATAGTTCCTTAAGAAGATAGCTCAGTGGAGAAGCCAAGTCCGTGCCAAGAGGAGTACGATTTTGAAGAGATCACAACTCCTTGTTGCAAACTAATGCTGCCACAAGAACCTGCAGAGAGAGAAACCCACTTGGACGGTTGTTTGTCATCCAAATATGAATGTCCCTGTCGTCATATTTTTGGACTTTGTTGATGTGTTCTTCGTCCAACGGGGCCATATCAGATAGGATGGTGACATTGCAGTCAATTGATCTCTCTCCCATTCCACCAGCTCTAGAATTCTGAGATTAGCTTCAACATTACTTTGGGGCTTAATTTTTGTGATGTAGGTTTTCTTGGTCAGCTTCTTTTCTAATTGGGGAACAAGATCGTTATGCCGCTCTCTTCTCGCTGCATCCACATCTGGAAGATATGGTCCAGGCACCCGGAATCAAAATATGCGTTCATCTCTGGATGATATCTTGAGATCAGCCCTGACTTTGATACATTGCATGTATTCACTCGGGGGCATTCCGAATTGACCTTCTGCTAATTCCTAACCCTTGCGTAAACGATTGAAGCCCATATCCATCGACCGAGTCATACAAACTTTTTTGTACTTCAGTTGTATCTTGGCTGCGGGTCCTTTTGCTTTTCTGAAATTTCTGTATTCGCAGAGAATTGCGCTGTTATCTTTCGACATATCAGGCAGAAACTCATCCTCATTGGTCATGGACTGCCCCACCATTGCCGACATTAAATTAACTCTTACGATCGGCACCCATTTTCTGATTGGCAACAATCCAAGTCCTCATCCTTAATTCTTGCTTGGAAGAAAACAACTGGCATGTCTTTAGGAAGTTGCAGCCATTGTCGCACAGCAGACCTTATCTTGGTGTCAGAAGCTTTTGGAGAAAGCCAAAGCCTGAGATTATTGTTATTATTATTATTATTGCTATTATTGTTATTTTTTTAAATTATTATACGTCTCTGCTCAATTAGACAATCTGCGAAGGTGCACAGACGCCATTAACGACTGGCACCTCGTAAACTTCCTTCAACTCAACCCTCAAAAGTCCGAAATAATGTTCATCGGCACTCCTCTTCAACTGAGAAACCTATCCCCTCCATCTTCAATTACTATCGCTGGCACCCTTCTCCCTTCTTCTTCTACCCTAAAACTTCTCGGCGTTACTTTTGATTCCCATCTCAGCTTTAAACAGCATGCCTCCTCCATAGCAAAATCTTGCAATCATCTCATCTGGGCTATACGACACATCCGCCCACTCCTCTCGGTTGACATGACTGCTGCTCTCGCCCGCTGCCTGGTCCTCTCCCGCCTTGACTACTGCAACTCCCTCCTGTATGGCGCTCCAGCCTCTCTTACCCTCTCCTTTCAGCGCATTCAAAACAAGTTAGCCAAACTTGTTCTTCTTAATCTCTATCTCACCAGCTCCGAGGCCCTGACACAACTGCATTGGCTACCCATCCATCTTCGCATCATCTACAAAATATCTCTGCTCACTTATCGAACATTAACCACATTCAACCCCCCTTATCTCCATCATCTCATTCGCCACCGTCACATCCCCGATCGCCTCCGCTCATCCTCTATAATTCATCTCCATCAACCTGTCCACATATCATCCATCGTCAACCAAGGCTTCTCTCATGCCTCGCCCGCCGTCTGGAATAGCCTGCCCCCCATCATCCGGTCTCAGCCCACGCTCGAGCTCTTCAAGCGCCAGCTGAAGACCCATCTCTTCAAAAAGTTCCTTGAAGAATCAAGGCGCCTCTGACGCTACGCACAAGGCGCCATAGAAATAAACTATTATTATTATTATTATTATTAATTACGTCATATATTATATCTGCTGATTTAGAATTTCAATAATAAAATGGTTAATATACTTAGCATTTATTTATCTAGTATAGGTACCTCACTTAAAAATATAAAATTTAAATTCCTAACAGCCCCAATCTTCCCCTGGTTATTGCCTGTTTGGTTGTGAACGGATTGGGCATCAGTACCCTGGCCATAACCTTCCTCATAATATCCGAGGCTACTGCGTTGGTGTTTAAAAATTATTCGTTCACTAAGTTTTTTGTTCGAATGCTCATTAACACATCTAATTAAATTAGATATTAACATGCCTAATCATTATCAGTATCATTATTATTATTATTTTAATAGTGATTTTATGATTATCACCATTTATTTGATAAATTAACAAAATTTATGACTAAATTGTTTTGTTCTTTATTCTATGGAATTCTTGGCTTAATATTCAGTATCAGCTGGTTTAATGATAAATCATTTAGTTATGAAGTAAAGGTGTGATTTCATTTTATTGGAATATTCAATCTCCTAAATATGTAAAAAAATGTGTAATATTTCTTTTCACGATGTTCTCACCAGGAATGCAGGATACCCAGATAGTTTGGCGACTTATGGCCTGATAGCGGGCATAGTCAATTCCTTCTTTTCCATTGGGTGAGTTTCAAATGAGTTTTAAGTGAATCTGAATCGAACATGAATGAATCTGCAATCCTACTGCATTTCATGTACTGTCCTTCTCCACCTGGTACCTCTATCAGGGGAGGAGTTATGCAATAAAAACTCTATCAACATTGTATAGACGAATTATTTTTGTTCCAATGTTTATTAATAACTGAATGTTCACAGCATCTTCTTTGATTGCTCTCAGCACGATCACCATGTTAATGACAATGCACGTCATCTCATAATTAACATCAACATAATTTATATGACAACAATTCTTTCCCTAAAGTGCTTTCTTGGGACCCATCGGTGGCGGCTTCCTCCAGGACCGACTCGGGTTTGCCATGACGGGGGTCGTCATCGGCAGTCTGACCATCATGAGTGTTAGTATTCCTTGCTTGTTGTGTTCAAGCCATCTAGCAGAACTTGGTGATAGTTATATGATCAACATTATTTTGATTTTTGACCGTATTTGTTACATATTTTCCATTTAACGGATAGATGAATATATCATTGAAAATGTTTTGCAAGCAAATTCATTAATTATCCTCCAGAGTTTGGACTCTCTGAACTGATGTTGCTGTTTCACTGCATATTTTACTTGTATTCTTATAATTATGTTAACATTACAATAATTATATTTTAATTGCATTATTATTATTACATTTACTGTTATATTATTATTATTATTATTATTATTAGTATTATTATTATTATTCTTATTATTATTATTATATTATTATTATTTATTATTATTATTAATTCTTTATTATTATTATTATTAGATTATTATCTTTTATTATTATTATTATTGTCTTATTATTATTATTATTCTATTATTATTATATTATTATTATTATTATTATTATTATTATTATTATTATTATTATTATATGATTATTATTATTATTAGGATTGTATTATTATTATTATTAGATTATTATTCTTATTATTATTAGTAGTATTATTATATATTATTATTATTATTATTATTATTATTATTATTATTATTATTCATTATTATTATTATTATTCTTGATTATTATTATTCTTATTATTATTTTATTATTATTATTATTATTATTATTATTATTATTATTATTATTATTATTATTATTATTATTATTATTATTATATTATTTATTATTATTATTATTATTATTATTATTATTATTATTATTATTATTATTATTATTATTATTATTATTATTATTATTATTATTATGATACTACAATCACAATGCAATTACAATAGCTACATTCATGTAAGCACCACAAATTTTAAATTATTAAACCATTTATTTCTCCATGTACCTGTAGGCACTGATACTTCTGATGTACACCTACTCAAGTTGCTTCAGGACTGGGGTAACTAAGGAGGAAAGACAGTCCCTTCTGCCCCGAATGGCCCTCAAAAGTCAAACAACAATATCCTTTTAACCATCACCACTTGAACTTCTTGATTGTAATTTGTTTCTGTTTTGTTTTGTTTTTTGTTATATAAAATTTTTTTTTTTAAATTAGTATTTGACCAAATCCAGCTGTCATGCTCGTGTTTTGATGATGATCCACCTAATGTTTCGGCTTGTTAATGTTTTTACCATAGAATGAACCCTCCTTTGCTAACTTGTTGGTCACAAGAGTATTAGTTAAGATCAATATTTTGTTATCCTGAAAAAATGCATCTTTTATCATTCTTGTTAGCATAATGAGACCTCGTCAACTTTTAGAGCGTTAAGTTTGAAAGTTCCTAGATTCAAAAAGTAACTTGCATTAATGAAATATTAGTCAGTGTTTTGCTTAAAAAACATGTCATTTGTCAAAACATGTTTGACTGAATCCTGTTGCACTTGACAACTCATCACTTCTAGCTTTTATTGATGATATTGATTGCAGTTTTAGCATGTCATGATTCTCATTTTTAATAAAGAACACTTTTCAAATTCACTTTGCTTGAGTTGATGGTTGCAAGACAAGAAGCAATGGTTTCATGATGCTTTTTCAACCCGATATCAAGACTGTCAATATGTTCTGCCAAATTTATTATTTAAATATTTTCAACAGTTTCAATTACTCCTGAAATATCGTTTTTTTCAAAAGAACTTTGCAAAGTGACTTCAGAACAGTGAAACGATCACTGTGGAGGACTTATTTTTGAAGTTCACGAACTCCCCACTTCTTTAAGTTATTTTCAAAAAGGAAAACCTTCCTTTGAACTTTCTAAAAGTTTTTAATTTCACTTTCTCAATCATCTCAGGCTCTCCACTCTCGTAAGCCAAATTCTTTCTTGCTTTGATCATCATTTGGCTTTAGACAAGACACGAAAAAAGGTCATCTCCACATGTTATCCTGCTGGGGTTTGCCCACCCTCTCTTGGGAAAAAACTGAAATAACGTCCGTTCTTTAAAAAATTAGGAAAATAAGAGTAGTCGGCTGGAAGAAAACCTGCCCTCCCTAATGGCGATTCCGATTAAAGCCATTTGTTTTATTGTTTGGTTCAATATAAAATTTTATAAGCTATAAAAATAGTTTTGATGTTTTGTATTTATTATAAGTTATTATACGTTAATGTAACACAAGGTTGATGTTAATCATCAAAAAGGCCGAATCTAAATGATTTTCCATTCAAAAAGAAGAAAACACCCAGGAAGGTCTCTAGAGTCTGTTTAAATTTTCCTACGTATTCATCGAGGGGTCGAGGTGAATTGAAGAAGCCACCACCATCTCCCGCATCCACGGTTTTATTCTTCAGTTGAGCACCAAAACCGCTCAGAATGAGACGATTTTCTAGTCTTGTGCACATCCCTGAAAGATCTCTGCAAATGACGCTTTTACGATGTTTTACTCCCAGCAAATCTTCCTCATAAGTTTTGCTTCGTAATTTCAGTGAAACGGCTGCATTTGCACTCAAATCCCTGATCATGGTGACAATGAGCTTCTTGTCTCCGTCAACAAAACGTCTTGCCGGTTGTTGTCGCCGATTGGACGAAAAGCTTTTTGCTGGCGTGGGATTTTTGCCTTTCTTTGGAAGGTTCTGACAATTTTTTCTAACTTTCGTCTCTATTTCAATGATCGAAATTTCCTCCACGAGGGCCGATTTGAGTGACTCAAACAATGCTGCATTTGACCTCTCGAACAATTGGAGCAGTTTTGGTAGGGCGAAGTTGATGCTTGAAAATATTTCTTCGACGAGTATTTCAACTCTTTTTCTGGTGTTTTTCTCGGAAAAAATCTGCAATGAGGAATTGATTTTTTATACTAAACCTTACTTATGTTATTTTGCATCATTTCGATCGACATGTCAACTGCTCATCTATTTGTCGATGGTCTGACATGTAGTGCTAGGAAAAGTTTAATGACATCGATATTTTACGTACTTTAAGTTTTCTAACTTGAAATCTGTTCAGAATATCGCAATCCACGAGAACCATTACGATTTCTTCAAAATTATCCTCATTCTCTGTCATAAACTCCGTCACAACATTCCTTTCCATTCTCTCCAAAGCTGACTCGCAGATCCATCCATCGTCGTCGCACATGTTTCCGAAAGGAGCATGGAATTCAAATCCGAAGCACTTCTTAAGATGAACTTTGTTTCCTTTCTATCAAAGTGCTTAGCAACCGTTTGCATCAACACCACTTACACGTCTGCCGGGCTAGGAATGACTAGGCTTACGTAATGGTTAATTATTTTCGAATCAATATCATTTTTAACAGGCTTCACTCATTCTCTAAAAAAGCCCTTGCAAACTCATAAGAGCAAAACCTCAGCCCCTCATGCAATAACAATAATAATAATAATAGCGTCCAATTTTATTAGCATCACTAGTTCTAGTAGCCAAAAACTTTTAAATCTGCTACATATCAATTAATTGCACATCATTATACTTTCAACAATATTTTGAGATTGTGCCAGTCACTTTGTACACTGCAACAAAAAAGAATTTTCATTTATTTAGTATTTAAAAACTTCAACAATTATTTTTAATTGATCTCTTTAACACAACCCCAATTAATTCTTGTTGTTCATGTTTGTGTCTCTGAATCTATCAAGAACCTATCTTCAATCTCATTCAATTCCATGCTGAACTTCCTCAACTCGTCCGAAAATGAAGTTACTTCTGAAGATTCACAGGAGTCATCATCATTCATCATGCATTCATCACAACCTGCAAAGGAAAATGTTGAGATCATTTGATATCGAAATAACTTTACAGAATTTACAAAAATGCTTTCATTAAAGGAGTAGTAGATTTATTTCCTAACTAACAAATAACATAAAATAAATACCTATGTACATAAACTAAAGTATAACTTGATATTATTAATATTGCAATGTCTTGGATTATTATTTGACATGTTAAAGATAAAGTTAGGCTTGATTTTCAAACAAAGACACCTTCTGAGTTTAATGTTTTATGCACTACTGCTTCATATGATGTTTCCTGATGGGTCACAGAAATTAATTCATTATCAGGCTGAATTGAATCACATTTGGAGTCCACATCTGTACTTTGTAAAGGTAGCCTTTTTTCATCTTCAACTTCATGTTGTTCCTGAGATAAATAATCTTTCTGGAGGTTCCTTAGACCTGTACATGAATAGACATTATGAATTGATAATTATACATTTCCTAATAATGGCATCATAGCTTACCTCTGACCTTGGTAAAATACTGTTCTATTAAAGTTTGACGAAGATACGACGCATTTTTATGAGCATAGGAGTCATTATAACCGACAGCCTTGTTAGTCCTTGGCTGAAAATTATTGCAAAAATAATGTAATTCTAACAAGGACGTTTTTAACCATTAAAATTAATGAGCTAACCACTTTTTTAGAATTTTTATTCAGCCACTCATTACAACTCATCACCGAATAATAATGTCGTAGATTATTCTAACTTGGATAAGGCTAGCAGGGCGAGAGCCTGTTGTTAAAAGCCTATGTTACGACGCTAGCAGGTTCAAAAATCTTTTTAACTACTCAACCAAGTTTCTAACTTGGATAAGGCTAGCAGGGCGAGAGCCTATTGTTAAAAGCCTATGTTACGACGCTAGCAGGTTCAAAAATCTTTTTAACTACTCAACCAATGTCAAATTAAATTACACCAAAATAATCTACAAGCATTAATTTTAAAATCGCAATATCCAGATTCTAATAGTTTAAACAACCGGTAAATCCCTTATTATTGTATTGAAGGCGCGAAAACATTTGACCAGTCATTCAAGCATTGCTTGATATTTTAACTTTTATTTTGTAAATATCTGATAAATTAATTTTAAATTGTAAAAAATGCGATTCACGCCTGAGGTTTCAGGAGAAAATGCTTTCTAAGGCTGCTAATATTACACAAGCTCATTCCTACCAGAAAGGCGACCTTTTGTTTCAAAAACTGTTTTATGTCACATTTAATTAATATGAATAATTTGTGAATATATGAACATTTTATTTACATTTCATTGGTTTATTATTATTTCTTAGTCGGGTCAATAAATATTAATTGATATAAGACGAGCAAGTAATTTGCAATAACATCGAGTTCCAGTTATTCAACCTTCAAGGGCTATGATACCGGAGTAAAAAAAAGGGTCGTTTTTATTTCGTGACCTGTGAAAACAGCAATTAGTGAACCAAGATATTATTCTAATTAGGAGCTTGGGATTTGTAGATTTTTCTTAAAGCAAAGAAGCCAAATCACTCAAAATAGTTCAGAACTTTGATCATTGCTTCTTTCCATCATCGCTTCTTTTGAACTGTTTATTTGAAATCGGATCTTTATTTTTAGACATGGAATTTTTAGGTTCATTCCTACCTTTGTTTATTTGCGATTGTGGTTGCTGGACCTGCCTCCATTTTTTCAGTTCGTAATTTGCTTCAATTTCACTGATCTCATCTCGGGAGCTTAGACCAGTCGTGACTAAATCATTAGTGTCGTCTTGCAAATAAACCGATGAAAATCTCGATTTTTCTGGATTAGAAAGTCGTCCTCTGTCATTGTCCACTGCTGCCTGACCAGGCCCTAACATCGGAGATTCAAACTTCTCTCCAAAGTAAGGACTCGAGCACTGAACACCCGTGAAGTCTTCCAGTGATCCACTCTTTATAACGTTGTGTTTTCCAGATTTCAAACCTGGCGATATTTTTCGTGGTTTGTGATATTCGTTTTTAAACGACGCTCCTCCAAATGGATTTTCTGGCCGGCCGCTTTTTGTAGTGTCATTTGACTCACCGTTTGTGTTTGGTTTATACTGAGTTATGCGTGATAGTTTAACTTTCTTCTCCTGCATGGAAAAACCAGTAGCATCATTTTTGAAGCTTCGCGAGCCACGTTGAGAACCGCAGGCGATCGACTTGTGCCGAAGCGTTTTCCCACTGGAGTGTACCTCTTCATCGTGTTTCCATTGGAAGGGCTTCCTACCTCGACGAACGAAGACAATTTCGTGGTTTTTTAAGGTCACTCCAGCGTGTTGACAGTCGGCGAACCTTTTGTTTAACATGGAGATGGCTTTCGCGTGAAACTCCTGAGGGTAATTTGGAGATTTCGTGCCATCGATCCTGTTCTTTGATTTCGAACGTTCGTCGGATTCGGGAGAGTTTGCGTTGCGAGATTCGTTCCAGAGCGACAAATCGTGAACATGAACTTGTTCGTAATTCTGCTTTTTAAGCATTTCAATCCCCCTTTTAGCGGATTGTTGATATTTGGAGATGTTTGTGTGTGACGCAAGAAAAGATATAATTTAATCTGAACTGAACAAAACGAGCAAATCTCTTTTATACTCTAGCAAATTCATAAATAATACAATAAATACGTAGTTTCCAAAACCGAATAACTTCCACGTTGTTTCAATGAAAACTCATTGTCGGCTTAAGATAAATTAGTTTTATATTTCCGTGTTGTCGTCGACGACTGAATTTAGATCGACGTGAAATTTGTGGGGCTTGTCTTTGAGCGTGGATTCCAGCATCTGAAAAGCATTTGCAACTGAAAGAGCCATTTTACGGCAAGTGACGATGCTGTCGCAGAGATAAGCGTGGCACTCAGTTTCTCTGGAGTTGCTTGACAATTGACGCACTAAGATGAAGACGAAAATCTTGGCGTATCTGTTGTCTTGAACGGCGTAAGAGATGAATTCAAGAGGAATTAGACCGACGTCTTTTACTTTCTTCGTCGATCTGCTCTTTGGATGAAGCGAGACCTGGTACGGACATGGCAAATTAAATTTTTGACATCTCTTTAAGATCATTGTAGAAATTAATGTCAGTTCAATAAGTTTTTGTAGTCGGGCAAAACTTTGAACAAGATACCAGATTAAGGAAAACTTTTTTAATTAATTAAGCTAATTAAGAATAACATTTGATTAACTAACCACCTCATGGTAATTTATTTTAATGGTAAATAGTAAAGAAATAATACAGACTTACTTGTTTGTCGTTAAATAGAAGCATCACACGTTTTACACCACAAGTTTATCATTTTGAATCCTGAAGACCAACCTTAAAACCATCCTCTTGGACTTTGACGTTTATGAGTGGAAGGTCGTCTTTTGGATCCAAATTCCTGAGGTCCCTGACCATCAAGTCCACCGGCACTCTCGTCACCTTCGATCCCCAAAGACCCTCGCAAGACCTGCTCCCCACGTACTTGACGAGAAACCTCTGAGGCAGAGCACCGACCGTGACGCTGGCAATGATCTCGTTCCTCTCCTTTTTCGACATCTTTCTCTCTCCCGGTGGAGCTGTCAGACTTCCAAGGAATCTTTTGAACGTTTGTTGGAAGGAGTTGATCTTCGTTCCATCTGCCATAGAGACGGCCGCGTCAGACAGGTTGTTTGTTTCCACCTCGCCCATGTCCGTTCCGTTCGAACTGAGGCTGAGTCTGTTCATCAGGTTTGCGTGGTCGTCCTCGATTTTGCAGGCCATCTTCGATGTTTGCGGTTGAAAGTTTTCCGAAAAGAAAGAAGTTTGTTTGAAGTCTTGTAACGAAATGCAATCATTCGCCCACAAAGGTGAATGTCAGAACATGTTTTAAGGAAATCATGAGAGGTTTTCGGTGTGGCCGATCACGACTTTATTCATCGCTTTCACGAAAGCTCGAATGTCTGCTGCGTTCGATCTAGTTAATAAATTAATAAGACTCTCCTACACTCCATTCATGAAAGCCTATCAGCTATCAATCTCATTATCATAAAATATAACGATTCACGTTTAATAAATCGTATTGAATAAATCAACCTCATGCAGACTTTAAATATGTAAGATATGATGAGGAATATCCTTAAAAGAAACTATTGCAAATTCAAAATTCATTTTTCACAACCTGCTAGCTGGCTCATTACGTATGCCTCATTATTCATTCAACTTTATAGACCAGCAGCTGAGTTTACCTGTAATCATGCTCATGAATATATTTGAATATTAATTGAACAAAAATACGTAATGAATAGAAAAGGTTGTGTGGCATCTGGTTTGAGAGTTGATATTTACGTGGTCTGTTTGAATCATCATCATCGTCGTCGTCGTCATCATCATCGCTTATGGGAATCTCTTTGTTGATTACTTTACACAAGTAAAAAGTAAAAAGTCTTCGACAAAGATGATGATGACGACGACGACGATGACGATGATGATGACGATGATGATGCCTTATCCGTAAGACCACAGGTGCTGGCCATGTGAGGATCCAGGCAACCAGTAGTAAACAAACATTTAATCTGTCAACAGACTTCGCCTTAGAAAAATAGTAACCTTGTGACTATCAACAATTATTCATTTTCGGTCGATTTAATTGCAAAAGTTTAGACTAAATTTTTAGCGAACATGATAATAGTTACCTAAAATGTTTCAGTAACTCTTGCAGGTTATGTCATGCAATGAATTGACGCAGTGCATGTTATTGTATTTTGTGTGCGTGTGTTGAACATCAACAGCAGTCTGCTTACCTGCTTGGATCAATTCGTAACCATGGTGATGCGATATTACAACCACAAACGTCGTACAAACAAATGTCAAAACAAATGTCACCAACATGTCGTCTAATGTGCATTACATTTCAACAGACATTTTTGTTTCTGTGTTACTAACAGTTTAGTGCTTCGTGTTCACACCAAAACGTGATAAGACCAGAAGTAGCGAAGTTCCTTAATTTCTATTTATAGAATAACCTAGACTTTATGCAATGTTTTCTCAAGACTTTTTATTTGTTAATTTGGCAAATATTTCACGTGCCTTCGCATCCAATACATCGCGGGATGTAAAAGGCACTATGTAAATGGCGACCGAGATCAAATAATAAAAATGTACGATTGATCTGAATCTAAAAATACATCAACATGGGTTGATATATTCGTTGGTTAAACAAATCGGTTTTAAGGTTGATTTTGAATGAGGCGTCTGTTTCAGATGACTGAACATGTTCACTAAGCCAAAGCCTGACGAGAATCGATGACCCAAGAAATTGTTTTCCTGAAATCCCCGCAGATTTCCATGTGCTTGCTTTTTTAACATTTCTTTATTAATAATAATAATATTAGTAACTTAATAATTTGTTGTTGTCTTTAAAGTTCTAATCTCATTCAGGTTTTAAAGACTGATCGTTTTAAAATATTAAATGGTTGTTCTTGTCACAAATGTACTTCTCTTTATTGTTTGTTAACCAGCAATTAATTACAATGTTTAAAATTTACATCGATATTTTAATTAATTAGTATTGAAGAGATTTAAGAGATATTTGAAGATGCTATTTAATAAACGCATTAGAATCTCTTTAAAAATCATAATCAACGACGATAATGATTACGTGATTACTAAAAATCAATGAAAATGTCAATGAATAAAAAATGGATTAACGTTTAAAAAACTATTCATGCACAGCAACGTCATGCAATGATAAACATAAACATCCTTAACCTAAAATTTCGTTTGTAAAAAAATATGACAAAAAAACAAAAGAATAAAAATAAAGAACGAGATAATAAGATAATAATAATAATAAAGAGGTCGAATAATTAGTTGCTTAGGAACAGTTCAGAAAATAACCGACCTACATAACGCCGACATAATTAGAACTTTGTCTACTCGGCGACTTCCGCTAGCCACTCACATCGTCACGCGATGCATATCAGGGTCACGGCTGCACCAATGAAAGGCTCCCGCGGGGCATCTAGGTCACTGAAGCGACGGAAGAACTACGAGTACTACAGAATGATGCACAAGGACATGTACCATAAAGACCCACGCAGGAAAAAGTGCAGCTGTGAAGCTTGTCGATCGTACCCTAAGGATTCCTACTGGAGACACGATTACAGACCTCAGAGAAGGCAGTGCGACCACAGGCACAGCACGCGGAGCAGACGACACAGGTACCCTTACGACGATTATATATCGCCTCGGGAGCTGATCTCGAGCCACCTGAGGGACATCGAAAACCGCCACTACAGGAAGGGTTTCAGAAGAAACGATTGGTCCACGCTGTCCCTGCTCAACGCCCGTAATCCGAGGTACCCGAACTACTCCCATTACTCTCAGTTCAGGCCGGTACATCCTCAGCCGTCGCATCCCTTGCCTCGCTTTCCTTACATGCCCCAAACAAGTCGGTCCCACGACATAAAAGACGAGTACGAGCCAGAGTATAGCGACGAGTTTACCGGGCGCATCTTCGAACACTTTCTCAACCAGAGGCCCAGAGGCTACGAGCTGCCCAGCTACCCTGAACAAGAAGGTTACATGACCGGGTGGGAATCCGACGCGATGCCGTCGAAGCAGGATTACGACTGGAGTTGCTACGGCAATTCTTGGTCCGAGGGTTCGGGCAATTTGCCCACCTCGATGGACAAAATGGCGGAGGAAAAAATGAAAGAAATGCCGAGCGCTTACGGGTGGTCCGGCAATCCGTACTTATAGAGCAGAACAATATTATTTTTTTCATTTCCGATTCTTTATTATTAAATGTTGGTTGAATATTCTGGAAAGTTAGCAATTTTGCTTTGTTGTAACATTCGATCATCTGGTGGAGGGAAGAATCATTCCTGCCATTTTGAAATGATTTTTGAAACAACATTTGACGTCTGAATATAATTCCACATCTGACTTGATTGTCAGTTCAACCAACCATCCAAAGCAATTCTACCAACCAACCAACCAAACAACCAAGCAACCATCCATCCAAACAACCAACCAACCAAGTATTTTGAATGATAAACAATCATCTGCATTTCATCATCAAAATTCGCATCTTTTCATTAAATTGTTGGCTCTTCATACTTTCTTATTGTTTCGATTCAAAACATTTGATGGGTTCATTGAAAAGAAGTTATTTAAATACTCGATTGGTCTAATTTAATTGATTGTAATAACCCCACCTCTCGATAATTGAATTAATATCCTAATATTATTAATAGCACTTGCAATAAATGTCATTTTATTGAAAATCATAACAATACTGACGATGAAGATTTTGATGACAATAATAACAATTGTTAGTCATAGATATTTAATAGCAACAATTATTATTATCATTGCAATGATTGTTAATCATATTATTAATATTATTATCTTTAATATTACTTTAATTATATTATTTATTTATATTATTATTATTTCTATTTAAGAATATTATTATTATTACTATCAAGTCAAGTAACAAGTAATTCCACTCATCAATCGTCCCAATTAAGACGCTTAATGAAACACGAAATAACATCGATGGATGATTTGAAATCTTCGAAGCAAAATACAAACGAAACGAGGAACATAGCGAGCAGCTTTTTGAAGAGGGGAAGCCTCAGCTAGCATCTTCAATGTTAGCACATTTGTTACGTGTTTTGCGTCTGCAGTCTACTTTAGGAAGGGTCCTGTTTTTGTTTTCGTTGTATGAAGCTCTTTTCTGTTTAATAGATACAAACAAAAGATTAGCACCAGTGAAACGTCTACACAGAACTAAAACAGTCCAGGAAAAAGAGTTGAATTTTAAAATTCGGTGTGAGAAATTTCACCATAAATTCACAGCGATGAATAGCGATGCTCACAGTAGTTTAGCAGTGGAAGTCTCGTAACTGGGTTAAAGCATTTCAGTCTAGCGGGAGACCTCTGACTTTTCATCTTCCACAATTCTTAAGAATTCTTCGATCATGGACTCGACCAGGAGCCATCGCGTTCGATTCCTGCTGCCCGACAAAGACGACTGGAGCGATGAAAAGTGGCTGGATGAAGACGAAATGAGGAAGAGATTCGATCTGAAACTGTCGAGACTGGTCGTTCCCCCACCGCCAAAGATGGCTCACCAGTTAAAGGACCCTGACGAGCTCCTTGTTGAACTGAAGAGGAAACTTTTGGCCATCGACAGAACCATCCAGTTCAGGGAAGTGATTTTAGAGGAAGAAGAGAATCAAGGTTATAATTTGACATTTGAACTTTAGGTTCTTTTCGATTTAACTTAAATATTTTATTAATCCTTAATCATATTGTAATTATAATTATTATTATATGCATTATATATTGTATATTGTGATAATTAATATAACAGAACACTCCGCAGGTTCATAGAGTGTATAGATACTGGATCTGTTTTAATACAAAATATTACGGAATTTGAATGAAAAATTTTAAAGAATTTGGATAATTGGGTATTACTAATCGTAGAAATGATTAGCGATCAGCTTTTCATCGTTAGAATGTTTTGAGATGAATATGTTTTCTTTCGCTTCTCAGGCCCTTCACAAATTGAATTGTCATGCTGTTTTTAAATTGTTTAAGCATATCCGATTGGAAATTCACTAGCAATTCACAGATGGAAACCGAATTAAATATTTTAACGATTTTTAATTTAAACAAATTAATCGAATACCAACAAATTCGTTTCCAGTTGTCAGCAATTTAAATGTGGTGTAATTTAAAACAAAAACAAAAAAGATTTCTAGATTTTCTTGAAAATTTAATACGTAAGAATTCAAACAGATTTGCAGTCGCAAATACCGACTCTCACATCTACTGAAAGTCCTTCTGAACTTCTGAACGAGGAATCAAACGAGCTACCTGCTCAACAAGACCAATCTACAACGCAACATCAACAACAACAACAACCACAACAGCTACAGCAACAAGAACAACAACCACCAACTAACCACCAACAAACGTCTGAGCAAGCCCAGGAAAACCATTCGCCCATGCTAACATCTAAAGTGGGTCCCAAACGACCCCCTCTTCCTCCAAACAAAAGATCCAAAGTGGAGCCCAGAGGTGCCCAAACATCGTCTGGAACACAAGCTGGCATCAAGCGACAAGACTCTCTTCCGAAGAGCTTCAAGACAAGGAGAAGATCTTTCCGAGACTTCTCCAAGCGTCAGTTTCAGAGAGCTCTTTCTGCCATGAACATATCGAAATCTGCGAATCAAGATCAGAAGCTGCTGAGATCGAGTTCGTTCGACACGAAAATAGACGGTTCTTCTCTGACAGACTCGACGACTGGTCTCCAGCAGGATCCGAGGATCCGCTCAAAGAGTACCAGTTCTCTCCTCCTGTCAAACTTGAGACTGAGATTCCACAGGTTTCCGTCGAACATCTACAAAAAATCGAAGAAAGGAGACTCCACTGGTCAGTCGAACATGAAGAGACGATCTTCCTGGAGTAAGTTGTTTTCGTCCTGGTCTTCAAACCTTCAGACTTGCACCAGAGTTCAGACGGACGACTAGACTCAGACACGTGTGTGCACAAATGCATGGCAATATATGAAAGGAAGGAAGGAATATTGAAAGGAGGAAAGGAGTAATAACGACAATGATACATTCAAGAGATGCACACCAATCATTCTTCAGCAGGAAGATTTTATTATTTAAAATATTTATTATTTATTCTTCCTTAATTCAAGGATTTTGCTGTTCGATATTGTTTCCAACGAAAATGTAAACAATTTTACGATGTTCCGACGGAGATGTAAAAGATGCTGCTTCCGTTCTGCCTCTCATCATGGTCTGTAAACTCTTTGCACTCTCCTGAGATTCTCAGATGTTGAACCGGAAAATAAAAACTAAGCTTATATCATATGACGACGGATAAGCATTTTTTTTATCGATAACTATTTTGTAGGGGAATATCAGGAGTTGAGCATATTTAACAAAATAAAACCATTTGTCGATAATGCTATTAAAACTATATTTTAATTTTATCGACGCTATTAATGTGTGTGGGTTGTTTTTGTTTTTGCTAGGGTCGGGTTTAGGACTAAAGAATTTGACAAATTGTCTCAAATATCCTTTCAGAAGCAGGAAATACTAAATTGAGACTGACTTTCTCAAATATTTTCTTGATAAATATCGCATTTTCCAATAAATAAGTTTGATAAATAAGTAGAAATAAGTTTAAAAAAATGTTTAAATGTTTAGCTAGATGAAATTACACAAATGTTAATTTATGTTTTAATAGATTATTCTAATTAAAGACTTCTTTTTCAAATCCACTTTGAATGAATTTCTCTCTCTTGTATTTAAATTGATAGACTCGATTTCATTCATATTAATTAATAAATTTGAATAAACTAAATAATAAAAAAAAAAGGAATGTTGTAAAAAATTAAAAATATCATTAAACTCTGAACTTTGCCCAATGTCACCATTTCATAAATTGAAACGACAAAGATTACTTCCAAACAGCTTAAAGCATTTATAACTATAATTTCTTTCCTAACAGAAATTATTATAATTACTACTATTGCATACCTATTCGCCCATTGTCCTTATTAGGTCATATGCATTCATACAAAATATTATTTCATTAATTCAATCTGACAGGTTTTAAAAGCCGAATTATTTATGTACGTAAATATTTATTTTGAATATAATTATAAATTAAACTTTCGAACACGCAACTTTGCTTATGGTTTCGTAAAATGTAAGAGTCCCCAAAATAAACATTGTTGGTGACGTCTTAAATTCAATTTCTCGAACAGTCTTCAGCTCGGCTTGTTTAGTCGGCCATTTTTGTTTCAGATTTCAGGGAGATTGTGCTGCCATTGCACTTAATCATAATAAACGCATTTTGTGTAAATCATATTCCGACAAAATGACGTTTTAAAACTTCGGAAGTTCCACTAGACTCCAAGAGATTATATCTCACAATAATTTAGAACAATATTCAACTTCACGACCGATAAAGAAACAACATTTTCAAGAAGATGGCCCAGGATGCTCAAGCCCAATCTCAAACTCGTGTCATCACCTTAATGAGGGTTAACAGTCCAAATGAAGCCCAATTTGGCCCCAATTTCGAAGACATCAAGATCAGACATGGTTTCGTAAGAAAGGTGAATATTTAGCAACACTTTCGTGCAAGAGAAGACTATCAAATAACGCCTACGTTATAGTTAAGTAATCATTATTAATATGTAACATAATTAAAAATTAACAATGTATCAACTAATAGATTAGTAAAATAAGTTTAAGAAAATTGTTAAACGTCCATGATTCAAAGTTATTGGACCAATTAGGCGGCGCTCAGAGCTGACGGGAAAGAAAATAATTAAGTAATTGAGTAATTCCAAGATTGATTCTAATAAATTTGATGCAATAGTTTTCAAAAAGCATTCATTCTGGCAATGTGCGGCATCTGCTCAACATAAACCACGTTCCTTTGACCAACAGGTTTTCGCAATCGTCTTGATGCAACTGGTGTTAACGACTTCTGTGGTGGCTCCCTTTGTGTTGGAGTAAGTTCTTGGAAGTATTATGTGCCTCTAGCAAGTATTATGTGCTTCTAGCAAGTATTATGTGCTTCTAGGAAGTATTATGTGCCTCTAGCAAGTATTATGTGCTTCTTGGAAGTATTATGTGCTTCTTGGAAGTATTATGTGCCTCTAGCAAGTATTATGTGCCTCTAGCAAGTATTATGTGCTTCTTGGAAGTATTATGTGCCTCTAGCAAGTATTATGTGCCTCTAGCAAGTATTATGTGCCTCTAGCAAGTATTATGTGCCTCTAGCAAGTATTATGTGCTTCTAGGAAGTATTATGTGCTTCTTGTCACCCGTCTTTAATTATCCAATGGTCATACTTTAAACCATTATTTTTTTTAACTAATAAAAATTAATTTTAACCATTAATAATTAATTTAACTAGTTTCAGTTTAAAGATTGTTTTGAGATTTTTATAAAAATTTAAAATATTTTTTGTCAGACAATCTCTTAGAGACTGGATAAGGCTGAACTTATGGATATATCACATGTCCTAGTAAGTACAATAAAAATGTCAAGGTTTTTAATAAATTAGAATATTAAATATTACAATAACTATTATTAGACAATTCATTAATTATTAAAAATATTTATTAATGACTGGGAAAGTCCATCATTTCACCAACAATAAATAACCATGAAATTTATGTTATAACATCTTAAGAAGGTTATAATTAAATAAATAAACATATAAATCGAGTTATCGTTATTTTACTGATTTTAATAAATTTAATATTACCCAATATATTAACTTCTACCCAAAATAAATTGTTTTAACTTACTTATTGAGACAGTGGGAACAAAGAAAATATATGATCAGCATAGAAAAATAAATGATAGCAGAAAATAATTGATTGAATTGGCGACAAAATTATTATCAACAATTATTACTTTCAACAATTTACAGTGCCATTTTCGTCATCTTGTATTTTATCCTCATTTGTCCCTGTTGCTGCAACATTGGCAGGCGCTGGCCCTGGAACCTGATCGTCCTTGCCGTCTTTGTAATTATTTCCTTCTCAGTTTACAATAATTTTCAACAACAATAATTCTTTATTCATAAAAATTACATCACTTTTTCAGATATTTAGATTATTTTTAACATATTGTAACATTTATTGCCGGAAAACAAGTTTTGATAAGAATCAATAGTATTATTTGTAAACAATATTTATTAAATTAAAACAAATTTTTCTAACATTTTATAGCAACAAATATTTACTTTAATTCTAAATAAAGTTTAGTTATCAACCATTTATAAATGTTACAAATTTTATAATTATTATAAAGATTATAAATATATTTTAAAAAAAAACATCGTTTAAAAATTTATTTCAGACTCTTTCCTTCAGTTTTATGCTTAGTGTCATAGCAAGGTCAGCTTAAGCTTATTTATTGTTAATATTAATTCAAGAGATTAATGATCTTGTTGTGATATTATCTAGTGAACAATAAGTATTTATCTCATATGTTAAATATCTATTCTCAATATAAGTAGCTGTAGCTTAATGTTTTGAAAATAAATATTATTAGAAATAACTTAAAAAGTTATAATTGTAATGTAATCTTTTTTATCAATTTCTAAGATCTTTTGCCAGTTTTCAAATTGAAAATTTAAATTTTTATTAACCTAATGAATTACAAAACTTATTATTATTAAGCTAATGAATTGTGAAACTTATTTTAACTTAAATAGTATTATTATTACCTAACTCTGTTATCTATTATTCAACTCAAAAACTATATAATAACTTTTTTCATGATCACCGAGTTAATTAATTAATTAATTATTCCCAATAGTCTGTACACAGCAACAAGTGTTTTATATGCTCTGGCAGCCACCATATTCATCGTCCTTGTGTTGATACTTTTTGCGTGTCAAACAAAGGTTGGTTGAACTGTTGTTGTTCGTCGAATCCATTCAATTAATTAAATCTATTAGGCACAGATCAAAATCACGACATACAAGTCGGTAAAACTTTATTATACAAAACAAAAATTGACAAAATTTTTTGAAATAAATAAATAAAAATAAATTTAAAAAGCATAACTGTATGCTGGAGCACATTTGATTAGAATTTGCATTTATAGATGATATGTTGCTAATGCTTTACAAGAATAATTCTGTTATTATATACAATGGATATAATGGTCCAGGGAAATTTAAAAAGTCAAAGCAATTGTGTCATAATAGAGACGGCTCTATGTCGTTTTGGTAAACAAAGATCCAAGATTATTAACAAAAACCTGTCCTAACTTTTGCTAATAAAATCAGCCATAACTTAATATAAAATTTTAATTTAATTTATCATTTTACTAAATCAAATGCTAAACTCACTTGGAGTTTTGGGGAAGTTTCGACGGAAGCCGAGCGTATTTGGAACTGTTTTAACTGCCTCACGGTGTCGACTTAAATTCTATTAGAAAATTGAATTACTGCTTAGAAGATGATGGAAATTATTCCTACTTATTAAGGGAAGTTGGGCAAAAGGTCACCTACTGAACTTTCGGCCCCCAAACGATAAAATTAATTTCACCGTCTCTGATTAGCTGGTGCACACGCTTACAAGCCACCAAGTTAAGCCAATTTGGTAATGGAAAATAAATAAAAAGTCATGATTTTAATATTTTAATATACTAAAACACTGGGCACTTGCTCCCCTGCCTCATGGTGCTATGATGACAAATTGTAATCAACGTGGTTGCAAATCCATCCCAGGAAACATGGAAGTTCAATAACTCAGTATAACTTAAACATAAGAGACCACTAATTAACTGATTAAGAAATAAACAAATAATAATAATAATAACAAAATAATTACATTACCCTGCTACCCATCATAATTAGCATTACAATGCAGTTTCCAGGATTAGCTGCATTTATTGAACTTTGATGTTTCATGTAATAAGTAATAATTTTGGCTAATATTTATTCTGCAAAGTTTATGATCTAACGTCCATTTTCAGTACGATTTCACATCCAAGATGTCAGTGCTCGCAATTTTCTCTCTCATTTTCATAATCTTCTCCTTTGGGTTGATAATGTACTATATTTTTGTAGGACCATCGAAGGTAACATTAACTATTTTTAGTTATATATATTATTTTTTTATTATTTATTCACATTTTAATGATAAAGAATCATTCAAAATGTAAAAATGTTGTTCTTGAGGAATAAATTATTAAAAATAAGCTTCTCAAATTTTAGTTACTTCATATGGTATACTGTGCAGTGGGAGCACTTTTGTTTAGTTTGGTGAGTCTAGATATTTCGATGTATTTGAGTAACAAAATAAGTCCTTCTTTAGCGCCTTTAAATCAAACTTCTGGTAAAATGAACAACTCTAAGTTCCTCTAAGTGATACTAGTGCAATACTTCAATGTACTTTCAGTACCTCGTGTACGACGTACAGCTTATAGTCGGGGGAAAGAACAGGGCATACCAGCTGAGTCCTGAAGAGTACATAACTGCTGCTGTTTTTCTTTACCTCGACATTGTCAACCTCTTCTTGAGCATGTTAGGGCTGCTAGGAGAAGGGGACAAGTAAGAAAATTATTAATAAATGAAAATGACATAATTAATATATTTTAACATAGTGCAAGTCCTCCGAATGGATAGCGTTCCTGCATGCGGAGGTAATAACAACAGTCGTTATGTGTCGTGTTCGTAACCCAGCCTGCACTGCCATGGAGCGCCCTCGGTTAGGGGCGCTATAATTATAGTTGTCTTCACATCCTACTCGAATGATGGCATTCAAAAAAATCGGATAAATTCGAGAATTAATGAAGCAGGTAAAAATAACTTTAACATGTTTGTGATTTTCAGCTAGTAAAACATGAAACACCAACGTGGAAATTGAATTCCAAATTGAATTCCAAAGATTCTTTATAAATTAATTAGAACGAACGGGTATATTTGTTTAGACATTATCCAACTATTTATATTTTCAATTTTTATTGTTTTAATTAAAAACACAGGATGAAAACATGCGTTTAGCATTTATTCTAAAAATACAAAATTGTACGTGGATAAATGGCTTGGAATTAGCTTGGGTATTGATCTTAATTTTTAAAAACAAGCAACATTCTAATTTTATTTAAAATTTACTTAATATCAAACTTCAAATTTACCTAGACCCAGCTTTTGTGTTACATAAAAGCTGCAATTACGGATACAAACATTTTTTTCTTATTCATTTTTTTTTATAATTGAGAACATTTAGGAGCTAATTTTAATCTTTTCTGGGGGTAATCGCATCTATTTTATCACGAAGCAAACGGTAAAGAGTAATCGTTTATTTTCTGTTATTATTTTTCGAATTTCATTAATAAACAATGCACATCTTTCATATTGGTATTTTTGGTTAAATTAAAAAGGAATTAATAGATAACATCTCATTTGCTTATTTTTTCAATTCTTTCCAACTATTTTCCTTCCAAAAATATTTCTTTTTTTAGAATTTTCAACTTTCAACAAATATTCTTTGGATGGTCCTTGAAAGGAAGCAGTAGTACGATATTAATAAATTGTTAAGACTTTTAACTGGGATCGTTATCAATTAAATAATTAATAAATACCATAGTGAGCTTGTATGGCATCAATGTCATCTTGATGCAATTTGATTTTATCTTCTGTTAGAAAGTCCGAGTAGCCATATTTGGGTCTCATAATTGATTTGGTTTCATCCATTGGTAGAGGCGAATGATTAATTCCCAAAGCATGTCCAATTTCATGAAGAGCCACGAAATATAAATTTGGTTGTTCTGAGGAAAAAAGTATTTGATCTCGACAGTGAACAACAATCTCTTGGTATCATCATTTCTACTTATTATGTTTTTGTATTCATATTCACTTTTAAACTAGTTAATTTACTGATGTTTTATGCCCTATCTTTTAGTAGAATATTCTGTACAAAAAGCATATTATGAATTGGGATTGCACATGTAACTAATGAAATGTGAAATACCGATTACAAAGGGTCCGCTTGTCCAGTTATATTTATCATTGAAGTGGACATAAGAATTGTTAGGATACCAGGCATGTGCAAAATTTAATCTTCCGTTGTCATCGAAATCTTTGTGTCCGTGAGAGCGTGGCTTGAAAGCGAGCGTTATATCGGTTTTTTTGTCGGGATTCACCCTGTAAAAACTTATATTCGCTACTTCCGACCATGTCTGTGAATCAGTAACAGTTGCTTATTGAGTACATTTTGGTAATTTTTCATCCAATTTGACTTCTGTGACTCACTTTGAATGCCCTTTTGATGGTTTCGTCAACACCGGCAGGGGTTAATCCTATAGTATGAAAAGGATAATTTTCTATTTTGTAGCTGATGTTATTCCAGACAAACTTTGCTGCTGTTACAAAAAAAACAAATTAAAAACACCACAAATAAAATTTAATAATTAGGTTTATTACGGAATAGCGCAAATCTCGGCTTCTGGGCATTGTTGGCCTCGACCAAGCAGCCGCAGACCAAAAGAAAAAAGACCATCAGACCAATGATGATGATGATGATATTAGTTAATAAAGCAAATAAAATGGTTCTTTTACAGAAACTGATCGCTTAAATACTAGATATAAACTCCAGATTGTCTGAACACCGGCGAGACTAAATTAACTAGCACTAAGAAAACTAGACAATAAACCAATTAATAGTACGTAATAAAGGCGAATCTGGGTCAACCATTTAAGGTAGTAACATCAACAATGGTCTGATTTATCTATTAAAGAACCATTATTACATCGAAAGGAATCTTTTAGAAATTCAAAATATTCGAAACTCTGCAGACAAAGACTGGAATAACAAGACCAAATGTCGGTGATTTGGCGCTGGAAATATAAACTTGGAATTTGGGTAGATTTTGGAAAGAAATATAATTGTAATATAATAAGCAAAGTTTCTAGTAAAGTTAGGTTTTTGTCTCTACGGGTAATGGTTGATAAAAATTTTAATAACCTGATTTGCTAGATATTCAAATAACAATTTATGACATCATGGTGCTTTTACGGTTTCAGACTCGAAATTAAAGGCATTGAGCAAGACCATTATCTATAAATTGATTTCTAGCGATCCGAATTTATTTTCTGACTTCACATCTCAAGCACAACAAGTCTATGATTCGCTTCAGACAGACACAATAATCAGTGTGGAGTCCCTGACGTTCTCACCTTCAGTCAACGAAGGCAGGTTCCCAGAACGGATCCCTGAAATACTGTCATTAAGGCAGATGACGCTGAGAAAAGACGATCGATTGGGTGTGATGTTTGGAAACGTGTTAGGACATCGCCCCCAAAAAATCTAATCGACCTAAAAGATGTCATTTCAAATTCAAATTTGTATAATAAATTATCTTTGGTTCATTACATCTATTTTTACAAAGTGCTCAAGCATGTCACAATCGCATACCCAAAAGCAGTATTTGTTTTACCATTGTAATTGTAGTTATTTTTATCGCCAAGATGCTTCAAATCAACAATAATTCTTTGGAGAAAAATAATAGTTAGTATTGCTACTTATTTTCAAGCAAATATATTTTATTATATTCAGCATTTTTTATCAAAGCAGTGTTGTAATTATTGCTTTATTTTCTGAAAATAAAATAAACTCTGCACCCCTTATCTGTTTATATCTCACGAGAATGGATGCCATATGGAACATTTGATCAAAATGTTGTAAAGTATAAATATCAATAAGGTCGATTGTCTCCAACTTCCAATTAAAATGTAATTTGTGGTAAATAACTTTTTTGACATAATAGATATATTTTTACTCAGGCCGCAGAAGAGAATTTGCATTTCGTTATCAACAGCAGTGCGAGCGAATATATATATATTCCAGATCATGATTAAAGTTTATAAGTATGTGTCTGATAAAAATAAGGTGCTTAAAAAACCCAACTAACAAGTTTATTAAATAATCTGACCTCGTTTGATCTGCTCGTATTAAGAGCTTCGCGAGTCCAAACTCTACAAGCAGTTTTTGGGATGGGTCGATTTGAGGATTTGCAAAATTTCTAACTTTTAAGATACTTTCAGGCAATTCTTTATCACTTCAAAATGATAAGTCTATTGACGCCTTACTGATATGTTTTGAAATGCTAAGATTTTATGTTTAATTGATTTTAGTTGTAAAACATGGAATCACGGTTAATTTAATATTCAGAATGTAAACATGCATTTAAAATTTTTATTTACATCGGTGCCGCTACCCATGATTTAATTCGAATGCTATCATCTCCATTCTTGGATATTTCTTCTACTAGGCAATACTAAGTAGTCAGGCTTATGTTATTATTTGATCAATTAAGCTATTCACTGATTCTTCAGCTGATCAGCTGTTTTTCTTTTATAGCTATTTTGTACTAATCACATTAACAATCAACTTCACTTCAGCAATCAGTACATTATTTTAATCATCTTTGAACATTTGGTTGTCATAGATTGCCATTTCTTGGTGGTAAGCATTTGGCCCTTGGATTTGTTGCAATTTGAACTTGGTCATGAGCAATCGGATATTTGTTTTTATGGCCAAAAAGCCGATGATGAGCTCTAGTCCGATAAAAATAGTTAGGATGGAGCAGACGATTCGCTCTAGAGCGCTGATGATGGTTGCCTCATTACACAGCAAGAACAGGATTTGAGGCAGTTGTATCACAAATGTGAGGATCCAATGAGCGGCCAGATCTGGCATCTAAATGATTGATAACACAAAAATATAGTTTTGAAGATTTAACTGTTAATTTGAATATATGTACTATCTAATAAGTGATGTTTAAATAAGTAGTGTAGTCAGTTTAATATGTAGTTGGGTATTTTGGGTTATAGCTGATATTGTAAAAGTAGCACAAGTTCATTGTACTGAGAATTACATTTCCAGTATTGGGAGAATTCTGAACAAGGAATAAGTAATGGTCCCACGATTTCTCATTATATTTGCAGAAACTCACTTTTTCCAGAAGGTTTCCAGAATAGCCCAAGTAAATTCTGACAGCTTCAACAACAGACATGCAAATTAAGATGCATGCGATAATTACTTGATAGAATGTTGACAGTCTGTCAAACTAAAATTAAAAAGCTTCTATGAATACATAAAATGTTCACAAACTTCTTTAATAAATTTCCAACCTTAAGATAAAGAGCAACAATTTCAACTAACAGCCAAAGTGGAAAATAAACCAGATTGAAATAAAGCAACATCTGCAGGGGCAAACTTGAAGCGTAACCTTCACCTTGTAAATGAATTTTGTTGAGATCGCAATGAATATAAAAATAAACCACTAATAAATAATTTATAAGTTATTGGCACTTACTTCTAACTGGAAATGTGTAATAAGCTTCATTAGCACTGTTCGATGTTAAAACATTTATCCTTAGATCGGAGGGAACGATATGATTTGTTGAAGACATAATAATGAAATCGTAATGCACGGTTAAAGTCTATATCCAGATATTTGTTAGTTTCTTTCATCAGCTTGGTTACTAATGAACACTTGCGCTAAAATAAACAAGGTGAAAAGTGCATTGAAATTTGTTAGCACATTAAGAACCAAATTTTGCAATTTCCAGTGCAAATCATATTAAAGTTAATAGTAATTTTTTTTTAATTTATAAATTTACTTTACAAAATACAATTATCCTGTTTAGCGGCTGTTGTTTATGTTGGCATCCAATCTATTGTTTCGCTTTGTTTATACGTTGCGATGAGTTCAGCCGAGGTTACCACTTGTGTGTTTTAAGTTTTAATGTTTCTAAGAACAAAATTGCTTTTACATATTTTGCTACTTTATTGACTTTGTAAAGAAACATTGTGATGCTGTGATAATAATTATAATAATGTAATTTAGATTTTGAGTTAGCTTGAAATAATGTTTTTCAATTGATAAGTTATAGCATTTTAAAAAATATTATTATCGACTGCAGTTACTAACTAAGATTTTGTCGATGCTATATTAATGTGTTTTTTTCAGTTTAGGGTAATCCTGTGTGCGTAAGTGATAATGATTAATTCCTATAATATATAATTGCATAATTTTTGTTAGGTTACTTTTACTGAATTGACCTTTCTTTATTTTTATGGGATATTTTGATTTGTTTGATTTTAGACTTATAAATACACAAAACTAAAAGATGCAGCTTTGAATAGTGTTCTTAATGTAATAGGAGTGATAAAGTATGCCAGACAGTCTAGACCCAAAAGAGGTGATTTTGTTTTCAATATAAAAAAAAATTAATGCTTAGAATTCATATTTTCTCTTAAAATGCTTTAATTGCACAAAGACCTTTTGTGATATCACCTTTGATAGATTAAACTGTAGATTGACATGGTACATATAAGTTGTAGCTTTCTTTTATGTTGCTGACACTGTGCCTCAGTTTGGTGATGCTTAAAGATGTTCACCAATATGCCAATGTTTTGGATAAGGAGATTTTGAATCGTGTTTTTCCATGTTAAGTCTTCATTGAAATAAAACTAAACTCATGAGATGATGATTTGAACCTCAATCGATGCAGAATATCACGTGTTTCTTTCCCTCACCGATGAGTCGATCTTCTCGACCAAGACTTCGAAAATCTCGACGAATGCGTTCGTCATCAACTCCGCAAACCTAGATGAGGTCAGACCTCATAGAATTGTGCGCATGCACAGACTTAAGGTGAAACTCTCTGATGATTTATTGAAGATATTAAATGAATATATTATATTACATTAATTAATAAATAAATCACTTAATTATCGTTTAATAATTATAACTAGTCAAATAGTTGATCATTGCAGGAGGAACAGCTTTATGATTACAGCATCTGATTTGACAGTATTGCATTATGATAAAATTATGCAATTCAATTTGCTGTTCTTTCACTAACTATCCCTCGTTGCTTGTGATGCAGTTCGAGAACTTTCAAGGCACCCTGCAGGGGATCAGTCGGCCCGGGTGCCACTTCATCGTCCTCGACGAGCGTCCGGGAGCCTCTCTCGAACCCTTGTACTCCTCGAGTCACAAACATTCCCCTGTCACTGAAGCAGAGGCCAGAAGGGTGTGCATTTTGATGAATAAATGGTTTTTCAGCATTTTAATGTTTCATATTGTTCTTGTTGTTACTGTTATTGCTATTATTGTTGTTATTAAAGTCATCAGAATAATGATGTTACACATGATTGCGACGATTAGATTGAAGAGTTGCGTCTGTGGCTGCACAAGAATGCGAAGTTGTTCGAGAGATGCGAAGACTCGTCCCCCACGTTTTTCTCAGAAGTTGAACCTGGACAGTATTTCACCAATTTCTCACAGGTATTCAGGAATTATGCGAGCTTTGATTGTGTACTTTAATATTTAGTATTTTAATATTTGTTTGTTATTAGTTATTTAATTTAATTGGCGATCAGATCATGTTTTTATTGATCACCTTGAATGTTTAAATTGTTTTCAATGCTACTCGGCCAATTTTGTATTTTGTATTGGTATTTAGCTGATTTTTTGAGTGCCTTTTTATGTATCCGGATAGGATGTGAAGGCACTTTTTAATCGATCCACCATTTATGAAATGCTCGAGGTCACTCATTGGTTAACATGCTCTGGCCATTAGGAGGCTGAGAGACAATGTTATTGTGGATGAGTGATGCTTGTTGTCAAGTTGGTCTGAGAGATGAAATTCTGATGAGTCGACGATTTTATTATTATATTAATCATCATCCAATTTATAGTCATTATCCTCAAAATGTTTACCACATTTAGTGTATGCTTGAATTGCGATACAGGTGCTGTCAAACAGGTACGATGGCAACCTCAAGTCTCACTTATTACATGTTACTGATGGTACCTCCGTAAAAAGGTGGGACTTTCTGATTTGCTAATCTTCTGGCTCACGAGGCTTGGGTTCAAATCCTGGTGCCCCCTTTTATAGACACTGTTACAAATATATTTTATCAGAGCTTGTCTTCCTATAATACTTGACTTCTGTTGACAAGTTCAACTCGATCATCAATTGGTACTTCTTATTAAACCATTGGTGAAATTAATTAATAAATTATTTAAATTTTAATTAGGAGGATGCACAGAAGGATGCCTCTAGATGAAGTTATCGATCCAAACATGTGGGACTGCCCTCTGGCAGATCTCGAAGCAAAAGTTGTCGAGATACAAGTTGAGGCGAGCCACACAGACTTTTTGGGAGGATTAGAGGTTGTTGTCGATCATCTTTTGTTGTAATTGATCGTGTTTCAACTTAATTTGTAAGTTGTTTGGGGACCTGCTTAATTTTGTCTGTTGTTATTATTTATTAGAGACTCTGATGTTGATGGCGCTGAACAAAATAATAGAAGCTTGTTATTATTATTATTATTACATCTAGAGATGAGAAATCAAGCCACAATCATCATTTAAATATAATATTTTATTTAGTCTTTACTGACAATGTATTTGCAAGCTATTATTACTTCCCAGGCTGGAGAATACCTGAGGCTGAAGAACGTGCACGTATTCTTCCACTCAGACTTGCAAGAGAACCAGGAGCAGCAGTTGACATTTCAGCTTCACAGGGGGTCTCAACTGATCCAAAAAGTTCCATCGACTTCGTACGAAGCTCGGGAAATCGCCTCGAGACTCGAGCCGTTCAAAAGATCCAACTGCGGAAATTCTAACGGCAATTTTTCCAATGGCAAATCTGCAGGTACCAACAACAATAACAACAGCAACAACAGAAATTCAAGCAACAACTTGTTGGCATCAAGCTCTACTCGTGCTATAGTCATTGATGATGTTGGCAGCAGTTCTGTGCTACCACCTCTCCCAAGGCTGAACGACAATGTCGCATCGAAACTCAACAGTTTTAAATTTTTTTCACTGAGATCAAAGAACAAGGAGGGGGTCGACAAGCACCCAAAGGGCTCTTTGGTAGGGGGAATCAATCACGTACTCATTCAAGAAGTTGAAGATGTTGATGCCAATAATGTCATCGATGATAATGATGATGATGTCACAAGTTGTCTAATTAAAGGGATAGATGGAAAATTCCAACAGAGAGAAATGAAAAGAAAGGCCACTGAGGATCAAAATGGTCGGGAACCTTCCAGTAAAAGAGTTAAATTCCAATTGCTAGCAGATTTGGAACAACATCTGCCGTCCGTCGACAACAGGAAGAAATCTGGCATCGACAGCTGGACACAAACTGATGGTGAATTTAAAAAAGAAGATTACATGTTTTGGCCCTCCTCAGACTCAAGTGATGATGATGATGATGATGACAACAATTGTCGGAAAAGAAACAGTGCAATCAATAGAAAACGCCATTCAAAGGAGCCAATGACATCGAACCAACCTGAAGCAATGGAAACGAACATCCATGACACGAGCGATGCATGTCGGCAGACGGAGGATTTGGAGGCCGCTGACGACTCGGTCAGACGACCTTGGGACGGAGTCGTCGTGTCGTTCGACAGCTCCATGAGTTGCGACGAGGACGATGTTTACTACAGGCACGAGTCCCAGGGTTATGCCAGCAAGCAGAGAAACGTGAAGTTGACCCTGAAGACTTGCCACAACTCGAGGGAGACATGCACTCTTGAAGATGTTTTGGGGACTTTCCCTCCGATGAACTTCAAAGTGAAGGCCAGAGTCGAAGATTATTTTCCCAAGCCTGACCTGGATTCTCCGTTCGTCCAACTGCACTGCTCGACCTGCGACTTCGTGCTGCCTCTCAGATGTCTCTCGTCACGAAATCCAAACAAAAAGTGCACTTGGGACTGCAAGAAAAACTGTTCTCAGGTCGATCGCCACCGCAGAGTTCCCTGTTCCCGGTGCAAGTCGAGGGGCAGGACGGTTCAGATGAGGCACATTTTCACTTTCCAAATCCTCATGGTCGACGATGACACGGGAACGAAGCTCTGCGTGAATTTATGGGGGAATGAGGCTGTAAGTATTTATTATCTGTAACAAAAATAATAATAATGTTTATAAAAGTAATGATGTGAAAAATGCCCTGAAATATTAATAATAATTGTTTCTGGTATTGTTAAATTTGCTTAGAGCAATTGATATTATCAAATTGATTGTTTCAGAAGATCGTTATCTTCTTTAAATTGAATGGCTTTATTAATCAACTTATCTGTTATTTCTGTAAATTCTAATGAATCTAATTCAATGAAGTTATTAAACCTTTTGTTAGAACAAACTCCTGGGGAAACCTCGTCCGAAGAACGCAGTGAGCGTGAAATCGAAAATGAAGGAGTTAAAGGAGAAGATGGACGGAATCGTCGGAAATTCAGTCGACTGTTGCATCGCTTCCTCCCCTCGGAACGGAGTCGACTTTTATCAGATTTTCGACACTTTTCTCGCGACGTGTGAATGATTGCATCGTGCAGAGGAATTTGTGTAAAATAATTGTTTATTGTGTCCTCCTTAAGTCGGGTAAGCTTTTTTTTAAGCGCTCTGACAACTCTTGCAATTGAATTGAAATCAACGTTCGTTTTGTAAACTTTAATCTTGTCTTGAATACAAGTTACCCTTGCTTACCGATGCAAAATACAGCGATGAGACTTTTTAGTCTAATACTTTTGTGAGAGTTGGATTATTAATACTATTCAGAATGATACTATTATGGTTTCCAAAACGCAAAAGATCTGGGCGCTAATAGTCAAGCGTTGTGTATATATTTGGCTCTGTTAACTAAACGGGCCCGCATGGCCTAACGGTTAAGGCTGCTCCTCTCACTATGGCAGCACGGGGTTCAAACCCCGCTGCGGGTGCACCGTCCTAATCATCTAGATATGCAACGGACGTTAATAAAAAAAAATACATAAAAAATAAACGGGAGTTTATTTATCTTATGTATACTTTCAAGCAACCAACTTAGTTTCGTTTAGTCTTGTAGAGGCAAGAAAGGGTCGCCTGATAGCTCCGCTGTCAAGTCCAAGCCAGACTCAGCCAGTAAGACTCAGTGATAAATTTCTCTTTGTTGTCCTTAAGATAACTAACAGACAAATTTTTATTAGAAGTTTCGTATTTTAGTATTGAGTTTGAAGGCATTTCTTCTTACATCAATAATTTTTATAGTTCTGCTATAATAACTTGATATTATATTTAGTTGAATTATTAAATATTTTGACAGCTACCATTTTAATAGCGTTCCAGTTATTTTAGGAAATTCATTATTAATGTTTTTTGAATTTGTGAACTTTCATCATGTGTCCAAGAATTTCCAGGTTACTTGTGACATCGGTCTTACAGTCAGTAATACAAGACAAATATGTTTATGTGTTTTGGGCGGAAGAAAAAGAAATCTAGATCGTTGTGCTTTCCGTTGGCCATGATAATCTTGTTAATTGTTGTTGTTGCTGTCGCATTGGTCTGTTTCAGTGCACTCGGTTTATCGTGGAGAGAATCATTAAAGGAATTAAGAGATGGCCGTACAAAAAATATCATGTTTGTTACGGCTCATCCCGATGACGAATGCATGTTCTTTGCTCCTTCGATTCTGAACATGCCACAACATAACCTCTACCTGCTCTGCCTCTCAAATGGTTTTAACAAAATTTAGGAAAAAATGATTAAAAGTCAAACAGCAAGAGCTTTTTTAATCTAATTTCCTTATTTAATAGGCAACTTTTATGGTGAAGGCAAGTTGAGATCTCAAGAATTACTAGAGAGTTCCATGTTGTTAGGTATCAAGGAGCGAAACGTATTTATAGAGGACCATCAGTAAGAATACTTACTCTTTACAGTGAGAGCTATGATTACTTTTTTAGTTAAATTAAATATGACTAACTTTAAGCACGGTTATGTCATTAGTGCTTTGTATTTCATCAAATGATAACATTTGTTAATAAACATAATACATAATAGTATTTTGTAAACAACCAGTATTGTAACTTCATTTATATAGCGCCATATGCATAACGTCAGAGGCGCTTCTTGTGACCATTTATATAGTGCTCCTTCCCAAGGGCGCTGGCGGCATTGCAGGCTGGGTTTCGAACACGACACATTACGACTGTTGTCATTACCGCCGTATGCAGGCACGTAACCCATTCGGCTAACCTGCACGCGATTTTATATTTAAGTAACTCTAAATTTATCATAAATATTGATGGATCTCTCCAATACGAGAATGATATTGCCTACTAAATTACAATAAAATTTGTTTTTATTTTGAACTAGTGACCTCCGAGATGATCCCAAGTTGTTGTGGAATTCATCCGTTGTCTCAGAAGTCGTTGGCAAGTACGCTGAACGTTATGACGTTGATGTTGTTAGTTTGACACATAAATCTTAGCTTATATTTCATTATGATATTTAATATAAAAACTCTGATTGATCATATCTAATAATTTGAGAATATAATATTATTTATGAGGTTAAATTGTTTCACTTGTTTTTACAACTTAAACAAAGCAGATTTTAGACCACTGGGGATATTATGCTATTGAATTTTCATTCTTATAAATGCTACAATTTTCACATTTATTGTGTTTTGCTTAAAAGTTCATTGGAAACTTTACATCAAAATTCTAAAATATGTCTTAATAACATAAGGTGAACATGCTAATGAATATTAAATGCTATATCATAATATTATTTAATATATTATTTATAAATAGCCTACAAATTTTATGATTTCAATTTAAATCACATTTATTTTTTTCAAAGTCTAAATAAAGTTCTTTAATATTCCTTACAAAGTCGTGCTCCTTATAAATGTTTTCGTTTTGTTAGTTGGTGACATTTGACGAACAAGGCATCAGCGGACATCTCAATCACATCGGTGTTCACATGGGAGTCAAGTAATGTTGTTTAAATATAATTTAAACTTAATATTTAACTTGTTTTTTTAAACACAATGTAATTTTTTATTTATAATTCTTGTAATACTTCCAATACTGGAGATGAGAGAAATGCAATAGGAGATCATATAATTATCAATAACATCAACATACCATGATACTAATGTTCTCCAGTTATTATAACATTATGTAACAAACTACTTAGTTTAATTAGTTTACCCTAGTTAAATACTTTCGTTGTTTTTGTCCGCAGGAATTATTTGAAGTCACAATCGAGTTAGTTTGGATGATTTGTGTCATTTGTAAAGTAATTGTAAGATATAAAGTAATTGTAATCTATGATTCATGTCCTTTACATCACTTAAATGTTGTTGTTATCATATTATAATATTATTACATTACATTAATACATACATTTAATACACTAATATAATACAGTTACATTAAATATTATAATTTTAGTATTAAATTCACACTCATTCGTTTTGAATATTTCATTCCAATAATCCTCAATAATTACAATAACAATATCAATATTGTCTGATGCAACATTGTCATTTCGTCGTTGATTGTCACAAATGTTTCCCCACAAAAGATGTCATAGGCTACAAGCTGTTGACGGTGAACGTCGCCAGGAAGTATTCGTCTGTCTTTGACATTCCGGTGACGTACCTCACCTCTTCTTCTGGTACGTTCCTCTCCCGTCCATTCCAGGTGTCGACAGCACGTGTTAGTATCACCTGGATTTTAATTTGATTTGTCTTTGAGTTGTTTGAAATATTACGTAATTATTTTATATTAAATGCATGAATCAATAGTACTAATTGCACGAGGAAGAGCTCTGATATAATATATGCCTACATGGTGTCATCATTGTCATTATTAATACATAATGTAAATTTTGCTAAAATTTTGGATAAACTTGTAAATATTACTTGATAATTTATAATGAAATAATAATAACTAATTACAGAGCGCCATGAACGAACACGAAAGTCAAATGACTTGGTTCCGACATCTCTACATCTTTTTCTCGAGATACATGTTCATCAATGAACTGATTCCTTTTGATTGATTTTCATATTATATAATAATAATAGTAATAATATTTCATTTGTGAATGTTGTTAATTAATAAACTTTCCATGAATGTTATTGAATGGATTCGCATTATTTATTGCCTGTAGTGATTTTACAAATAAATTGCTTGTGATTAGTATAAAAGAAAATTACAAATTATCGTGCCATATGTTAGTCGTTGTAAATTGTTATCTTGTTTGTTGTTATGTTGTTGTTTGTAGTCACTTGCATGATAATTACAATTAATTGCGAGGTCACTCAAATTACCAGGCTTGCCAATTACTGTTGATTGGTTGATATCTGCAAACACCACTCCAGGTAGGTAGATGGTAGAATGGTTGCAATGTTCTAAAACTTGTTCATTCGTGGCTTTAACAATATAATGGCTCAATATTTTCATTTGAAAATTTGTTGAAGTAACCAATCAAATTTAATTTAAATGAATTCCATGACATCGCTTTGATATTGCTTTGGTAAACAATAATGTCTGCTCAATTTGGGTCGGTGATTTCACGGCTTTTTTTTTATCATTTTGTTGATTTTTTGCAAGGTTTGTTAGTATAATAATAATGTTAGTCATCTATTTTCAGTATCAACTTTCTCAGTAATTTGACACTTAAAATTAGTTTCCTAAATGTTTTATATTTGCAGCTTAAGGTCCAGTTACTCAGAGGCTAGATAATGTTAAGCATTGCGGGAGTTGTAGCCGACTTGGGATTTTGTAATAAATGCCCTTATTTACATCTTAAATTACTTTAAATGAGTGTCAGTCACGAGAAAATAATTGAAGAAATGTAATTTAAATATTAACGGAATATTAACCGCTATTTTAACTTTAGTTCCAACATTATTAATTGATGATAATAATAATAATGATGATTTAATGTTTAAGTATACTTGTCATGATGTATTCAATGTAAATCCTCATACCTGTTATTATTTAAACTATTAAAATTATTATTAAATTGCATTAGTTAGCATCTAAACCATTACCTATCATGAAGACAAAATCTGACGTGTTTTAAAAATCTTCGTCACTTCAGTCGTTGTTTTCGTCAGCAATGAGTCTGACAAGGGCCAGGAAAAGGTTGACAATGTCGAGGTAGAGAAGAACAGCACCCAAAATGTACATGTCTGAGTTCAGTTCTGCTGATCGTGGGTGGTTTCCCCCAACAATGAGTTGCACGTCGTAAATTATGTACTGAGGGGATTGGTTGCAATTATGTGTACTTTAATGCATTAATTGTGTTTGCGTGTACTAATAGGATTAATTATAATTGCACGTGCTAAAGGAGTTAATTGCAATTAAGGGAATTAATTGTAATTCTATGTGCTAAGGGAACTGAAAAATTATGCAAAACTGAAGGGGCTACCTGCAGAAAATCCAAGATTTCAATAATTTCAATGTTATTATTGTTATTATTCTATTCATCACTGTTAAATTCGATTCATTAATTTAGGCAGACCACTCACCACGCAGAACATTATGGCAGCCAATGAAGTATAGATGAGCTGTGCTTTCTGCCAAAAATTAGCAAAACATTATGTAATAATTGTAATATAATTACGAATAAAACATGATCAGTCGCTTTAAATAATATTCAAGTCCTCTTCAGGACTTCATGAGACAGCGAAGACACAAGGCGATTAATTATTTAATTAATTATTATTGATATTAATTCTAGTTCTGTTAAATTTAAATCCACTATTTAAAAGTTATAATGTGACAAAAAAGATTGTTCTTGAAAAGATTACAAAGGCTCAAGCAAAGCTTTGTTTCATAGACTTTAATTCGTCTAACCATAATAAAATTAAAAAAAAAACTATATATTCACTGCAAATTCTCCCTTATTAATAAAATTAAGACGCAATTATTATCTTGCATTGCACTTAATAAATCGTGTTATTATTATTATTTAATTATCAGAAAATATAAAAATCACCTCCTGATGTTCTTGACCGACAGCAAATGATACAAACAGAGCCCCGAAGACAAAGAGCATTATGGACATCATACAAATCATGGCGCCACAACTCGTAAAGTCACACTGGCATAAATGATTTACGACTATTATTATTTTGAACATTAACTCTAATACCATAATTATTAAACAAGTTATTACTAATATTATTAATAAATTTATTAATATTAAAGTTAATGTTAACGATATTGTTTTACGCACCGTTGTCTGGATAGCAAATACGGTCAATATGGCAACTATGATGATCGTGGCTAACAAGGCCTGGAACACTCCTTTCACATCGTACATGCTGAATTATAACAAATTAATTTAATTAATTAATCGACCAATTTATTAACTATTTTAATTAATTAGATGGATTAGTTAGGATATATAATTTATTATTATATCGTTATGTAATGATGATAATTGATTGGATGATACAAATTGGCTGATTGGTTAAATTTTTTGTTTAGAATTTTCATTTTAAATCAACTGGTTTTACTTGCATTGAACATTTTAAATTATGCAATATAAGATTATAAAGTCATTGTTATTAATAAAATATTAATAATAATAATTATGTAATAATAATTAATTAAAACTTAAGTCTCACCTAGTTGCTACTCCGGTCAGTAAAGCCATGGAAGCTGTCTAAAAGATTAGATTTCCTTCATTTATCTTTTTTTATTGTTTTTGTTAAATTTGTTTTTAAATTGTTTGACATAGTAATTAATTTAGTTTATTTTATTAATTTGAAAAAAATTGTAAAACATGAAATAACGTGAAAATTAAGATTTGATTTTCGCTTCAATACTGGATATTGTACAACATGCTTTGCTTATAACAAGCTACTTTACAGTTGCATTACAGTTCATCTATCGATTATTTCCTGATGTTTATAAATTAGTTCATAATTTAATAAAATATTTGATTCGATTACGAAAGTACCATGCATGAATGTCTCTGAGTTAACCTTTACTTTACGCTTATTATTACCGACAAATAACGTTACTGAACAAGTCCTTTACGACTTACAAATAAGAAGAGCACAATCCAGTTGAGGGGAGGTGCTTCCATGATCGGGGTGCAACAAGGGCACAGAAGAATGAAGTACATGGTTAAGAACAAGACGCTATTGACGTAAAAGTAATGTGTCATCGTGACTGAATGTCATTTGTAGTGATCATAAATTACCAGATGCGATATTATTTCAATTGCTTAATTAACCATTTTTATTAATACGATGGATTTATTAGGTAATAATAATATATTATTATTAATTTACTATGATATCGTCTTGTGATAATGGCAATTGATTGGGCGGCAAAAAATATGCATCGTTCAATTTTAAGTTTTGAAATTTCATTTTAAATAAACTGCTTTTACATTTAAATTATGAATTAATGAATTTACTCTTGATTAAATGATGTTGCCATCGAATATGCATTATGAGATTGATTATTAAAAACTTAACATGAAGAATTAAATGAGTTACGCAATGTTCTCACGTCGCCACCATAAGTATTCCAGGATTTGCTTTCAGCCACAATTTGCACCCTTCACTAATAATTTTTTTAAAATTATGTATGGTAATTAGAAAATGACATGCCATAACGATAATTGCCAATTACAAACATTAATCGATAGCACTGTATAATTTGTCATCACATTTACATTATAACAGTGCATGTTGGATCTTTCATGTAATATTTTACACTCTAACAAAATTGGGTTAAAAAAGTTACATTTGATGATTATTTGAAATTTAATAGTATCATTATTTAACTAACACAAGCGAAAAGGCAACCACAGATCCAAAAGTGAGCAATAACTGAACCAGAAGAATCATTAAGACCTAAGTAATTAATCAGTTGATTAAGACTTAAATACGATCAAATCTGAAGTAAAAGACCTAACTTATTCGATGATTATTAATTTATCAAAAACCACTACGGAAATAAATATTAACAATTATAATTGTTATAGTATGTTATAGTATGAATTACATATTAATATGACCAGTCAATAAACAATCACTCTGGAATTGCATAAATTGTTTAAAAACAATTGAATTATCGAGTGTCCGCAACCGAATCATTTCTTAGGGTTCCCGCTCGGACTTGAATTAAAAATAATTTCGTTATAAACATATTAGCTGTAAATTAATAACATATAATAAACATTATTAGCTGTGTATTTCAGTCAGACCTTCATTATGAAATGATGTCTTTCATCTCTGTCGCCAAAATCACTTCCAGAATTGGAGGAGCAGCCAGCATCCCCAATTGGGATAATGACTTCGGCTGACCGCTGAGCATATAACGTCATGGTTTTTTAATTATTGGAAATTGTTTTAAGACGGTTCAGTTAAACGGTTTAAGTAAGCGATGTTACATTTTTTGTTTTTTTTTTAATTTTTACAAACTATTTAGTGTTACGTCAGAGATCTGTCAAAGGTTACATATTTATTAGTGACACTCCCATATTTTTAAATTTCAAGTGTATTCGAGTTGCATATTTAATTATTAAAAGTAGTAGATGAGGTTTAATTTTCAATTTTTTTGCATAATTTATTTTTTCCGTCTTTAGTTTAATTACTAAAAACTAAGATTATTTATTTTTTATTTAAAATTACTGCACTAAAAAATATTTTCTTTCAAAAAATTGCTTTAAAGGATTTATGATATAAGATCGTTGTTGTTTTGAAGAGAAATATATTCGGTTTCGCGGACTGGAGTAATCGCAGTTTAATATCTATACAGACATTCCTTAGTAAACAAAGATAAACCACGCCTCCCTATTATAATAATAAATTATGTATATGTTGAAATAAAACAAAACGTTGTTTAATTATTAAAAAATTAGTGAAAATTTATAATATATATGTATTTAGAATATCTGTGTCACTTAAGATAGTTACACATAATGAATGTCGCTTTTGTTAAATATTCAAAATGCTATACCAAAATTAAATTTAATATACTTTTAACCGTACATATATAAATATTTTAATTTGACAAAATTGTTTTAAATTATAAATATATTTTATATGCTCCCAATATCAATATGTACTCGGAGAGCTATAAAGGGATTTTTAACCGGCCTAATTAATGAACATTAACAAAAGACAAATAACACACAAAAACAGGTTATTTAAACTACACATATAAATGATGCAAGTGTTGAAATAATATTGAGTGTCTATAGCCCATCAATATCCATATTGAGAGCTAAAAATAGATTCTGAATATCAAGACTCTTTAAGCCATATAGATAATGAGGCTAGCTTGTCAAGCGTTGAACTAATATTATAATGAGTGCCTCTTTCCTATAGCCCACCAATATCCATATTGAGAGCTAAAAATAGATTCTGAATATCAAGACTCTTTAAGCCATACAGATAAGGAGGCTAGTGTATATTAATATTATAATGAGCGGTCCTTTCCATAGCCCACCAATATCCATATTGAGAGCTAAAAATAGATTCTGAATATCAAGACTCTTTAAGCCATATAGATAATGAGGCTAGCTTGTCAAGCGTTGAACCAATATTATAATGAGTGCCTCTTTCCTATAGCCCACCAATATCCATATTGAGAGCTAAAAATAGATTCTGAATATCAAGACTCTTTAAGCCATACAGATAATGAGGCTAGTGTAATATTAATATTATAATGAGCGGTCCTTTTCCATAGCCCACCAATATCCATATTGAGAGCTAAAAATAGATTCTGAATATCAAGACTCTTTAAGCCATATAGATAATGAGGCTAGCTGCTTGTCAAGCGTTGAACTAATATTATAATGAGTGCCTCTTTCCTATAGCCCACCAATATCCATATTGAGAGCTAAAAATAGATTCTGAATATCAAGACTCTTTAAGCCATACAGATAATGAGGCTAATGTTGAATTAATATTACAATGAGCAGAGTTATGACGGCAGATCTCTATTGGGGCGCAGGGAAACACAAAATTTGAATTTGAGGACGCTTTTTTCATTGGGGGTCGTCAACAAAAGATGTCCGCAAAAAACCTTAACTTTAATTTTTAATTTGTGTCACGTTACATATAGGTTTACCCCCTCCCCCTCGAGCGTGACATATTTTATGGACGGTCCCAAAATTATCAATAAAATTATATTTAAGAAATAAAAATAAAATCACTAAAAATATAAATTATTTCGTTTTTATTTCGCAAAAAGCAATTGCCCTCCCCTCTCAGTATTCTTAGTATGCTTTTGAAGCCCCCCCACTTGCGAGCTTTTTTGAATGACCCCTTGTCCTAAGGTCTACTTACGATTCGACCAAGGTTTTATTTTTTAATGCATATATTCCGTGCTAAGAATTAAATCTATATCTTTAAATCTTTCTTGTCAGATCGATTACGTTGAGCTTATCTAATCAATAGGCGATAGAAAGTATAGTGTGTTTAAAAGTGAACAATATTGAAATGAATATATTAGGGTAAAATTGCATTCAAATCCTTTCAATAATACATTCTAGAGTACAAGTACTAAAATTAAATATCACCCATGACTTGGAGACAAACATGTCTGAAGTTGAATTTCTAACTACATATATTTAGCAAGATATTAATAAAAACGTGTTTAAAACAAACATTCATTTTCGTTTAAGAATCACTTTATAAAATTATAGGTAATTACAATCTAACTAACATTATAATCATAGAAAAAAACGTTTGAACTTTATATTAAGAAAGATATAATAAATGTTCTGCAGCACATACAAGTGCCTAAAATCTCGACTTCAACCAATTTTAGAGAACCCATTCTTTTAAGCATGTTAGAAAATGAAGTTTTCTTCCATAATCTGAAGTTTGACCTTCCAATTCAAATTAGTTTGAGAGATATTCACCATAAAGTAGTCAATCGAGAAACATGCACGACCTGAGATTCCAAATCTACTAGTGGGTAATGTAAATCTTAGTGACATTTTTCATAATCTGGTGTGTAATAAAAATAATAAAATTTTTAAAACATAACGTAGAATAATAGAATCTAATAAAACATTAATTATTAATTACTAATTATTATTTTTTTTTATTAATTCTAATAAATACCGAAATAACTGGGTTATTATTGGTTAAAAGCTAAATTTCAACATTTTATATAGTTTATTGTATACATTATTTTTAACATAAAAGACTTTAAAACAAGAAAAGCTTTCCGTGACAGCAAACCTACTTTTTCCAAGATTTCTTTGAAATGCGTTTATTCGTTCCGCATAATTAAAAAGGAATCGTAGCCTAAACTCAAAATCGTTAGTTGATGCAATTTATTATTATTAACTACAAAACAAAAAATTATTAAAACGATGTAAATAATAACTAGTATTATTCAACCGACAAAAAAATATCAGCCTTGAACAACCCATTCATTAAAGGAGGTATGGTCAAAGCAATTAAATGACTAGTTGATGAATGACAGATCAAATCAGAAAGAAATGAACACATCCATACTTGTGGATGATGTTACTCATTATTACTGTTATTTTCATTACTATTGGAATTTGCAACAACACATCCTAGTCATTTCAGCTTTTTTAGCGGACAAACCCTCGCACAATCTGAGGAGGCCTTTATTTGCTTCTAGCCAAAAGTCACGAGGCCAAACCCTCATAAATCATGACAAGATGATGTTTTTTCCATCTGGTCTAAAGTCGGGGGACAACGTACCTGGTCCTAGTCATCTCCAAAATGACGTCATCAGACATTTTAAATGGTTTCATATAAAAAACCACTTACAAAGAGCCATGTTAGAGTAACCAAATAACAAGTTGTCGGAGCAGTTGTAGCGAGAGCCAATCAGCATGCGGCGCTCATATTTATTTATTTGATGAAAGTCCATTGCATAACTAAGAGCTTATAAAAACAATGTCTGCTTATAACTTTATACAAAGGATTTTATGTATACGTGGAAAGTTATCATAGGTATATTGCAGGAGGCGTCTATAAAAGACGTCCGTAAAAATTGCAGATTTTGTCTCCCATCGCCTTCCTCCGCAAACGTCCGCTATTTTACGGACGAAGGCATTTTTTGCCAACCCAAACATTTCCTAAGAACTTACTTCAATGAATAAGCAATTATTTTTGTTTCAAGAATCCAATTGTTGCAGTTCATTAAAATTTGTAACCAATAATGTAATTTTTATTTGTCTTTTGTTGATTCACCGAAGATTTTTGTATTGTTTTTAGTTGTTTGAATTCGTTTATTTAAAAATTCTGAACAAGAAACAAAAAAATATACATTGTATCCCAAGGGATATAATTCCTGTCAAAATGATTAGTATAGTAACAACACAACCCTGCTGAGAAGTTTGTAGCATAAAAAAAAACGAATTTGAATCAAAGCTGTTAAGCGCAAATAACTTGAAAAATAAGTGTCTGATGACAAATAGATTAGTATTGTGAGAAAGATAAATTAAATTTCTTCAGAAGTAAACCTTAGACTTACAATATTGGTTCAAGCTAGCCTCATTATCTGTATAGCGTAAAGAGTCTTGATATTCAGAATCTATTTATAGCTCTCAATATGGATATTGGTGGGCTATAGGAAAGAGGCACTCATTATAATATTGGTTCAACGCTTGACAAGCTAGCCTCATTATCTATATGGCTTAAAGAGTCTTGATATTCAGAATCTATTTTTAGCTCGCCATATGGATATTGGTGGGCTATAGCAGGGGTACTCAAACTGCGGACCGCGGTCCACAATCCGGACCGCCGATAGCTTTTAAGTGGACCTCCAATTATTTCCAAAAAAATAAATTTAAAAATTTAAAAAGTTAAAAAATTCTGAATTCTGGTCTAAGTTTGTAATTGAGGGTCAATACCCTTGCTCCAAGAAATTGGCTTTATCAGTTCTGACAATATTTGGATCAACTTACACCTGTGAATCATCATTTTCAACTATGAACATTATCAAGTTTAAAAATCAAAGTCAATTAACTGATGTACATCTTGGAAATTGTTTGAGAATTGCAATTACTAGCTATTCTCCAAATCATAGAAGTCATGAAGGACAAACAGTTCCATGCATCACACTAAATAAAAAGTCTGACAGCATTTTAATATTAATTCATTACTTTTTACTTCACCCCCCCGGTCCGCATGACTTTGACCCTTGTGGACCGCCACCTATCTGAAAATTACGTAATGTGGACCCCGGCCAAAAAAGTTTGAGTACCCCTGGGCTATAGGAAAGAGGCACTCATTATAATATTAGTTCAACGCTTGACAAGCTAGCCTCATTATCTGTATGGCTTAAAGAGTCTTGATATTCAGAATCTATTTTTAGCTCTCAATATGGATATTGGTGGGCTATAGGAAAGAGGCACTCATTATAATATTAGTTCAACGCTTGACAAGCTAGCCTCATTATCTATATGGCTTAAAGAGTCTTGATATTCAGAATCTATTTTTAGCTCTCAATATGGATATTGATGGGCTATAGACACTCAATATTATTTCAACACTTGCATCATTTATATGTGTAGTTTAAATAACCTGTTTTTGTGTGTGTTTATTTGTCTTTTGTTAATGTTCATTAATTAGGCCGGTTAAAAATCCCTTTATAGCTCTCCGAGTACATATTGATATTGGGAGCATATAAAATATATTTATAATTTAAAACAATTTTGTCAAATTAAAATATTTATATATGTACGGTTAAAAGTATATTAAATTTAATTTTGGTATAGCATTTTGAATATTTAACAAAAGCGACATTCATTATGTAACTATCTTAAGTGACACAGATATTTTAAATACATATATATTATAAATTTTCACTAATTTTTTTATAATTAAACAACGTTTTGTTTTATTTCAACATATACATAATTTATTATTATAATAGGGGGGCGTGGTTTATCTTTGTTTACTAAGGAATGTCTGTATAGATATTAAACTGCGATTACTCCAGTGTTTCGCGGGCTGTTCGTGTGTTTTGGTTCGTAGAATATTGAAACTGAATCTGCTATTATTGTATAGCTGACAATTTTTTGTATAATTGTGTTTATTCATAGTATAACAGTTAGTCAAAATGGATTCAGCTCATTTGCCTTGGTAATTATTTTTATAATACCTAGCAAGCTGCTCATGAACTCATATGTTACTGTTTTTGCAATTTCAATTTTTTTAGGGTTGAGAAATACAGACCCAAAACTTTGGATGATTTGATTTCACACAAGGATATTCTCAGCACAAGTAATTTAATTTTGTTTCAAGATCAGACCAAAGCTTTATTATAATAAATTTAGTTTAATCTGATAATGTTAATGAATTGATAGGGGTGCAATTAAAATAAAGTTGTTATTATAGCTTGGTTTGTTCTAAATCCTAAATTTTTTCCAGTCAACAAGTTTGTAAATGAGGATAGATTGCCCCATTTGTTGCTATATGGACCGCCAGGTACAGGCAAGACAAGTACAATTCTTGCTGTTGCCAGGCAGCTGTACAAACCACAAGAATTTAATTCCATGGTTCTTGAGGTTTGTCGAGACTGCCTTTGAGATAATAACAGTCAATTGTGAATGGGCATAATGGACATGTTGATTATTTATTGTTGCTTAGATAATGTTGAGGAATATTTATTTAGTTAAACTAAAAGCTTTAAATATGTTAATAACAATTAAAGACAAACATGGGCAGGTTGAATCCTGCCAAGCATGACAAAGCAGGTCCATTCAACAAACAACAACAATTAAAAAACAAATCATACGTCGTTAATTTTATCAGATTACTGATTGAAATAGATACGTGTTACACTCCATGAACTTAATTGATTTATATTGATGATTAAATAATTTTATTGACGACTACTATTGATTGTTCAGCTAAATGCGTCAGACGATCGAGGCATTGGAATTGTTAGGGAGCAGATTTTGACCTTTGCAAGCACAAAAACAATTTTCAGGTGAGCTAAAATAATTAGGTAAAACTGGCATTGGTGATAATGATCAGTGATGATGACGACGATGACGGTGATTATGATGGTTTAGGTCTGGCTTCAAGTTGATCATCCTCGACGAAGCAGACGCCATGACCAACGACGCTCAGAATGCACTCAGGAGAGGTCAGATTGTACATATTACGTTTTGTTGAATAGAGTGATTTTGTATAATATTACATTTTCATATCAACATTTTTCATTAGAAATCATTGAGTTGACTTATAGTTAAATTAATCGGTCATTGACGATAATGGTGATGTGATGATGATGATACTAGTACTAAAAATAAAATGATAATCAATTGAATTGAAGTGATTGAGCGATTCACGGACAACGCCAGGTTCTGCATCATCTGCAACTACCTGTCGAAGATCATTCCAGCCCTTCAATCCAGGTGCACGAGGTTCAGGTTTGGACCCCTCCAAGCGGAACAAATCCTTCCGAGGATCCATGACATTGCTCAGCAGGAGAAGTTGGTGATGATGATTGTGATGGTGGTGATAAGCTGTTATGATGTTTAAATGTATATTGTTGTATATTGTTTATGAAATGTGTTTACACAACCTAAAAGATATCACTAATTTGGAATATGCCTTTACAATGTACTATTACTAGTAACTTGAGACGTAAAACTGATGACAACATGACTTTACCAATTCTACAGGATCAATGTTACTGATAATGGCAAAGAGGCTCTCATCTCATTGGCTGGTGGTGACATGAGAAAAGTGCTGAACATTATGCAGGTGAAGTCTGATTGGTTCATGAGTCATTGTAGTAATAATAATTATTATTATAGTGTTATTAGGTGATTATTTGGTTATGTTGAACTATGCCCTGTGTTTTCCTTGCTCCTGGTAAGAATTTTGTTTGTGCAACAGTAACTCTTAATATCTCATTCACTTGATTTTTGAACTGTGATAATGGCTGTGATATTTTTGAAAATAGATGGATTTTAATCAGTCTGAAGATGAAATCAATTGTAGACTGTATTTTATGGACACAACTATTGATCTTTCACACATTTGATTGGTTGATCACATTGCCTCCTGATTGAAGATTCAATCAATGAATCAATTTTTCAACCATTTTATAGAGTGCTTCCCTGGCTTTTGATGTCGTTGATGAGGACAGTGTGTACTTGTGCGTGGGTCACCCGCTCAAGAAGGACATTGAGAACATTGTTCGATGGATGCTCAACGAGTCGTTCGAAAGTTCTTACAAAAGTTTGGAAATTTTCACCTTTCTGTGTTGATGATATTATGCCTGTTATCGGAATGTGCAATATAAATATTATTGATATTAACGATATATTCATTAAGCTTCCTTTGTATGAAGATTTTAAGATATAAATTGAATGCATTATTTGTATAATAATAATAATAATAATATTAGATGATTATTTAGTTATATTGAATGACTGAGCATTTAAATCTGGTAATATTTTGTATGCCAATGATTCTTGTCATGCATCCTATTCCACGTTGTTGCACTTTTAATAACAGTTGGTATTGAATCCCATGAGCAACAATTACAATTATGCTAGCTAAATGGAGAATGGAGTAATAGAACCATGAATGTTAACTTCTAATAATGTCCTTTACTGTTGTGTTCGTGCAGACATAACAAAACTCAAAGTCACCAAAGGTCTGGCACTGCAAGACATACTCACAGAAGTTCACAAGTTCGTCCACAAACGTACGTGATGTTAATTTTCAAACCTTTTACTTTTAAAGTCTACTTCGATCAGCTAATGCTCTAATTGTAATTAACTATAATTAATTCTACCAGATAATGCCAGAACGTAATACTTCCTAATTACATCTTTAAATGAAGCAATATTGATTGTTGTGATAACAAATGACTTTAATTCTTAACACCAATTCATTGGTAATAAATTCATTAATAACAAATCATTTCACAGTTGCCATTGGAGCTTCCATAAAGATGGTTCTCGTTGAGAAACTGGCTGACATTGAGTGAGTCATGTTGAATAATGAATCATATAATTAATTATCACAAAATCAAACATTAAATATTAACTTATACTTTGACCTGACTCAAATTGATCACAAAATAAGCAATTTCCACAGCATCATGAAGGCAAAATTTGTTTAATTACAATTTAAAGAATAATTTTCAATTATTCAATCTTTCAATTATTGATGTAAGCTGACCTGCCCATGAATTAACTATAGCATGAACAACAAGCTATTCATATTCATAAAAATTACTTTTTTTCAGATATCGTCTGTCGGTAGGTGCTCACGAAAAATTGCAGACGAGTGCAATGATTGCAGCCTTCCTTGCAGTCAGGGATTCAATTGTGAAAGAACGCCAACAGCAGCAACAAGACGAATAACCACAAGTTATAACAACAACTTTAAACAACATGACCAATGAAAATAGTCATTCACAACGAATCTAAGATAATATAAAATACGTCTACATCAGGATGGATTAGTCTAAATTTTGCACTAAATTAAATAATAGGAAAGTTTTTGAAGGACACTTTACTGAGCATTTCATTATTTGTTAATCATTATTAGGTGATTGTTATTAACAGTGACTCCATGGTATGGTTAATTATTATTATTATAACTAATAGCTAAAGGAAAGCATTGAGCTTGACATGGTGGGTGTAGGTATCAATGCAGCCATTAAAAAGTCAAAAGTTTACTAATCAAGTTGACCAACTACTAACAAATGAGGATAATTTATATAATATTAATAATAAGTTAACATTAATCATCAAAGTTTGAAGTTCCTGAGTGTGTTTGTGACATTGAGTTTGTTCAGGAACAAATTCTTCTTTTCCTCCAGCTTGCAGACGAGTTCTTCCTGATTTAAATATTTAAATATGCATCGTAAATTAATTTGGTACAAATAAGATTTTGTTTATCTATCCTGAAACTAAGGCAGGATCGTGTTTGACAAACAGCCATATCCAAACGAATGCTATGCTTGTAAACTGTGGCAATCAATCAGTTGTGAATGCAAAGTAACATATTTATTTTATATAGTTAATACTGGCAATAATGAGTAATATATAATATATAGCTGCTCATGAATATTGATTAAATTAATTTTATTAATATTGATGAATACTTGGATGCCAGGTGCGAGTTCATTGAAAATCTCTTCAACCGCTTCAAGTATTTTTTTCTTTGGAATTCCCGACATCATTTTCACTTCCGTCGTCTCATCCAATAACTTCTCTTCTTCTGCCTTGACCTCTTTTACCTCCTGCATGATTGGAAGGAAACTGGTTTCAAGAGGTTTAACAAATAACTGGGAGTAGTGTAATAATAATAATAACATTGATACGAATGTTTAAAAAGATGCATTAATGGTGTAAAAGTAATATTGTAAACATCAAGATATGGAGAGGTAGGTAGTGCTAACGACAGCATAATAAAATTATATAACAATGATGGCAATGCTGATTTTAAACGATTTGGGTTTCAAAACAAAAGAGCATGGTCCTTCAGCTAACCTCTTTCTCACAGGTCTTCTTGTTTTTATCAAGAAAAATGATGCCATAATTCTCTTTTGAAAGGCCTTCATTCAGAGGCAATGGTTCAATGCTGGCATGAGGTGTCTGAATCATAAACTGTTGAACAGAAAATGTTGTGGTGGTGATAACAATGGCCCCAATAAAGTTATGTTTAATGATAACAAATTGTATGGTTAAAATGAAACAAAAGTGACATAATAACTTGACTTACATTTCCATCCAATTGGAGAGGACACCGTTCCTCGTTGAACAGAAACTCGTACATTTTGAATGGCTGATAGATGCTGTCAGTAACAATTAATGATGGTAATGAGAAGTAATCCAGTATGAATGATAAAATAAGATTAATAACAACAGTTAATTGCATTGCAGCTACTTGATCTTTTGAGTGTCTATCTATCTCAATAGGATGTGAATAGTAAAAGTTTTTAACCAATCCAACATTTCTACCCAAAGGTGAATTTCCATGGCATCACAGGCTGAGTTTTGAACATGACACATTACCACCGTTGCCGTTACTACCTCGTGCAAGAATGCAACCCATTCGACCAATGTGCAAGCCATAACATTATCATTACTATGATGTATGATTACAGTCGACCATAGCTAGAAAATTATTATTCCTATTGGTATTACAAAACCAAGACATTCACCTAACCATGAAGTAATCCACTGCTTCCTTTACCTCTTTCTCCTCCTTGAACTCTTCCATCCTTTCCAAACTTACCTTCAGTTCCTCCAGGTGCTCCACCAAGCTGAGATGTTTCTCGCATGCAATTTGAATGAGTCGTTCAAATTATGAAAAAGATGAAAGAATTCATTAATTAGTTTTAATTTTGGGCAGATTAATAACTAGTAATAAATTGCTACAAGTAAAATACTTTTTAATCCATGCTAAAATTAATTATTAACATTATTTATGCAAGCTCACAGCAACAGCTAAGCCTACTTATGTTAATGATTTGTTGGTGAAGGAGTGATGAAAAAGCTTGAAACTGCTCCAGATTGAACTTCTTTTTAAGAGCCCACCACAGTCCAGCAACATAGAAATCGACCAATACTGCATCCTCAAGGTTCAAGTGAGTATGCATTTTGCCAAGAAACATTGCCAGCTGACTGAACAGAGCATTAGGTTTATTTATTATTCTCTTGATTTAGATTCGTAGGAGACCAAACATTCGAAAAAATGGGCATGCTTTCAAGCCTTTTAGTATTATTTTATTTCCAGATACAATGAAATGTATTTAAGGATGCCTATTTGAAATTATTTAATAAGATACAACCCTATGTATCCACAAATTTCATTCACCTCTCAAATTCTTCTGGTTGGCAAATATTCATAAGTTTGTTGGCTGTTTCATCATCAAGAAATTTGACGAATTTATTCGAAGTGCTTGGATCAGTCATCAAACTCATTTCCCTTAATTTTCAAGAGATACCAGTTTTATACAAGTAATTACAAATGGTCAACAATGGTAAACCTTACACTGATAAAGCTTATATTTTGTCATAAATTGTTCAATTAATAAACGACGCTTTCAGATTTGTTTCAACGCAGCTCAACCGCTAATACTTTCCATAAAAACCTTCGCTATGACGACTAGTAGACGCGCACGATGAAATTAATTAATCGAGTCACTTTTACCGTAATACAATAAGTTCCAGCTTTCACAAAAAAGTTGCATTAATAAAATAAAATATGATCAGTGGTAACAACTATAAATATTAAAATGTATCATGCCGAAAAAAATTGGAAAGAAAAGCATGAAATGCCGTTATCAAGACTGCTTAATTTCTGATTTAATATATTAAGCCGTTAAATTTGTTGATTGAGTTTGGTAAATTCTTGAACAGACATTACGTTACGAGTCAATCATTTCCCCATGTTGTGTGATTATATGGTTTCCCCCTCCCCCTTGCAAGGGGAAAAAGATGAAATGACGTCCCTGACCAAGAGATTTAAAATCTTCTGAGGAAGTTATTAAGTTCACAGATATTCAAACTATATTCAAGATATTCAAGATAATAATTTAGAGATCTATTGATATTTCAACGACTCTGAGAAATTCAGAACCATTAACCCAGTCTTTTTCCCAAGGTACATTTATAGAATGAAATTACAAATGGTCATCACAGGAGAATCAGCTCTCAGCATTGTAATTCGGCTCTGTTTGAATAAAGGGCTAATCGGCGTAGCTGCAGTACTTGTTAGCTTGTCCTACAATAGAAACAAAGAACAGCTCGGTACTACTTTCTTTTCAAATTATTGTGTGCGGTCCACATTACTTAACCGGAACTTTTACATTTGGGAACGCAGCGACATTTCTTTGTATCAGTTCGTAGGACTAAAATAAGGCATGTTTCTCTTTCGCGCGAATCACAGGCAAGAATAATCACAAGAAGGTTAAATACTAAAGGTGCGTGTGTCTATCATTCATAATTCGGAACAAACTTGTCCAGGTGTCGAATCAGGTAAATGTTTGCTCTGAACGATTTTCGGTTCTTTCAATATTAACTTATTTATGTTATTACATTCATGTTCAGGTTACTGATTTTGTTATTTAAGGCGCAAGTTTTAATGTACCTTGCAAACGTACAATGTTTAATATATTTTTAGTTAATTTAGCGAACAATTAATGATTGTAGGGATTTTTACCTCATGTTTACGGATAAACTGGAATCTTGGACTACAACAGAAATATGGATGGCATCGTCGTTATTGTGTCAGTTCTGCTTATGACCACTTCTATCTTTGCTCTACCGACAAACACGACTCGAACGGAAAATGTGACGTCTTCCTCGTGTAATATCGCCCTCGCCAACAACGTGACAACCAGTTTGCTCAGACATTATTTCAAGAGCAACACTTCTAGCGGCACAGTGTACATGGTGTACTTCAGACTGAAATACACAAACAACAACGGGTCTGTCAACACGTTCGAGGTACAAACGGATGACAGTTTCGAACCAGATCTTTGGGTCTGGGCGGCAGGAAAGGGCAAAAATTTGTTGCGTCTTCCGATTGACTACAGAATTCTCTCATTGGGTTTGCTTACAATTCAGACAGCAAACGTTGAAATTAACTTCGATTCTTCCACCTACGAGTGCCTGGAATCTCTTCCACCTAATTTGGCCATTCACTCCATCGGCAAATATATAACCGAGAACGTCACCTCCAACGACTCTTCAATCAACGCCGATACTCATGGTCCAATAATTTGTAGGAGTGTCTTTGCCTTTGAACATAGTTTGTACGGCAAAAGAGGAATCGGATTTGATTGTTGTGCACCGTCTGGAGGATCAATTTACGTCTGCGACCAGTCCTATAGCGATGCCTACGAACTGGTTTGGTATGGTCCCATAGTGCTCATGTGTTTCATATATCTCATTGGAATTGTTCACTTTTACAAACTCTATAAAAAGTCCTTCCAGCAAGTTCAGGTCAGGCGTTTAGCAGGGTTCCATAAAACTGTAGAAGAAATCAAAATGGACGTTTTCAACCGCATCGTCGAAAACACGGAAAGATGGGCCAGGATTCAAACGCCTGAAGCTCTGATTGCTCTCCGTGAACGTTGTGGATTTCTTGATGTCCTCGGAATTGGAAAGAAAAGTCATTCGAACATTGTTATTTTCCTGAGGACAATTTTCGCAATTTGCCTTTTTATTGGCTACTACGGAATTTGGGGAATTTTTCTCAGAGTCTATTACGATCAGTTGGACGGCACTATGAAGAGATTAGATGATTCTCAGAAAGTCTTCCTCAATGTCATCGGCCATATTGGGTGGATATTTTGTAGGAAAGACCTAGGAATTTACTATTATTCCATTTTTGAAGTCATCTACACAGCCCTGGTGCCATTTTTTGTGTTATACTTCATTGCCTCGATCTGGTACAAAAAGAAAGCGAGCACAAAGCCACTGGGCTCCAATAAACCCTTCCAAGTCCCATGTCAAACTTTCCATCGCTTCTGCAATTCAAGATGTGGAATAGCCTTACAGTACGTTACCGTCTTGCTCGCCGTCATTCACTTTGTTTTCCTGGGTGGCGTGTTTCTTTCCTATATCATATACATGGTAGGACTCGGTATCTTTGCTAACATTGATGTCGTGTCTCCCTGGTTGATACCGATCGCTTTATTTATACACTTTTTAACAACAGTCTTTGATCCAGCTTACATCAAATACAAAAGCGTCAAAGAATCTTTGTTTAGCATTTGTTTTTCAAACGATGAATTCAAATGCCTTATTATTAAGCAAAACAAAGAAATCTTCCTTCCGAGAGATCTCATTGAAAAGTTTTACATTCCAAACTCGCGATCTCTTCTTTACGTGTGTTTCTTGAAACTGCTGTGGGTCTTTTCACTGATGTTCCTCTTGTTACTAGTCGTTCTGACGCTGCAGTATCCTTACAACACCAAGTTGACATCAATCGTGCCTTTCCTCGGAGTTCAAGTCATCTTCGTCTTGCCTTATCTGACGAAGATCATGTACGTCAACAACCAAGTCAGTCCTCTCGAAGACACCATCATGAAAAAAGATCTTCATAATTACGTCAAGCAGTACATCAAAGATAATGAGTCGCAAATCGAAACTCAACTGAATGAAAATGGTAGCGAGAGTGATAATTCTCTGCAAATAAATACAAATCGCTTGGATATCGACACCAATGCTCTTGTCAATGCAGCTACCGAAGTCGCGAAAAAAATAAAATTCTGATGATTTTCACCTGTTTTTTTTTATTTTTTTATTCTTAATGGAATTTACTGTTGGTCATGATCGTAATATTGCATCGTCTCAACTGCTGATTTTGAAAAGAAATCGTTTTATTTCATTTTCATAAAAAAAAAAGACTTTAGGTTTGAAATGACATTGTCTCATGTTTTGTGCTGCTATTTGCTCTGATACCATAACACTTAGAATTTAGTCTCCTGTGTGTGCACCCCATAATGGTTTTGTCTTCAAAATTTTGATGGCTGAAAACACCTCCGTAGGAGTGGGTAAATAATACCATGCCAGGCACAACGGCCGAAGGACCCGGTGCCATAATTATTACTAAGGCTGATTGGCATGAAGCCTAGGGCCCGCCAAGAGCAGGAGTCGCTAAATCAATGCTCCCGAAATTTCGTGACCGGACAATGTGTCGCAATAGAAATATTTCAATTTAAAAGATTCCTAAATACTACTCAACTGTCAGACTAAGACAAAACATTCATTTTAAGGAGATCGGAAATAAAGTGGGAGAGTTGATAAAAATGTTATAGAACAGAATATGTAAATAATTTAAATACTTTAATTTTAAATTCATTTATTTTAAAATAATTTCGTGATTTTTAGATAAGAAAGACATCATAACTCATCAAAAAGTTAATTGAAACAATAAGCAAAATCACACAAAATCAATGATTTCAAATTAAAAATCACAAAAAGGATTCTATTTCGAGATTTTAAATTATTTTATTTGAAATACTACCCATCATTGATAGTCCCTGGCAGTGATGGGTAAAATCACGTTCAGAGTGATTGGAAATCAAAATCAAGATCACCAGACAAAAAGTGATTGGAAATCGAAATCAGGTTCACGCATGTGATTTCACGTTAAAATCAGGTTCACGCATGTGATTTGACGTTAAAATCATCAAAATCAAATCACTTTGACCAAAAAGTGCACGAACTTTTTCAACACTGTCAATTTTCAAAGCTTTTATTAACTTTCAAAAACTTTTGTTTTTGAAACATCGAATCATGTAGTCTGTTCCTTCTTGATGTTTCAATCAGTCCTGCCGAACTAAATAACCTCTCTAGTAGCTAATGGTGGCAGCTTTGTATTATAGCGCACAAAGTGACTAGGGGCATTCAGGTTAGCCGAATTGCATACGGCGGTAATGGCAACAGTCGTAATGTGTGGTGTTCGAAACCCAGCCTGCACTGACACCAGTTCCCTTGGGAAGGACCGCTATATAAATGGTTACAAGCGCCTCTGACGCTATGCATATGGCGCTATATAAATGAATGAAGTTACAACAAAGATTTTATGACTAGGCTTGATTCAAGACTAGAGAGATGACATTCCGCATCAGACAAATAATTCATCATATTGGTGCGGATACTGTTTGCCTTGTTAACAGTGACTTTTTGCAAGTCAGACTGATGATCCTCATAATATCCGTAATATTCATTGTCAAGGACTATTTCTAAATGTTGATCCTGATCAGCTGGTGCAGAATTCGTTCTACGTAAAAACACTTCTAATACTAGTTCCATAAGAATTGTTTGTCATATATTCAGTTCCAACATACATCGTGTGTCATACATCCTTATATTTAAAAAAATTTATTTTTCATGTAGCTAAGAATGTAAAAAGCATTAGATGGCGTAGGAAATTGTTGCACGTCTCGATCCTGATATCGACTTATTAACACAATCAATACATTTAGCAGCAACTTTGTCAGCTTCCTCACTTGTAATTTTTTAAGGAAGCGGCGGCAATTCACAAGCGGTTTTATCATTATCAGCAATTTTACAACTTTCGTTAACCATGAGGTCGGAATAGCACCAACAACAACAATACAAGTTAATAAAAGGAAGTTGCATCGATTATCGACTGATAATGTCATAAAGAAAGATATTATATATTTAAAAAAACTAAATTTTGAAATTTAAATTTTATATGATTTCGTGATTTTTACATATTAAAAAAAATCATCAATCATCAAAAATATGATTTAAAATAAAAATCAAAATCGCACAACACACGATGATTTTGAATCAAATCATAAAATCACAAAGGTGATTTTATTTCGTGATTTTAAATCACTTGATTTGAAATACTACCCATCACTGGTCCCTGGGACGCAACTCACACTATTCCTAACATCCTTTTTGGGAGTGTACATTTGGATTGTCGTTAAAGATGATTGGCTGAGGGACATATCACGTGAGCTTCGAGAGAGTTCTAGAGAATCTGGAAATTTCCAGAAGTTCGGGATAATATATATAGGTCGATGTCATGGTGATTTTTTTGAGTTAATTTGTTATTGTTTCAGATTGTCACTTGGACATTCGTGTTGTTTAATTACTGACTATCCTAAAGTGAAGGCTGATTCCATAGCTGTCCTGCGACGAATTGTCCTAGCACCCGAAATTTAAGTATTCGTATTGTCTGGTCTCAATTTCATTTATAACATTATTTTAGTAAATCGTACGAAAGGAGAACATGAAATTCGCGAAGGTGGTAGGAACGTTATTTGGGAGAGGCTATGGCCCCTGACTTTAGACTAGACCCAAAACACGGTCATCTCCTCATGGGAGTTTCGCCCCCTTAGAAAAAGCTGAAATGATGTCCCTGATTAGATCATTAGATAAAGCAAGTGATGTCACTTCCCATTGCGATGATCATCGATGACGAGAAAGCGCTCAATGCAATTGATTAAGAAAAGTGCAAAAGACTCAAGTCAAGATGAACGCTGTTTAACTTTAAAATTAATTAAGACAGGATTTCTCGACACCCTGGGAACCGTGGGAAAACTTGCCAAAGTTAATTTGTATCAAAACCGCTGCTGCCAAGGAACGTCATCAATTTTAACTCCAACTAAAAATTCTGGGAAGTTCTTTGAGGCATCTGAAAATGCAAGAATAAGCTGTACTGTCACCTTTTACAAGATGCTCAAGAGATCTGGCTAATGATCATTTTCAGACAATGTAGCTACTATGGTTTCTAAGTTTCTGCTTTCTTCAGACTCAGCACAAGCATCCAGTGGCGTGGCTAGGGGGAGCGGGGGTACATATGTCCCCGGGGGCAAGATGCAGGGCGACAAAATGACGCTTTTTATGTTCGCATTATATACATCATTATATTATAATAACTGAACAAAGGTAATAAATCGGTCACAAGATGACTGCAGCAGCTACATCAGACGTATCATACTACTACCACATACGTATCTACCACGCGCTGTGGACGAGTTTAAAATAGCTCTGCCCATGACAGTAAAGCGGGAGTCTGAAACAAGCTTGATCGCACGATCAGAATCAGTTAAAGCTATCCATGAATGGCCTCCACCATTTTTTATATTTGATTTTTTTCCATCGTTATGCAAACTATGAACAGCCTGATATCTCAAAGTTTGTTGAAGACATCAGCCATGACGTTGTGTACTCTGGTCAACTTAAAATTTTCAAGATTAACTATGAACATCAGCCAATCTAGTTCACAATTTTGTTCTTATTTTCCAGTACGTGTGTCTTATTGCCTGCGTTATCTTGATGTTGATGAGGTATACAATTTGGAATCTGTTTTACACGGTCCATTCTCGGCCCCCGGAGGTTCTCCGAATTCTGTTTGTAGCCATCTGCCAAAAAAGATTGTATGCCACTGATCTAAGTAATATTGCTCTTCTTACAGTTGCAAGAAAAAGATTTTGCTTATGTCAAAGACCAGTTTGCGACAGCGAAATCAAGAAAAATAAATCTTTTATAGACTGTGTAAATTAGAATGCGGCAGTAACCGAATAAGTCATGCAATATAATTTCTATAAAATTGTTTTTTTAAATACAATATTTCATTAAAATTTAAAATTTTCCTCATTCGATGCAATAGAAAAATGTGATAAAACGGGGTGGATGAGGAGGACGGCGCCAATTTTATCGTTTGTCTCCTGGCGCAAAATACCCTAGCTACGCCACTGCAAGCATCGAAGACATTTAATGTCTTAATTTATTGATTATTTCTTTCAAATAACAAAAAAAAGATTAATTCGAAATCAGATTTTCAATTCAGTCGAAAGCGAATACATTTCATGTGAGCACATCACGGCATCAATTGGAAGAGATTTACGACTATTGAGCCATAAAATCGTACATTTCATTAACTTGAAAGGCAGCTTCCCACGCTTTGAAATGAGAAGAACGGCAAACGGTTGGAGCAAGACATCCTTGTCTCGAACAGCCTCGAGGTCAAGCTTTTCAACACATCCTGATGTTCACCTGATGTTTTATTGTTTGTTTACTAAAGTTTAATTGATTAATTCAACGTGAATAAACAATTAATAACAACAAACGATTTTATTGAAAAGTTGCTCATCTAAGATCCCGAGTTACGAAACGAACCGACAAATAAAAAATTACAGACGCATTTGCAAAGTATTTTCACAAGTCGAATTCCTGCAAGCTCGCTGGAGAACGGTTTCTAAAAACTAAAACCCTTTAAATATCAAAGCGCACAGAGTTTTAAATAAAAAAGAAGCCATTTTCTGATTGGAAACAGTGGAAGAAATTCCTGACATTTTGGCGCCAAGAACTTCGGAATGCGAAACGACAAAAAAAAGCAGAACATTTAATAAGTTTGGACAAATAAGTTGAGTGATTTTGGTCAGTAAATGGATTTAATTCAACAAAAATTGTTGCGGTGTTTGGAGACGTAGAGGCGTGTTTTGTTTAACTTTATGAGTGGTTTTCAGTGGCCATTTTAGATGTTATCTGGGCAAGTTTGTGATGGTGGTGAAAATGATCAGATGAGGGGTGATGATGATGATGATGGAAATGGTTGTGATAATGGTGATGATGATGAAGACGACGACGACAATGGCGAGATAATTAGCATGATGAGCGCAAAACGAGAGCCATTTAATCGTCCAATAACCAGTTACCGCATCCGTTCACCGTCATGTTGTGTCGCAAGTGTTACTGAGCAAGTGTCACGCTTTGTTCAATGTTTCTCTCGTCGAGTGGGTTTTGTTGTTGCTGTTTAGGATGATGATGATGGTGAGGATGATGATGATGATGAGGATGAGGATGATGATGGCGGTGATGATGATGATGGCGGTGGTGACGACGATGTTGTTGATGATGACGATGATGATGATGATGATGCTGATGATGGCGGTGATGACGACGATGTTGTTGATGATGATTGCACTGGTCGCCGATGAAGTAGAGATTGGAATCCACCTCGGCTCATGTTCTCAATCCAATTCCGAGTTAAGTTCAGTGTTGTTGCCGTCTTCAACCATGGACTCCTGAGTCAATCATTCAGTCACTCAACCATTAAATCATTCTATCATTCAATCATTAATTAATTTAATAATTAAATCATTTAATAATTTTTATTGATTTTAATGTATTTCCTATCATTTTAATGTTACCGTTATCGTGAGGAATAAAATAAAATAGTTTACAAGTTATTGTTAACAATTAAAAAAATGCGTTAATGTTTAGTGCATCATTCTACTAAAAATAAATAAATTTCATCGTTAATTTGAACCTTCGTTCGACTTCGTTCGAAAAGATTAAAAATCAGAAAATAGACCTTTATAGAAGTTTTGTTCATAAAAAAATCTTTCTAAACCATCACAACAACAACAAAGCAACTACAAACTAGACTTTAAAAAAGTTAACAACACCAACAGCTTTTAATTATTTAATTTATTTATTTGATTAAAGATCTTCGTATAACAAGCATGACCATTTGGACCATCATCCCCACCAACAACAACAACATCAAGAACAGTTGTTGCGTCACGTGGTTTGAGAAAATGTCTAAAAATAGCAACTACAACCGGATGCGTTCCCAGGGTCTTCCCCAGCTTGATTGGTTCTCAGTTTCAAAAAAAATCTTTTGAAGGCTTAAAAGTTACTTATTGTTGGATGCTTTCATGTTTTGCTCTGTTAAACTAGTTTGAGATTATTATTATTATAGTTAATGTTATTATTATTAATATTATTGTAATTAATAATATTAGTATTTAATTAATTATTTATATATAAATATTATATTAATATTAAATTAAATTATTAATAATTAATTATTTATATATAAATATTATATTAATATTAAATTAAATTATTATATATAATAATACAATATTATTATTATTATTAATATTAACACTTTTACAATTGATGCTATTAATTTATTAAACAACGGATTAAGAATATTATTTTTTAAAGCATTTATACAATTAAAAAATATCTGCAATATTATTGTCATAACTAATTGACAAACTAGTTCTCATTAAGATTGCAATAAATTATAAGTGCATATCAACTAAAGTTTTCTAAATTTAATTTTTAATTTTTAAAGTTTTTAAATATTCATCAACAAGAAAATGAATTATTTAAAAATCACCAAACGCTTTTTCCAAAATACAATTTCTTAAGAGGGCGTTTTTTTCTTCAAAGCTTTTATAAAATAAAACAATTAAGCCTCTAATTACCGCAATCGTGAGGTTAATTATCGTGCATTATAATAAGTAAACAGTTTTAAAAAAATCTTAAGCAATAATTAATTATTTAGATAATTTTGGAGGTGACAGAGCCTTATGGCATTTGAATTTGCTGATTTGAAAAGCTTTTCATACTGTTTATTACTAATTAATTTGCCGGTGATTAATAATCATACCAAAAAAAAAAAAAAATAATAATAACAATAACAGCGTCAACAGTAATAACCCATCCTCCTCGATCGGCAATCCAAGATGCAAACTTTTCCTCGAAGTACTTGATGGTGAACTCCCTCATGGTGCTGGCGACAGATGTGCCCATTCCAGCCAGGTGAACCGCCGACCTCGTCAGTCTGAAGACGAAGGCCACCTGCCTCCAACCTGCCCCGTCGAGTCCAACGTTGGCAGAAAGGATTTCCTCGAACTTACTGTACGACGGACTGCCTGCCAATTCCGCTGCTATGCTACTGGGAGACATTGCTCCTTGCTGGTTAAGAAGAGGTTATTGTTTATGATTAGTTATTAAAATAAGTTGGTAATTGTTATTAATGAAATTTTACTGGTGTTTGAGATTTATTATCAATGTTAATTGTTATTTAAAATACTATTGGCGTTTACGATATGTGATTAGTTGAAAATGTAATTATACGCATGTTAACTAATTAGGTTAATTGGTATTCTCTTATTGATTGGTTTCCTCCAGCACAAATGCGCCTCCAATGGAGCGCATCGTGCAGGTGTGTGTGATATGTTTATGGCTCCTTTGAAGACAGGTATTCTTTTCATTTTCATCGATTAAGGAGATAGAGTCTTCGTGGAACATTTCATTTGTAATTTAATATTAACTATTCTAATAACTGCAACATTAATCACACGACATTAATTTACGACACCGTCTGATCCATTTCAAAATTATTATAATTAAAATATAAAAATATTTAATATGCAATTGTATAATAATGTTTCATTAATGATTTATGTTCCTCTTAAACTAATCATTTACAATCTATCGATTCTAATTGAAATTATTGCAATTAATTTTTTAAATAAGACTTTTAATTCAAAATGACATATTAGACTTGATTGAACTGAAATATTAAATTAATGGATTAATTGAAATGTGAGACTTAACTGAATTGGGTTGAGACTGAGTTGCATTGCGAACGGGAACGTATTGGTCAAGAGTCAGGCCTTTGATGTGTTAATTAAAATTTAAATAATAAATTATAATTACAATTACATTTACAACCATTTTATACAAATTACATAATTTTTTATAAGTAAATATTACTTAATTTAATTAATATTGAAAAATTACTAACCCTTCATTAATTGGTTATCTACACTTACTATTAAACTCCAAACATGTAATGAAATAACCAAAATTAATTTTCAAAAAATTATTAAATTAATTCAAATTATAGATTGTGACAATAAATTTTAAATAATCAATTATTTTACAGTGGTCAAATATGATTAAAAATTTGCTAGTTAATAATCACCAATTAATTATTAATTTATTTATTCAATTATTTATTTATTTCTAATCGATTAAACCAACCTGTGGCTTGATCGCTCTGCATGCTTGGATCCTCTCGAGACGCAAGTCCCGCCATTTTGTAATTGTCTGCTATGGCTGCCAGTTGATCTGCTATCCTGCCAAACAGTTCTTCTTTCTCTTCTGGTGTCTTCAGGTTGAAGGGTACGATTGAAGATGACGAAGAATTCTTGTCGCAATCTGAGGTTGAAACTCATTTCAATCGATTAATACTTTTTTTATTGTAATGATTGATACTCATTTCAATCGATTAATACTAAGCTATTTCTGGTAGCTCAAGCCATTTTGTAGGCTTGTCATCAATTTCTAGTTTTTCTAGGTTCTCCAGCGGAGGATGTTGATGTAAAGCTATTTTTGAAAACTAGGGGTGCCTCGGCTAGTCCTGGCTACTCCGGCGCAATCGATATTGCAGTACAACCGCTTTGAACGGCTTTGAAATTGAGCAGGTGGCCCTACTCCGTCCTAATCATCTAGTTATGCAATGGACGATTAATACTCTTTTATTGTAATGATTGATAATCATTTCAATCGATTAACATTTTTTTCAATCGGTGCCCGTTTCAAGGACTCGATTGGAATTAACTGCGTTTTAGTCGTCGGTGCGAGTTTTTGAGGTTTTTTCAATTCAAACTCCAAGTTTATTTTGTCTTTCTGCTTTTTTTATTAGATTATTAATTAATTATTAATTCGAAAACTTCTAAATGGACTTAAGAAAATACGTTTTCATCGCACAAACAAGGGCAAATTGGGGCAAACAAGGTCGAATTATATCGTTTCTGCAACCGGTCTTAGACATTGACTTCGACAGTCTTAGTGCATTTGACTGTATATATATTAAGATACCATTTATTTCATATTAGATGAGAAAAGCTTAGGTCAGAATTTGATCAACCTACCTCCATCAACTTCGTCAGGGCACTGGATTTCAGTTGGAACAGGGCGGGTCTCCTTAGATCGACTTAAGTCCCTGAAGACGTCTGGTGGGGGAAGGGGCATTGGTGGCCTTTGAGGCAAAAATTCTGCCCCCCGACTCTTAGAATTGCTGTCCGAGGAGTATCCAGCATGCTTGTATCGGTCCAGAAGTTTCCTTTCTTCCGGTCTCAATGGTCTGATGATGGTATTGAGATTGTCAGCTGACCTTGACCTGTGATCTGATTGGTTGACAGTGTGTGATGACTATAAATAGCGTGTCTTTAGATTAATAATAGGTATATGTTGATATTTAAATGAGCAGTGTGGTAATGACATTGATATTGATATTGATTGTCAAATGAACAAGTAATTAAATATATGCAATTAAATTTCAATAAACTCTAATAAACTTAGCAATAACTTCACCAGTTAATAAATGGTAAATTAATAGAGATGAAAATATATTAATAAAACATTAAAACCTTTAACTGGTTTTCGCCCGAGTTTGAGTCTCTTCCTCCTGAGCTGATGAATGATTGCCTCAAAAAAGTTCTTGTTGTCCTTGACCTTTTCCTCGCTTTTGCTGGATTTTTTTGAATGGTGGCGTTTCTTATGGGGTGTGGGGTAGGGCGACCTAATCGAGGGGGTCTCGGGAGAGACGAGGGTCGCGGTTAGAGGAGCCTTTTCCTTCTGCCTCTTGAAGCTCTGTTGGACTCGTTCCAGTGCCAGCCTGAAGGTACTCTTCTTCTTGCGGTTGAGCAGTTCCTTATCTGGAAACTCGTAGTCCTCCGTACTGCTCGAGGAAGCGTGATCTTCCTCTTCGCCTGTCGCCACCGGGGGAAAAGTTTTGGAGTAGGAAGACTCCGATTTTCGACCCAAGCGCAGCCTGGAAATATATTCCTCCGCCCTGACCTGAGAGGAAGCCCTGGTAACATTGGTCTGTTTGGAAGGGTTGGCTTGCTCTTTTCGCGACGGTTGAGGCGATTGGTCGATGTCATAGTAGTGATGGTGGACAGGTTCTTTGTCGTGGAATTGCCTGAAACTCTGGTAAACGTCGTTGAAGTCTTCGGCGCTCGATCGATCGATTTGTTTGGCGCTAACATACGAGACGTACGTGTGTTCGTCTGCTTCCTCCTGTTGCTTCTCGGCGCCAAAGTAGTTCCTCAACAGGCGTTCCTCGTCTGGAGTCAGATGCTTGAGAAACCTGTCGAGAACTTTCCTCGCGTCTTCTGTCACCGACGACTTGGAGACCGTGGAGAGTCGGATCTGCCTCTTGATGGTTCGACTCCCGGAGACGGCCGATGGAAGCTTCTCGTAGTCGCAACTGTCGGTGCTGATGTTCCGCCTGTGCCTGAGCTCCTGGGGTCTGGGAGAACGTAGAGATGAAGAGCAGATTAGGGTTGGATTCATTGTCCTTCCAATCTTGTTATCCGAGTTGATGCTGACGACGACGACGATGATGGTGATGACGACGAGTCCGACATTTTCGACGTTTTTCGCTGTGAATTTTTGTGAATAATAACAGCCATTGTCAATTTGAAGTTCGTTCGTGATAAATTTACTCGGAAAGTATGTTTTTATTTTTTCATTTATAGATTTTAGCTAATGTGAATTTACGAACAAAAAAGACTTTTTTAAAATTATCAATAACTTTTTCATCCGAATACGTGACTTGCGAAGGAATATCAAAGAGATGTACATACATTGCAGATGTGAGAGGATTCATGTCGGATGAACGGATGGATGGATGGATGGATGGACGAATGGATGGATGAATGGATGGACGGATGGATGAATAGATAAATTGATGGATATATAGATGGATAGATGGTTGGAGGCTGTGGGCGCATTAATAACATCAGAAGGCAATGATGAGGACTATAGTGAGAATGAGGAGGACGAATACGACGTTGGCGGCATTGATGATGATGATGACGACGACGACGACGATGATGATGATGATGATGGTGAGGGCGGTGCATAACATGATTCACTGCTGGGTACGCGAACAGCCAGGGTCCACATGAGATAATTTCAATGGTAGGAGGGTGATAATGTTTATAATCCATGGTGAATGCCCCATATTTTGATCCCATCTGTTTAAGGACTGGAGTCTGACTTGATGAATGCATGTGCGATTGAAATGCATTCGTACACAGTGCATGCATGCGCATCATGTACCGTCTCCAAGGATCAAAACATAAGCAACCATTAGCATCACTCTCGCTGTTGCGCAACCGCAACAACAACCGCAACAACAACAGCAACAAACAACAAGAAGATTATCAACAACAACACGATGATAGCACGTGTCGACAACAAAGATCGTAATTCTGAAAAACCTTGAAAGTTTTTCCAGCTATGACGTCAGCGGACGTATCGAGGCATTTTGTTTGCCATGTTGAAAAGCTCCCAGGTTAGCATTCACACGTGCACAAGGCAGAAACGGATGTGAGTTTTGAGGGCTCGTCGATACGGGGCCGTGTCGTAATTATACGTCCAATTAGCCCGACACACCGCCACAATAACAACAATTAATTTATCGTCGTCGTTGTTGTTGTTGTTTTTTATGTTAATGTGATTATGCAAATACTATTGGTGAGTAATCGAAAATATATTAATTACAATTAATTACGTGTAGCGTTGCCATTAATTTGCCGGTGATGATGTCGAAATGAAATCGACGAATAGAAATATTAATTATTAACAATTGTATTAATTATAATAAAATAATTAAGTAATTATAATATTAGTAATAATTATTATTATAATTATTGTGCTAAATTTAATATCGTAAGTAAGAGAATGATTCATAATTATGTTTCTAATATTATCAATCACAATGATATCGTTCCTATCAAGATGCTTAAGTGCACTTGTCTTGTGCGAATCAATAACAAAGGTCATGAACTCATCACCTTAAAAACTATCTTTTCAAAAACTATCATCATCATCATCATCATCTTCATCATCATCATCATCATCATCATCATCATCATCATCATCATCATCTCACATCACCATAGGCGTCATCGTCAGCATAATAATCAGCCTCATAAATATCATCATCACAATCGTCATCATCGTAATCATCATTACCATCATCATAATCATCATTATTGTCACAATCATCGT
>JAJTWR010000392.1:0-105000 GCA_021613335.1 Whitmania pigra | reverse complement strand
CTTTATCAACTCATCAATAATTCATGATTAAGGATTAAAAATATAAAAATACCAGGACTGAATTCATTGGTGAAGGTGTTCTTGATAGTGATTATGAAACTGGAATCAACAACGACGATGACCATGAAGATGACGATGGTAATGATGATGAAGATGACGTAGACGAAGATGATGATGATGAGAAGGAGGATTAGTAGGAGGACGGCAAGTGTGATGACGAATAGGACGTCGACCACCCGAGTAGAAGTGCATAAAAAATAAATTGAACAGCGTGACACGATCCATGAAATACGAATTAACGTTCGCATACGACTGGATGTCGAAACAAAGGCGAGGTAATCGAATAATGACATCGAAAAGAACCAAGCGTACTCAACGAAGCGTGTCTTATGAACCATCAATCAGAGGTCATCTCATTCGCACGGCAATCTCCTCAGCCCCATGACTCGATCGTTCATCACGTCTTGACTCGTGACGTCACACTTGACTTATCTCGACTTCCTCCTTCCTTCTCTTCCGCATCAATCTGGTCCCGACGCGCTTGAGTGATTTGACGACTTTTCTTTTAGTGCTGTAGTCGTAGAGAACGATTGCCGGCAGGTGCACTGCCGCCTTCAGAAACTGAACGAAGTTCGAGTAAGTGTTCAGGTACTTGAAGAAAACATGAGCTCCTGTGACGAAACTGTGCGCGAATTCGAACAGTTTGAAGGTGAGGATGATCATTTTGAGTGCCACGCAGACCAAGAAGACGTTACAGGTGACCGATATGACAAGGCAGGGATAAAGAAATTTGTCCCTGATGAGTTTGCTGTCGGCAGCCACGCCACGCTTGCGTGATTTCTTCTCTTTCCGAGCGAGTACCGACATTTCTATGGATTTTCTTTGACTCTCTCTTCTCGCTGAACTCTTTCTCCGACCGGGACCAGAGGGCTTCCTCATAAGCGAGGCAGGAGTCGAACTGGCGACCTTTTGAACTCTCTGGGCCAAGTGCATAGTATCGATGATATTCTTATCGACGACGATGATGATGGCGTATGGAAAGACATAGGTGATGAGCGTATAAAAGAGACTGAAGTAAACGATGTACAGAAAGTCACTTCTTATGACCTCGTTGAGTACAAAATCCCAGTGGTTTTGGAAGGGCATGAGTTTCGTGTTGTGACTGAAGCCCTTCATGAAGTAGATCTTCTGGCATATCTCGACGACGGCTTGTCTCACTTCTGGCAGGAAATGAATGAAGTAGAAAGATATTAGGAGGAAGAGAATGATGGGGAACGCTGGACTTGCTTTTCTGCTTTTGCGATGCGAGACAACTTGTCTGAGGATCTTGTTGGCTTCTGAGGCGCAGAAGTACAACATCCACATGGAAAAACACTGGAAAATCCCCAATACGACGCTGTTGTAGTGCACAAAGTAGAACCTTTCCATCGCCGATTGACTTTCTAAACCGGTGAACGAAAGCGAGTCATTCTTAAGCTCCAGTTTTCCATCGAAGTACTTGGAATTATCGCCTCGGGGTCTGTAGACCAGATAAGGGAAGAGAGAGATCAGGTACAACTGATCTGCCACTATGAGGGAGCAGGCCAGGTATTTGAGAGTTGAAAATATTTTCTTGTTCTTCATCCACAACACGAAGGCGCCCAGGTTCATGAGAATAGCGATGACGACGAACGAGGTCATCAGGTACAGTTCCGCTATTAGCTGGATAAAGTCGAACTTGCTTGCAATCCGCTTTGGCAAGTTCTCGGTCAGCAGCCTGGAGACCTTCTGCACGTAGTCATCGGAGGACATCGTGGCAGAATGGTCAAACTGAGGCTATATTTACATATCAGTATGATAGGGTTTGTCTTAATTAATTAGACTTAACTACTTAGTTAAAGCAGTGACCTCATTAAAATCCGTACTCGTGGTAGGTTGTCGTACTTGACCACTTAACCAGATGCACGGAACTAAATGCGAGAGTTGGCACCTATCATCGGAGTTCCCTTTATAGACTCGCGATATTCAACCCCAGTTGAACTGAGATGATTTAAACAAATACAGGTGCTGAGAGATTACTGTTTCCTCTCATAACATAACTGGCCAGACGCCATCATCATCACCGCCACCAATGTCAACATCATCACTATCATAACAGATGCTTTTAACGCATTACTCCGCTAAAAAAAAAAGTATTAGTCAGCAGTTCCCACAAAGCCGAAACCATAAATTGTAGATGTAAAAATATGCTTTGAAGATCGATTGATGAGAATCAAATGAAAACAGTTAAAACTTAAAATTAAGATACCACCTTATGAACGACGATATTAATGCTGGTGATATTACTGATGGTATTAATAACGATGATATTCATTAAGGCATTACTGTTGATGACAGTAATTAAGGTGTTAATGATGATGATAATATTACTTATGGTATTAATAATGAAGATACTCATTAAGACGTTACTGATGAATAAGGTATTAATAATGACGATAGTAATTAAGATATTAATTACTGGTGGAGATGAAATTTAATGATGAATTAAAATCAACGCCCTAAATCAGCAAGACTTCTGCTTTGCATGACATCTGGATTGTAATCGAAAAACAATTATCAATCTAAAGGATAACTTCTAAAACCGAGTCCCATAAACCTGGACCATCACCGGGATATATCACCGAGGCATATTATGCTTTACTGGCGTCATGAACAAAATGCCTCGTAAATATAATAGAAATTATGATATAATCATGCGATGGAGTAATGCGATCATCAAATATTGTACATTTGACATAATTTGTACAAAAATCGCGACATAATTATGCGCCGTCGAATCCACTTCCTAACATCTTTTCGTTAATTAAAAAATTAATTCAAACAATGCTAATGTAATTACTTACCAACACTTTAAAACTTAAACTTTGTCTTAAAGTCTTAAACTTTGTATTTAATTAATATGAACATAAGCTACGAACAAGTCACTTACATTGTAATAGCTATTTTATACGATGATGATGACAATAATAATGATTTTACTTATGCCGTCCACTAAATAAATAAGATTTATTTTTCCCCAACAAGATAAAAAGCAACGTGTACACATCGAGGTTATGCAACCTGCACCCCACAAGACAAACGTCGAGAAATCCTCCACATTTCAATAAAATCAAAAACAACTTTAAAACCCATTTTGCACGACCGATGAATTAAAGCAGTAATGAACTCTGGACATTCTTCACTCAAACTGGATTTAATTGTTCCAAGAGCAGTCATAAACAATCGAATAATTAATACATTACATTACATGTTAATTAATTAACACGTAATTTTAAATCAATTAATTAATTAGTCAAACAAGTGCAGGAAGGTTGACGAGGTTGTACGAGAAGAATGAAACCTCCCCCGATTCAACGGCTCCGAACATGAGGGACGACCCTCCTCTCCTCTGAGCCTCCCCGATCAGCTTCAAGGCTTCCATGCCCAACGGTGGAGGAGATTGGGCACTGCAATGAATTTCACACTCTATTTATTTATTTATTTATGTATTGGAAATTAGAAAACATTTGAAATGTTTTATTGAGCAATAATTGAATCGAGATAATAAAAGAACAAAATTAAAATAAATCTTTTGTTTTTATTAAATTTATAAAAAAAAAACACAGATTCAAGAGCAATTATTGAAAAGTGACAATTTGTTGACAACTCTTAACCTGACCTCTTTAATTAACAAAATTAGATCACCATCGCTGAATGTGTTTGAGCAAGATGAAAATATGCAAATATAAACTTTAGTCTAGCTCAGTTTGTTTGGAATTTTAGTACTACAAGCATTAGTTAATTAACAATTACTTAATTGTCACATTTACGTTTTATTATCAGTCAGTAAGAGTTTTTAAAAGTAATGGCAAAATATAAATAATCCAACTTGACGGAGACTGTGCAAGCCAGCGGACGACCGGGTTTTGACTTTTTGAACTTAGAATCAGGAGGGAAGACGTTGAACATTACCGTGTTCAAGTCCTGGCTCGGGAAATCTCTGCCGCTGCTGGTTACAATTGTTTTCGATCAAATTAGTTTATATATTATTTAATTTCCTTTATCAGGGTCAAATTTACTTAAGTTCTTTAATTAATGTTTTTACTTATCTAAAGTTTTAATAGTAACTATACTATAATAATAATTTAATAACAACTTAAAGAAATGTTAACACATATCATAATTAAATAATTAATAATTAAATGTTAACACATATCCTGCTAATATATTAAGAACTAAACCTTCAATGTTTCATTTTACCTTTCCATTCAGTCTTCATTAAACACAACAAGCCTTACAAACAAAACAAATCATAAACAAACCAACATGTTTGAAACATCTTCAATTGTGACTTCCTTATTCCGTTGTCTCAATCTCCTTAACGTTTCGCCTGCAAAACAACACATTCATTCATTCAAATTCAATAAAAACAGATCTGATCAAATGCTTATTTTCACAAATGCAACATAATTTATTAAAAAGAATCATAAAATTCAATAATAATTAAATACTACACAAGTAAATAATTTAAAAACACATAATTATCCATACAATATCAACAGCAACTCTTTATAACTTTACATTCACCAACTTGGAGTGCAGATGATATCAGGGTCATGCAGAGGTCGGAGGTCATCATCATCATCATCCCATAAGACTCTGGCAGGTGTGAGGAGGAGTCTTTCTTTCCTGAAAGTATGTAAAATCACCTGTCAGACCTCCACTGATCTCATCATCATCATCATCACCATCATCCCACCTGGACAGTTTCTTCAATTGAGTCCAATTTTGAACTCCTGTAAAATCCTTCTTTCTTTCACGATTGTCAAAAAGATCTGAGAAAAAAATGTCAACAGAAAAACTTGAACAAAGTCCGAATAAACTAAATTGACATCACTAAATTGGGATGCTACAATTCCATTGATTCAATGGAGCGGAACATGGGTAAAATTAAATGAACTTCATCATGTGATGGCACCTAACAAATATCAAAATATTGTTGTAGAAACTCTTGCCAGCAGCTAGGATTTGAACTCCAATTAGAGCCGAAGGCCTTAACTACTTGACGCCCAATAATAATGAATAACCATGATTAAGGAGACCATTAAAATGCACTACTACAAACCAAAAATCAGTAGTGCATCAAAAATTAATTATTCATGAGACGATATAAATATTAACGAGGGATTCAGGATAATGATGACCGCCCACCTTTCCCGATGATGAGCATCTTCCTCCTCTCGTCAGAAACATCAAATTCCAGTGGCTCTGAAAGTGTAAGGTCGGGCAACGCGAGAGACAGACTCTGAGGATCCACGCAAACTTTGTCCGAATTCAACGCAAAGATGTCGGTGCGCTTCAGATTGTTGTTGTGGCTCGCTTGAGCATGGAGGTTGCTCTGAGTTTGGCTTTTAGCCATCTGCTGTTTTTGTGATTCGGATGAATGACCTGGTTTAAAAAAATAGCATGAGGGTTAACTTGTAGGTTGTTAATGTTAATTCATATCGTTAATTTGTTATTGATTCACATTCATGGCACATATTTCTCAGCATGGATACACTGATTGATGCATTTAACCATTAATAACTTGATTGTTAAACTACCAAAACTATTATAACTAATTTGTAATGATGATGATGATGATGATGATGATAGTAATAAAAAAATGTCACAAGACAACCTGAAACCTCTGCACTCGACTTGAATTTCTTAGCAGCAGAATTTTGTACTCCATCATCATCATCATCATCATCTCTCACTCTCTTCTTGTCTTCATTGCTTCTTGAAGGCTTTTCTTCAACGGTGCTTAAGATGGAATGATGATGCTGAAGATTGTGATAGCATGATATTGTGATGACAGTGATGATGATGATGGTTGTAAATTATAATCATAATGTTAATTACATTATAACAGACATTAAACCAAGCATCAAAGCACCAATTCGTGAATGACAGCCTTCAACAATTACCTAAGATTCATCATAATCATTCGCTATCATCACCAGCACAATCAACGTAATCACTATCATCACCAGCACAATCAACATCATCACTATTATCATCATCACTCACTCAGCTCTTCTGACAATGAATCCAAGCCTCATTAGGTGACTGCAGAGGACATATTCATCACATGATGTGGCAGAGGGGAGGAGCTTGTGGTAAAGTTCTTGCAAGCTCATAGGTTGACCTTTGTACATCACTTCCATTGACCCCTAAGTAACAGAAACATTACTAAGCATTGGAAGATTCAAGAGTTAAATTGTGTTTGAATTTGAAATATTTAAATATGTTAATGACTGAAGTAACAAAATGCCATCATTATAATCGCCACAATATTTATCACAAACAAATATATGCATAATAATAATACTCAAGAATCGTAAGATGTAATTGTTATTATTAATTACTTATAGGCCTCAATGCCTGTATTAATACTATTTATTATTGATATTAGAATACAAAATTATAATTCAGAATTTATTAATATTATTTGAAATGATTTGTATTAATGCCTATGTATTAGTTATTATTTTATAGCCATATTCAACCAGAAATTACCTGATCGACAAGAAACAGGCCTTCTTCTGGGTGAAGTAGCTTTTCGCCATCAACGCAGTGGCCCATGTTCTTCCAGAATTTTCCCTGAGCAAAAATGATGATGAGCAATGATGGCATTTTGAATGTTGAAATCAGATGTCGTAGAGTATTGAATGATTAAATAGTTGGAATTATTAAATGGTTAGAAGGATTAAACGATTTGAGGTTAATGCGCATACTTACAAGTAAAACAGGGTAAAGTCATTTACAAGATGTTAAGCTTTAGCTTGCAAATCAAGATGTAATTTCTATGATTACATAAAAATAAAATATTACTTTTAAGAAATTATTGCAATGAATTGTATATGTTGAGTTTAAATATCATATTAATATTAATTAAAAAGTCTATAATTGCAATTGATGAAAATCAATAATAATATTCATCAAATATTTATTAATCATCACTCTATTATCATACCCTGTTTCTGGTCACAACAATTTTCTTTTTATCTGGATCCCAATTACCTACAGAGAGAGCACCCCTTTGAAATAGTAAAGGAATGCCAACTTTATTACCCAGTTAAAACAAGTTCATTACTAAAACTTAATAACAAAGCATCAACAGGAGAACTAAAACGTTGGCATCCACCAGGAATAATCATACTCACAGTTTTTCCACCCTCTCCTCTGACAAAACTTCATTTCTCTCAGCATGGAAGTTCTCCAGTTTCATCTTCTGAAGCCACGACCCATCTGGTTCGTGATCCTTGAATCCACCTCTTCCTGGAAGCTCGTTCGATCTCTTGCATTGATGCATCAGCTCCTCACCACTTAATAAATTTAAAAACAACATAACCGTTAAATACATTAACGTAAACGAAATTCATAACATCAAATCTTCCAAAACCGGACCAGGACCTCAGTAGCAAATGACAACAAATAGTTACCTTAAATAACGTGACATTCTCGCAAAGCAATTACTTATAATTACTCCCATAAACGTCTTCAATTTGTCTCAAATAATGCGCTCTACAAATTATGATCCATAAATAAAACCGAAAAACTCAAAACAAAAGTGCAGTCTAGTGCTGCATAGAAACAAAATGATATGCTTATAAATAAAAATTAGAATTTACTGCTTTTAACCGACTTTTACATCATACAATTTTTGTTATTCCGGCTTTAATAATATATTTTTAACGAAGATGTCAAATAATTTGTTCAATGGGTCGAACATAATTTTGCAATTTTTTTCTAGGTTTTCTTCATGGTCCCTTTTATTATATATAGTCGAACATTCTGACATCAAAAAAATCACAGTATCAAAGATCTCTAGTCAAATTTGAGATGAAATGGTGAACTATTGATGATCTGTATTTCAATCATACGAATCGCGATTTCTGCAAGGTTACGATTCGATTTGAACTAAATGGTATTCGATTTTGGCTACCCGTGATTTTGATTTTATTCGATTTGCATTTTTTGCGATTCGATTTGAAAAGTAAACCGCAAACCGTGCTCGTACGCATGCCTAATATTGCGCTTCAACAATCCTGTCTACTGTTGTTTACATCTACAATCGTCGGATCTATGATCGCCTAATTAAATATTATTTATAAAGATCGCAGGTCTATGATTTAAGAATTCTATGTCTTCTATGGCTTCTGCCTCGTTTTATTAATTCTGCGACCGCATGACCTAACGGTTAAGGCTGCGCCTTTCACGATGGCAGTGCGGGTTCGAACCCCGCTGCGGGAGCACCGTCCTAATCATCTAGCTATGCAACGGACGTTAATAAAACAAGTTGTATTAAGTAAACATTATTGTAGCATTGACAAGGTTCAATGCTTTATCACCATTTAAATATGTCTGAGTTAGATAGTAATGTTTTGGTGTATGAGGTGCAAATTTTGAAACGAATTAGATCAAAGCCCGGAATTATATAGTACATAGAACTGACTCAAACTGGGCTTAATAATTTTTTTTCAAACGGTAATAAAACTGTCATAAATGAATATTGGTTGTTGATTTCATTGTGTTGTTTATCACGAAAAAATTTGCTAAGTTGCGGCAGTAAATTTGTAAGGATTTGATTTGATTTGGGCTTTGAACATTTTGGGATTTGATTTAATTTGAAATTTTGAATCAAGCGATGAAGATTTTTACAACGTTCTTCTTTTAGCAGAAAAAACTTGGGTTTGTCCATAGCTATGTGTTATGGTCAGTCATATGATGGAACTAGTACATTGTCGGATGAAATAGCAGGTCTCCAAACAAGAGTTAGGGAGATTGCTCCCAATGCACTCTTTATGTATTGCTGCGCACATAATTTAATTTTAATTGTCATATTAAGTCCCAATGTCCAAAAAGTTATTTTTTGGAACTCTAGATGTTGAGTTTAAACTATGTGTGATTTAATATGATATATATATCTATGTTTTGTTGTCTGGGGACGCTTAGCTGGTTCTAAAACTGTTTTGATTGCCGTTGTCGTGTAGTTCGTCGAGTCGAGTTCTTACGTAGTTTCTTAGTCGTTTCTTAGATGTTTATTTAGTTTAAATAAACTACATTAACCTTTTGATACAACTTTGTATTTATTCCATCATCAGACATTAGTTATGACAAACTCAACACTAGAAAGTCTCTAAACATTTTTTTCCGGCAGTTTGACTCGTCTTTCAATATTAAAAGAACAATGCAAATACAGAGAATCGTTTGCATTGACTCTAAAAAGACTTTGTGATACTAGAGTTGTAGCTGTCTGGAATTCGCTACCAGACGAGGTGGTATCTGCTGGCACCTTCTCACGATTTCAATAATTAGTACTTGATATTGATTTTTCAAAATTTTTAACAATTACTAACTAGTCAGCGATCTACTTTTCTTCGCTCGATGTTGGTGTATTTTATTTTTGCTGTGGCTGGTCAAATTAGTGGCTATTAGCCCTTCGACCAGATAAACAAAATAAATAAATAGATGGACATCCAGGAAATCAGCAGTAGACGCAGTTTTGCAGAATTAACCAGTACTAATAGTGGTTCTGCAAAGAATTGTGGATGGTGAAATAAAAAACTGCACTGCAAAGCAGTTGATAGAGACAAGGGTATTCTTGTAACACTTAATACATATGAGTTTTTAATTCTACTATTCTGGAAAAAAGTGTTAGAGAAGGCTTTCAGCTTATCCACATATTTACAGAAAAGTACTATTGATTTGGTAAAAGCTTCTTATTTGATTCAGCAATTGGAAAATGATATGAAAAACACGCGAAGTGAATTTGAACACGAGTTTCAACAAATTGAGGCTGAAGCAACTCAGTTGGCTCAAAATGGGATATTACTACTGACTTTCAGCAACATAGAAATCGGAAAAGAAAGAGATTCCATGAGGAAATTGCAGAGGATGATGGAATAGTAGATGCTCGAAAAAAATTCTTGGTTGAAACATAGTTTCACTAGATTGTGCTATAAGTAGTATCATTAAAAGATTTGATCATTTTAAAAATGTGGTTTCAAAATTCAGCTGTTTGTATCCTAAGAGTTTCAACGATGATGATAATGTGACAAAATTGGAAACTTTAGCAGATATGTACTTGGATGTCATCGAAAGTTGAACTGAAATTGTTCAAGAGTTTCTTTCATTTAGAGAAATGTGCAAGGAAATAATTAGTATTACCAATCAGGAAAATTCAAGTGTCGAAGAAATGACCATCAACGATGTATTAAAATTCATGACAGCCAATGACGTGTGTTCTATTTATCCTAGCCCGAGGACGCTGTATCGCATTTTTCTGATTTTACCAATAAACAGCGGAATGATCCTCCAGCCGACTAAAACTCATAAAATCGTACGTACGTTCTACTGTGGGCGAGGACAGATTGTCTGCTTTAGCTCTGGTTACGATTGAAAGACAATTCGCTAGTGAAGTGGATTATAACGAAATAATTGATAAATTTGCTGGAATGAGACCAAGACAAAAAAACTGTTGTATTTGATTTAGGCGTTATGCCTATTATTACTTATTACTACAAATAAAATTGTTTTTTTTTGCCACCGTTTGAGTGTTCAAGTGTTTCTATTTAAAATATATACAACATATTAATACGGATAAGCATAATGAATTTAATTAAATGAAAAAAATTGTGGGACCTTTTTTTAAATGCTCGCTCCTCCTGGTGTTAAAACCTGGCTACGCCACCGTAGCAAGCATGTATGTACGTATTGCTGTTATCAATATCAAGTATCAATTGCTGTTGTTTAAAAAAACCTAAAACACATGCATGTGCACTCTCACTTATTAACGAACATTATGTACATAACGACATTGCAAGCTTGTTAGTATATATTGATTTTCGGTTATCTCGACGTTTTTTGGCAAACCCTTAAGCTGGTGACATAACCGGGTTCGACTGTATATGCATGTTGAGCCGTATAAATTATCTAACATCATTAATATTAAATCTCACAAAAGTTACTTGAATTTAAGCTATTAACAAACATTATTTTAAGCAATATTTAGTCCTATACAATGAATTGTTGTACGGAAGCATCCTGGCGCTATATAAATAATTAGTTATTGTAGTGCACTGTAGTAGATATAGACGAAATAGTCCAAAGATAATTTAATCTAAAAACATAATTTTGTTTTAAAATACTTTGTTAGGATAATAAACCTGGGCTTCAATACATAATAACGATAGATCCTGCTTCGATAACAACGGCAGAGAGCTCCTGGAACCCTGGAACTTTATTTGTTGTAAATTACAATTATTTATTTATTTATTACTAAGTATTTATTCTACATTTGTTTCTGGTTTTACATTTAATTAAACAAAATGACATTAAACCTGACACCAGTTATCTTCTAAATTAAAAGACAAAATTATTTTCGGCTGAAAAAATTGCAACAGAATCTATAAAAAAAAGTTATAAATGCAAATGAGTGGAATAAAATGTGATGGATTAAGAAAAAATTGCAACAGAATCTATAAAAAAAAGAGTTATAAATGAGTGGAATAAATTGCGCTGGATTAATAGAAAAAAATTGCCATGGCAACAGCATCAATGACAACCAAGAGACAGGTAGGTGTGAGATTGGGCATTATGATTATTCACAAAAGAGTTGTCAAAGATAAAATGGCAACTCCAAAGGACTCAACTAAGAAGCATTCAAGCCACAACGAACAAAACATGATTCAAAGTCAAGAATATATAGGGCACAAACATGAAAACAAATTTTCAGGTAAAAATGCCCCAAGCGTCCAATCATACATGAACCGGAACTTCATTTCATGGCAGGGTATCTTTTATTGTGTGTTGTGATTCCAGTTCAAGATTCAGAATAATAATTCAATTTTGATCACAATGAGGAGACGGGTTTTGTACAATTAAATTTGGGATTTAATTTAAAAAGAAGAGGCACTTCAACAGATGAGCTTCTAGCCTACATTTTCAAGAAACATCCCTATAGCAGTTAGATAAGACAGACTCAAATAATATCAGTTAGACAAACTAGACTAGGTCCTTTGTTTAACAAACGACATCGTCGAATGCTCCTGTGTGTGTTGTGTGTTAGTGCCCTTTGCCGGGGCAAATTGAGGGTTGCGTCTGGCTGACCTCTTCGTGTTGGGGGTTATTAGCGACCAGACTTGTTTCCAGTTGTTGATGTTGTGAGCGTGACCGACAACAAGTTTTCCATCCCCTGAACCAAACTTGCTCATGAACTCAGAAGCAGAGAGGAAATAGAATTTGTTGATGCTCTCGTAGCTGGATAGAAGTTAACAATGTCATCATTGTTACTGTTAATATTATTATGGTTAGCTGATGTCAAATTATAAAATAATATCATTATTAACATCATTGTAATCATTATTATTATTATTACTATTATTATTACTGATAATTTCAGAAATCCTAGCTGCAACTATTACGATAACAACATAATTTTTCATTTAAATATCATCTTAACCATGACAGTACCTGACACTTTCCTGCATCTTCTCAGGCAGCATCCCTGTGACATAGTAGTCATCTACCCAAAAAAAGGGAACATGCTTTGAAACCTCGAACAATGATCCTGCTAAGCCAGGTGTGAAGGCATACAGAGACCCTGAGCAGTAAGTCTTAAAATAGTCGTCGGGTATTTCCTCTCTTGACACGTACCTGTGAATAAATTATAAAAAATATCAAGAAAGAATATGAAGATTAGATTAAGCTGGACTATTTCCTAGAGGCAGTGTACTTTCATTATCATTATTATGATGTGCTATTGCCAAAGTCTCGTTAATGCATGTAAATTAATCGGTAATTTTACAATCTTTCACTCATCTTTAAATCATTCCACATTATATGGTCATGCATTAATTAGTGGAGAACAATGAAATATTTCCAATGTTACAATGTTACAGTGTTACTCAAATGCTCTCAGTTCCATTTCCCATGGAAATGAATTTCTCTCATTCATTCATCTCGATCCTTCAAAACTTTTAGAACTTAATACAAATATCAAAATCAATCAGAACAAATCAATCCAAGACACTTTGGAAGTCTGTTTGCTATTAGGCCCTCCCCAGAAACTTAAATTTAGCTCGATTTACGAAATTATTTTAGCACTTCAAAAGACAAAAACATAAATCATCAAATATCCAAAAATAACACTTGAATGATAAAATGTGCAATTTTGCCTTCATTATTTAAAAATTCATAAATTTTTTAACCAAACTGGCCTACAAACAGGTTAATCTGTGATTGCCCAGGAACGCACAAAGGACAGAAAGGAGAAAGGACAAACGTCAAACTGACCACTTGCTGTTGGGATCTCTGATGACCTTCATTTGCGTCCACACGTTGCAGATGATCATCCGATCTGTCGGCTCCCTCAGGATCTCCTTCTGTTTCAAGATGCTCTCCAGGTGTGGCACCTAGAAATGAGCGATTGATAACAAATTGTTAAGACAGTAATAATTGATTGTAGCTGAGGAAAAGCACAAAGCTTTTGAGTGGGAAAGTTTTCAGAAGTAAACGAACCAGAAAAAATTGCAATAATGCACTTCAGTGTTGTTTCATTGCAATTAATTCACATCAATATGATCAGAACTTGAAATTGATTTTAAAACGTGGGTGTATGCCTCACATTTAACTACTATTGATTGCAATAGCCATAGAAGACAGAACTGCCACTTAATTTTTTTGTTGGAAATGTTGTTTTAAAATTACTTTGAATTTTGTTGTTGTTGTTGTTCTACTGCACGAACCCAATGAATGTCTAAGCAAAGCACTGAAAATAAATCAGCTGACATCAAAATAGATGAAGAGTTGCCCGCTGGAATTCAAGGATCACAATCATGACCCCTCGCTCGAGTAATTTATTATTACTTCACTTCAGTTGAAAGGGACGACTTTCGAACCCAACCCGAAGTCTAGATATGCGAATCGAATTGTTTTGTCTCGAGTTTACTGAATGAGTGAACAAACGGAAAGCCCCGAACCTGATGCCAATTTTATTTTTTGAAGCTATTTTTGCTCGCAGAATTGAGCCAAAAAAAATCTCCGTTAAAAAATAAAGTCGGACGATCGTGGAGAGTGCACGAGGACATTTTGAAAAAATCAAGTCAAACAAGTTCAAGGAGAACACGTATCCATAACATTCAGCACCACAAATTGTGAAATGTCAAAACGAATGAATTGTGACCAACCAATTTGAAGATGTTGATGAAAATGTCGTCGTCCGCCTTCAGGATGAGCTTGGCATTTTGGCAATTCTGCGAGACCCACCTGAGAGCCATGATGGCCTTGTGGGTAAGATTCCTGTACGAGTCGACGAAATCCTCCTGTACAATGTCTCCATACCTGAAAAGGAGGATTGACACCAGATGGCTTCAATGATGTGACATTGTGTTACTCCTAGTCATGGTAATTAAAAATTTTTGTAGTTAAGTTTATTTTCAAAATTGGTCAAAGAGCCTTTAAGGGCCTCTAACAAGACCAATAAGCAACTCTCAAGCAAACATTTGATTGATTGATAAGACCTCTTAAACGGCTGTAAAAAAAAAAGAAAAGCAATAAAAAATGAAAAGGAATGTCAAGTTTCTTTAAATATGATTAACCATTCTAAACAACAAATCATTTCTTTTGTCTTCAACAGCAAAAAATCCATTTCGCAACAAAATACAACAGCGACAAAATAGTCACCTGTCAAACTCAAGCTCCAAGGCAGCTTGCACATTTGAATTGTTTGCAGCACCGCACATGAAGATGGTTCGAATGTCGAGACGTTCAAAATTGCTCTGACTTCCCCAGGTTTCCCTGATGAGCATCCTCCGGGCGTAATGGTGCGGGGCAGAGTGGATGTACACCAGGAAGAGTGGCCTATCGTCCTTTCTAGAAGATTTATTGAAACGGCTCTAAATATCATGTAATTGTTAAACCTGACAAAACACTCTGTCACGCCCAAGGCAATTGCCATTGTAAAACTCTGAGACCAAATTTGAATTATAACCAATGATAAGACCGAGCCAGTGCAGAACAGATCTTATTTCCATATTTATTGGAAAATTGTGAGATTATAATAATAATAACAATAATAATATAAATAACCAGAACAAGAATAATAGTAATAATAACAATAGTATGCCATAAAAATAAATCAACAATAAATTACTTCAATAACAGCACTGTATTCAATTAAAAAAATGTGTTGGACTTTCATGTTTGAATCCTAAATGAATAACTAAATAAACAAAATGTTAAACATCTGTTTACATCCTAGTTTAGAAGGGACATAATGCTGAATTCAATAGTTATTCAAACAAACAACTGACAAGGCTGAGTAATCAATTATTGATATGGTTTTCTGATGGATTTAGTATCTCGTTTAACACAACAGGGCCATCCTTTGTTCTTAACATATTGATTTTTCGTTTGCTTATCTTGCGAAGCTCTGTTATTTGTCACGTACAATTGATTTACTTTGTGAAAGTCTGTTATTTGTCAGTTAAAATAATTTGAGATTCAGTGAGTAAAATTCATTTTATTAAGCACAACATTCTGCTCACTTCTCAGGAGATAACATAAATCCTTGCTTCGCACCATCTTAACGTAATTTATAACAACTTATTTGCTAATAATAACCCTAGCCTGGAAAATGAAATTATCATCTCTCTATGGAACAATGGCAGCAGAACAAAAATGCCTTTCAATCAATAGGGTCCTCCGATTGATATCTAATAATACTAGATCAATTTACTACCATCATGATAGTGTCATAATAACAATGACAGCCAGTTCCTGGACACACAGTGATAACAGTCAGTATTGAATAGATCAGAGCTAGCTTCCTTATCTTAATAAGCTCAATTAACTCCTAATTATCAACCACCTATTATAGCTAAGATTATGCTACTGCCTGCCAACTTTGTTAAACCCATCAGATGTAAGTCTCTCAAAGTATAAAAGCACCAAAAACAAATGATAACATTCAATTGAAAATCACCTAACTGTAATAATTTTCCAAACAAATAATTAAAAATAGAATTAAACAAAAAGATGAGAAATAAAAATAAAGTGAACCTCTTAGAATCACAGATCATAGATTTTGGGTTGAGAATGTATTTGAACTTGTGGGGGTTGATGCAGAAGTCATCCTCGATCCTCATCATGTTGTCGACGAGGCCATCGACGGGGATGGAAATCACGGACCCAGTTATTACATCCTGAGCCATTTGTTCGACCAGTGTGGATTTGTTTGAGTGCCATAACCATCCAAAAGACAGTGAGGCTGACTTTGATTCAATCTTCAAGTCATTAGACCACAAGAGCAAGAAGAGACTGAAGGTTAATATTATAGAGATGAAAACCAATAAATATTTCTTCCTGAAATTGTGTTTAGTGTCGTTGATGTAGATCTTTCTGGATTTCTTTCCTATCATTTCTGAAACCAAAATGATACAACTCAGCAACTAAAACTCTGTTTTTAAAGAGCATCAAAGCCATCAAAGTCAATCTCTCAAAATTACCAAACTTTCGAAAGACTATATTCCGAACTAAAATCAATGGACTTCATTTACAATCGCTCATCTGACATTGTTTAAAGAAAAGCGTATTCATCTCTATTCATCTCTTCTAAGAGATCAAATAGATCCCACATGCAGACGAACGAAAACACACCGACCCATAATTGCGACTCACATGCACATGTGAACCAATTAACACAGATGCGTTTACGGTTTCTCTTCGAAATTTTCCTAGCCTTCTATAACAACTTATTTTATTATCAACGGGTTTAATTAAATTTATTAAAAACGTTGATGTTTTAATATTTTATTTTTGTAAATAAAATTTACTGTAGCATTAAAGCCTGTAACTATGAAGCAATTGAGAATTGGTCCGGACTAGGGTAACTGCAAAATTATTGCTGAATGATTTAACAAACAAAAAAGTTTAAGACCAACTAATGCCATTATTACGAGGAGAAATAAAAGAGGCGACATCGGGCTAGACGAAGGAACCGTTGCCATAGCATTGCCCGCAACATATATGTCCAAGGCATACTTTTCTCACCTGACAGACTGTTAAATCCAATAAAACTCAAGTTGACCACCATACACCTTTAGTGGCCGAAACAATATGGAATGAATCGCGGATTTCAACGCAAACATAAAGCTGAGACGTGGAGTATGAATGTTTTATATCAAAAAACAAAGTTTTATGAACTTTCCGTTCTTTTTAAATTATGAGTAAGAACAATTAGCATGCGAGAAAACTAGTAATAGGTAATAAATTTGCTCCTATTAAAACACACAGTTTATGAGGAGTGATTTTATCTACTAGTAGTAATTCATTTAATGGATTATTCAGAATAATGCATTTCTAGATAAAATACCTCTAAAGTGATGCAAACGTCTTTTCAGGTGATGACACTCTGGTTGATTAAATTTTTTGTCAACGTTGTAAGACCACCGCAATCTTTATATGAGTATTATTCATTAATTCTAATTTTTATTTTGAACTAAGCAGTTTGAAATTAACTTCCCAACCTCAGAGTAACATTGTAAAAAGTTGTAAATTAGAAAAAGCTGAAAAAATGAATGTTAAAGAATAGATGAGAACAACAACAGTGAGATTTCATCAGAATTCGTGAGAATCAGGCTTCAATGAGTAGGTCATCATCGGAGAATCTGTTAATGAGTGGCTGATCATCTTCATCGCTCCCTAAACATTAAAATTAGGATTAATCTTTATTAGGTAAAACTATTTAAAACCTGGGAATACTGAAAGATAGCATCCACATAATTACCTTCTTAAATTTGACAAAATTTTATTAATTTAATAATAATAATAATAATATGTTTATTTGTAAAACATCATAACCAATTCTTTTGCAATTAACATATTTTTTCTCGAGCATTTGAATGAGAATTTTTAAAAGCCCACCGAGCTGGGAGAAAATGGCTTGACTCGACTCGGAGTTGAACCTTGTTGTGACGTAATTGTCGAATGAGCGCCTCAGCTTTCTGAATCTATAGACGTAGACCACCAGAAGGCTGATGATGCACACACCTGCTGCTGACACCACTATGAAGACCAAGATCTTCCATTCACCATCTTTTGATTCAACAGTTTCTGATGGAGATCCTGGGATCATTGATGATAATGGATTAGGTAATCATCAATCACCATCTTCATCATTATTATTATTATTAATGATGTAAATAATAATATTAATATTATTGTTGTCGTCGTTGTTATTGTTATTATTATTATTATTATTATTATTATTATTATTATTATATATTTTATATATTATATAATCAATCAAATTAAACTAATAGCAACAAAACTTAACTAGTTAAAAAATTAATAGGAAGGAAATAGCCAAAACTAAATAACTGGTTACATTATAAATAATCAATTAACTAAAAATTGGTACCAGGCAGGTGAACATTGATGATATTGGAGAAGTCACTCATTGTTCCAGAGTCATACCTCAGTCGAACCTTGGCAAAAGTAAGTTTATAATTTTTATGGCAATAGCAATAATATTTATCAAAGTGCATGAATATATTTGCATATCATAACATTATTAAGTTGTTGCAAAGCAGTAGTTGTAGTAGTTGTTTGTAATGTCTGTCAGAAGACTCTGCTAAAATCACTTCAAAAGCCTCTGATGCTACGCATACGAAGCCTTATTATTAGTATCACTATCATCATCCTCCTCATCATCATCATCATCCTTATCATTAATACTATTATTAATATTATTATTATTATTATTATTATTATTATTATTATTATTATTATTATTATTATTATTATTATTATTATCATTATCATTATCATTATCATTATCATTGTTATTGTTATTATTATTATTGTTATTATTTTTATTATTATTTTATTTCTACTTTATAGATGAGAACTGTACACCAGAAACCTTCCTTCACTTATTTCTCATTTCCAGGTATGCATCAAAAGTACCTTAAATGAGTGGTCAGTGTTCAGCTGAAGAGTATTGAAGAACATGATGAAAGACTGATTGGTCCTCTTGAGCAAGGTGAAAGATGATTGGTCACGACTCATCATATAGGAGATTGAATGGAATACTTCATATTCCTGAATAAATTTGAATGTTGTGTCAGAACAGTTATCAAAGTTTGCTTATGGGAAACAATGTAGCAATGATGCTGATTATTTACATCGTTTAGGAATTAATTTGCTGTTTTAGCAGATAACACTAGTGACAACACTAACAGCAAAAATAGGTATAATCACAATTATAAACAGAAATATAAAATTCCTCACAAAATTTATTGGCAGATCCCCTTCTGGTTTTAGCCATGAGATTACCAATGCCTTATCTTTTTGATGCAATTCATATGTCAGGTTTGAAGGGCTTGGATAAGGTTCTGAGAATTACTTAATATAATTACTAAAATTTCTAATATGTTCAAATTGAAAAAAATAATAATAAATGCCATCTCTGTATATGTGTTTGTGTTTTACATGCTCTTTGTCAGGCTCAGGATAAAGTATTTAGGTGCAGCACACATGTAGTTTTACTGTCTTTGGCATCTGTTGTTGTTGTTTGCTTTGTCTCCAAACTAATATGCATGCAAATTTGAAGAAATTTCGACTGTTGTTGCTTATTAAACTTTTCTAAGAGAATTCTGCTCAAAAATGGAGTGACTGTAAAAACGATAGAATTCTCAACTTTATGATGAGGGGTGTGATTAACATTGCAATATGGATATCTCAGAAGCTTTGAATCATTTGCACAGCACATGATAAAGCAATTCTAGAGTGATAGAATTCTAAGAATGACTAAAATTTTTTAAACCACTTGAAGATCTGATCAACAGTCACCCTTAATTAATCATTTATCATCATCATGTGGTTAACCAACCAGCAATGAAGTCAATGAGGCTTGACAGTCTTCCATTTTGAATGTCCTTCTTGACACCAATTTTATAGTGGTTTCCTCTCAGGAGATTCCTAACGGTGAAAGTGATCAATGACAATCCTTCAGGGTCGCTCTTGAAGAAGGTGTTTGCAAAGCTGATGTCATCATGATCGACGAGTTGAACATAGATCAGGTATTCCTTAAGATGAAGCAAACGATATTATTACAATAGTTCTAGACCAGGTAATTAATAAAACATAGGCAACAATATTATTATAACAGTTGTAGATCCACATCATTACCACAACCACTACAACCACCATTATCACCAGCATCACCAAACTGAATCGGACAGCTTACCATCGGTTGGGGATAACACGGAGGACTCCAAGCCACTGTGGCAGACACCGAAGTCTCGTTCTTGTCGAACGACCATTCAAGGATTGTGACGTTCTTTGGCGCCTCCAAGGAATCGTTAGCTGGTGGGACGACAATTCCAGCATCAACAATAAGTGTACTAAGCATGCTTGGAAACCATCATATCAATAGATAATTTAACTTTCACTAGAATAAAACATGTCAATGGTTTAATTACAAGTAAGCTTAAGAATAATTTAAAAACAAAACAACTTCTAAACAAAAATACCAGACTTATTCTCGGTCACTCAACACCGCTCATCGAATCCCAACTCACATCAATGCATCAATTAGTAACACCAATATGTCACATCAATGCATCAATTAGTAACACCAATATGTCACATCAATGCATCAATTAGTAACACCAATATGTCACATAAATGCATCAATTAGTAACACCAATATGTCATCCTAAATCGAATCTCACTTTCTTTGATCATGAAACACATTGGCTCTGACAAGTGGCTTCTCATTGGCCAGGTGAAGAGGGCGTAGAAGCAGTAGTGGGCACAAGAGGGCAGTTGACCAAGTGCAAAGCTGTAGCGGTCGTCGGAGTTGATTCGGAAAACGAAAACCTTCGAGTGAATCTTCTGCTCGGTTTGGTAGATGACTTTTATTTTCTGAGGTCATTTCATAAGTCAAAAGTAACTCAGTGAGTAAAGTGATTAGCATAATTTATTAACATAATGAATGAACAAAATTTCAATAAATAACAACTTGATTAATTACTTTAGTTAACAATAAAGTAATGTGAATAATACAGTGACTTTGCATCACCACGACATAGTTTAATAAATCAACAGCATTGTCATTGATGATGTTGTTGTTAATTCATCCACTAACGGCTTCTGTATTCGGCAGCAACTTGTCCGAACCCTTTCCCTGAGTGAGTTGCAAGTGGAACATTGCATCCCGATGTTGATTGACTTCAATTGCTGGAGCACTGAGTCTGTTTCCTTAGTTAATTCAATAATCAGGTAATTAATTGAGTAACCATGTAATTAATTGAGTAATTGATTGAGCAATCATGGGATTAATTAAATATTCAGGTAAAAATTGAGTAATCAGGTAATTAATAAACATGGAAATGTAATCATAATTTAATGTATTTACATTAATGGTACTATTAATACTCCGTGTTGCACATTATCTTATGTATGATCATACTAAAACTGGAATTAATGCAATAAAATATATTTATTGATATATTATAAATTATCAACAACATTGTATTGAATAGAGACAAACTTTAATAACAGGTTAATAACAATGTTACTTGGCATAAATGACTGCTTCTATGATGATGATGATAATGATGATGCTGCTGATGATGATGATGATGATGATGATGATGATGATAACAACAAACAATGTTACCTGGAGTAACAACAATCAGATCTCTGTCATAGCACATTGGGTGAATCGCCATGTCCTTGGTTTCTGCAGTCAGTTCCAGCAAATACTTCGATCCAGGGCTCAGACCAGAAACTGGAATAATGATGATGATGATGATGATGGTGATGATGACGATAATGAACACAGAGATCATACAAAAATGTGTAATAATTAAATAAATAAATAAATACACAAACAATCTAAATTTATTAATTGCACGAGTTCCAATTAAACAAACCAATGGCAAGACATCTTAGTCCTTTCCTGCATTCCTCTCTCAGAGCAGCTTGAGACTTGAACACTTTGAATGTTGGGCTGGCATCCTCGTCGTAAGACACCTCATCATCACCATCGTCTCTGCCATTCAGACACGTCACTGTTATGACGTACGAGGTGACCTGAAGTCCGGCAGAAACATTCCAGCTGAGATAAGCACTTGTAGAATAGGGTGGGAGTGAATCCTCCATCTGGAATATGAAGGAGGTCAGATCCAAGGAAGAACTTGTCGTCTGGACGTCGATGCACCTGCTGCCAAACAGGATTTCCTTGATGTCTGATCCTTCACTCCACAATGTTCTTGACCGAGCGAAGATCTTTAGTCAGCGATAAATGGCGTTTATGTTAATTGGTAATTTGTTAATAAAATTTATTGGGATAGTTAGTTGCTGTAATAAATTATTAAGGTTTGTACACATGTTATTAGATTAAACACAGTGATGTAAGCTCATCACAAGCTTTGGACTCAATGAAATTTTTATTTGGAAATTCTTGTTGAGATAATCATTGAGTAATAATTATAGCTAAAACTAAGATTCAGAGCCAATTTGACGATCAACTTCCTAAAGCTCTTTTACATCATTACTGGTCAGGTTGTCATATTATTCACAAAAAAATTGCAAAAAAAAAGGGAACCAGTTTGCAAGTTCAGTTAAGAGAAATAGCACATAACTAATAGAAATAGTATGAGTTACTTGACAATAACCTGAAATTCATAAGTGTGTCCAACAATGAGTTCATTTTCATCAAAAGTGTGTTTCGAGAAGGACTCCAAGATTACTCGGTAATTCCCATGGTCCTTGTCCTTGTACACAATCTATGTGAATAATATAAAATTAATATGATAATTGAATAAATTATATCATTTTAAAAATAAATTATGCGAGTTATTCAAGTAAAGCTTCAGGTTCACAATCATAATCGGTGGCAGATTAGGGAGCTGGAAAGGGTCAATTTGAAAACCCAGTAAAAATTAAATTAAAACTACTTCAATTTTAAATTTTTTTCACTAATTTACCACTTTAGACAAATAATTTAGTAACTCTGACCCTCCCCTCTAAATCCACCAGTGGTTCAAGTATATTCCCCCACCTTCAAATATTTTAGATCTGCCCCTGGTTATAATGTTAATTTTGTAAATGTTCCTTGCCGAACTTCGCCCAACCAAAATAGAACATAATTGGTTCTTAACCGTCTATTAACATTATGTATCATAGTTCATAATAACAGGAAGTTGCAGCGCCTTCACATCTGGCATGGATACACGAGGCACTCAAGATATTGCCTAAATACAAATACAAGGACAAACATACGAGCTAACCCACACACTCACCTTATAAGATAGGATGTCTTCGGGCCTAGCATGTGACCAGCTTAGGACGAGCGAATAACTGTTGTTGTTGTAGGAGTTGCTCATACTCAGGTTCTGTGGTGGGCTGGGCTTGACAATAGCTGTGTGCCAATTAATATTCTCGTTAAATAATCGGTTAATACATAATTAATTCATTGCCAAATAAAATACTATGCAGAATGAAAATCATCGCTTTGCATGCACAATGAGTCTACATAACGATTCACATTTAGTTACTTTTGGTTATTATTTTTAGTTAACAACGTGGAACTAACAAATAATTGCTGCTTCCTCTTGAGAGGGAAGGTGGGAAAAGTTATGGGCAAAAGCCAATTCAAATGCCACCTCGTTTTCAGTTATATAAGGTTATATATAAAGTTATAAAGATATCTCCAGTGCTGTGGAGTAGGGGTAGGTTTAGAATTGGGGTTAGGGATAGAATTAGGTACAAACAGTTGATGCCTAAGTGTTGGGTTTTCTATGTCATTTAGCTAACAATCTTTGAGAAAGGCACTATATAAATACTTTTCCTAAAAACGCAGATTCAGATTACATGGTTATCCCTGTAATGTGTAACATATCATATATAAGATAACACTTAAACGAATACATATATTTTGGCCTTCCGATGAACTTAACTACCTCTGGCAGGGGTGACAAAGGCCAGTGGCACAGGCACGGATGAAGTTGTCGCCAGGGAGATGGAGACCGTGAGGATGTAACCAGTGTTGGGGCGGAGCTTGTTGATCGTTAAGTTCACGGGCAGCTGCGATTGGCTGATTCTTACGGAGTTGTTGACGTGGTAGTAGGACAGATCTGTTGTGCTGTGGTAAGTGTAAGGTTCTCAATTAATGTCTTGTTTCATTAATGTGAAGTTTTAAATTTCTAATAGGCTGTAAGATGGTTTTAAATTGTTTAAAAATTGAAATGTCTTAAATCAAAAATTAATTTGGTTTGTTATTGAAAATTATTCAATTTAAAACACTTAGTTATTTTCTATTAAATATTGCTCTACCATTTACTAAATGAACAAAAATGAGATGAAAATGTTATTAATATAATAATAATAACAATAGTAAAAAAAATACTAATTTTATTTAATAATTATAAAACAAACCCAATAGTTGTTTTCACTTGGATGTCAGAAGCCCCAGCAATTGTGCCATTTAGTTTTGTGATTTGAAAGACGACCTTGTTGTAGGACACATTGACTAGGCTTACCACAGGAACTACATCTGGTAATGATTGACTCGTTAAACTGACTGATTCCTCGGTTGAAAATTAAAAGCAAGTGAATTCAAATACTGTGAAAAAATTCCTTAACAAGGTATTATGCGTTTCAAGCTTGTTGACAAAATACTAGAGTTTTTATAAAATATAAACAAAATGCAAATGCAAAATACACAAAAGTAGGCCATCTCAATCACAAATTAACATCCACAGGTATTTTAAAATTTGCTAATTAATATAACGTAATTCAAAATTATCAAAATAAGTTATTATCATTATTTATAAATTCGAATCACAATAAACAAATATTTTGTTAAATCATTACAATGACCAGTACCATCATCAATACTCAAAATATGATAGCACTTCACCAACAACTAAACTTTATTTCTAAAAATGTTGTGTTGTGATATTTACAGATATTTAGTTTATAATTATAATATATGTATTTATGTACGTTCATTTGAAGGTTTTATGGATGGTGGTGGGCTGTTCACCAGGTTAAAACAATGCTGCAAGTGGCTCGGAACAGGGTCAACAAGATCAACCAACTCAGTGTTCGGATGCTGCAGTTGGCTTCGTCCGAAGCATCAATGCAATCCCATCTCCCGTCGCAGATGAGTGAACTTCGGACGCAGCCTCCGAGAATACACTTGAACTCCGACGAGGTGCACTCAGGCGGAGGTTTGACCTGACCTGTGATTTCAAGGGTCATTTAGGACAAATTTGTAACCAATAAGTTGTTGATATTAGAACAGATATGTTATAAAATTATTTACATGTATATTGAAAAAAATTATTTATGGACAGTAAGAGAAGATGTTTAAAAAAAAACAGATAAATATTTGATTGGCATGCATAAAAAGTATTAGATCAATAAATGTAGAGTTATTGTAAAGAGATATGAATCAATTAACCAATCAATTGGTCAACCAGTCAACAGTTGATTGATTGAATGACTCACAGTGCAGTTCATCAGATCCATCGAGACAGTCCTCGCGACCATCGCAGACAAATGATTCGTTGATGCAAGAACCAGAAAACAAGCAACGGAAGGAACTGTTGTCACAGCTGACAGTTACATCTGACAAATAAATGGTGATGATGATTATGATGTCGATGAAGATATCTAATCATTATAATAATATAATAACTATAATTATATCTGAATTTGCAATTTAAATAATTCATTATAACCAAGCTTAATATATACATCACAATAATAATAAATCACATATTAATTATATAATATTAATACATTAGATTTGGTCTCGGACACTTCTATTTTGGAAAAGGCGCATAATTGCAAAATTTACCATATTTTTTGTCAAAAAAGTACGAATATTAATTGCTTTTAAGGAATTGCTCGTGATTTAGTACTTACAATTAATGCTCAATTTAATTACATGTTTTTCGACCTGAACGTGGCATTCAAACGAGTATAAGATATTCGACATCGCAAAGTAATAAAGCTCTTGCTTGTGTGACAACCCAGTTTGAGCATATTATTATTATTGTTATTTCTGTTGTTGCTAAGGTCTATATTAAAATCACCTGGGCAATCCATCTCATCAGCACCATCTTTACAGTCTTTCTCTCCATCACACAACCATGCTTCATTGATGCAGGTGCCATCGTCACACCTGACCGACGATGGTGGACAGGTGGGGAGAGGTGAGTAATCTGGAAAGTGATGGCCAGGTGAATAGAAAGGCCTCTGATGTTGTGGCACCTTACAAATTATTACCACTTACTGATAATACTATTACTAATTAATTAGATTACAAATATTACTAATCCTTATTATAAAATTAATTACTACTACTATTATTATTTGAAATTCCTGGTTAGGAATATAAAATAATATCAACTAATTACTGTGACATGACAACTCATCACTGTTGTCTCCACAATCATCAACATTGTTGCAGAGCAGATTTTGAGAGATACAATCTCCGTTGTGGCATCGATATCTCTCTGGTGAACATTCAGAACCTGTGAATGACAGTAAATTAAACTCTACAGTAACCAAATTAGTTTTTTACTTGTGACTAATATAAAGCATTTCCTACAATTCTACAATCAATTAAGTACATGGATAAACTTAAAACCATCAAAATTGTGATTTCTTTATTTCTTCCAAAGATGTTAATGTTTTTGAGAGGGGGAATAAAAAGCTCCAAAGTAAATGGACAAAGGTTATATCTAATGTTGGTGACTAGTTTGTTGAGCAATAAAAAATTTTCAGTAATATTTCTTTCAATTATTATTTCTGACAAAAATTGGGACAGCACTTTCCGGTACCCCTAATAGTTATAAAAAGTTGATAAATCACCTAATTATTTACTGCAATGTGTCATTCAAGAAAGTTAAGACAAAAATAAATTGAAAAACATTTAAAAACATGTAACTCGACAAAATAATTTAATTACAACAACAACAACACAACAACAACAACAACAACAACAGCATAAACTACTACAGCAACAACAACAGTAACAATGGAATGACATTGTCAAAAAAGCAAACAAAGCAACCACGATGACACTCACACGTCAACTCGTCCGACCCGTCTTGGCAGTTTGAAACCCCGTCGCAAACTTTCTCTTTCGGAATGCACTGAGGTCTCGCTCGAGATAGACATTGGAATTCTGCTGCTGAGCACAGACTGGGTGGTGATGGAATGACGGTGGCTGAATGTCAATGTGTCGTAAAAGTTAGTAAAAACCAGTACTGATGTGATAGTGAATACGATAATAATGGATATTTATTCAATGTTAACATAGTAATAAATTAAATAATAAATATGATAATATATGATATTAGTTATTATTAATGTAGTAACAAATCTGATGATAATAATAGATATTTACATCTTTACGTTGTAATCATTTGAGCATGATCTACTCATAAATATTTATCCTGAGGCATCATTAGATTAATTTATTAGAACATATTTTATTGATAACCATAAAAAGAATGAGCAAAAATGATAAAAATCAATAACAATTAATTAAAAAACCTTTTCTGTTATATAGATTTTTAGGATTCCGTACAAACTATCTGAAAGCGAGTTGGACAAACTCACTCAAAGGACAATTCTTCTCATCCTGTCCGTCTGCACAATCCGTGATTCCATCGCAAATCTTCCAGTCGTAAATGCACCGGTTTCCAGCATCGCAGGACGTCTGGAAGAAGCTGCAGTTTCGAGCAGACGTGCAATTCTCCTCGTCACTTCCATCAAAACAGTCTCTGTCGTTGTCGCATCTGTACGACTGCAGAATGCATTGCTGACCTGAACGACACTTGAATTCGGTCTCGGAACAGGAGAGCGGAATCGGAGTGGTGGAGCGAGCTGTTTGTCGTCGTGGAAGAATTTATTTGAATAATGGAAATTAAATTTTGAGATGAAGCTCTATTCAAAAGGCGGATTGATCAAAAGGGTGCCTTCACTATTCAGACACTTACGGTACTCAAAAGAATAGATGAATGCAAATACAAATATGTCGTTTTAATAAATTAAGTTAATGCTTTATACAAGCATTTAGTCGAGGCAGACCAATATATTTAGTTGGACAGATTTTCAGAATTGTTTGGGCTGCATAATACATTAACAAAATTCCAATTCTCAGTAATTACACTGTAAATAAATACATAATCTCTCAGTTTACACTTTAAATAAAGCATTGGCAGAAGTTTACTCCAGCATCCTGGAGTAACATCTCACCATAACTACAGTTGACTTCATCACTTCCGTCGCGACAGTTGTCGTCACCATTGCAGACGAAATTCGGCAGAATGCATCTTCCCGATGCGCATTGGAATTCATTCTCTTCACACTTTATGTGCAATCCTGTTAACGAGTAATAGTTAATTATTATTAACTTATGGTAGTTGTACTTATTGTTGTTATTATTAATCGATGTCATTAAGACTAACTATTTCATTCGTAAATATTAAACATAAACAATAGCAATGTCTGATTTTGTGATTGACCTCTTCCTATTTTAATTATAATTTACTACTATAATTTAGAATGTGATACAACATGATGTAGCTGTTATTTATGATTCTATCATTTGATACTGATGTCGTGATAATGATCTACGATACATTCACAAGGTTAAAGATACAAGATATTATTGATTGTATGCCTGAGGTGGCTTGTGTGAAGATTGTATATATGATGTTTTTATTTTTGTAGGTAATATGTACAAGTTTGTGTTAGTTATTAAGACCCTTTAGTAAGTGAATTAATTAAATAAATGAAAGCTGCATTTAAACATTTATTTAAACACTGACATTATTGAAAAAATTTAAATTTGTTATAGGGTATAATGATGAAAATATTAAAAGTTGAAAAATCAATATCATCTCAAAACTAATTAATTAATTAATAATAACAAATCATTATTATGAATAATAGTAATATCAGTCTAACGTAAACATAAAATTATAATCAGAATCAATGAACCATTCATCAAACCAAACAAGCTTACTGCAGTTATCAGGAATCTCGTCGGACATGTCACCGCAATCATTATCACCATCGCAGAGCCACCCCTTAAGAATGCACTTTCCGTTCAAACATTTAAACTCATTTGCTGAACACCTGGATGCTTTGATGTGGTTGATGGAGAAATTATGAATTGCAAAATTTAAAAAATTAAATTTAAAAATTAAAAATTGTCATGATTTAGGCATCTTTGATGCATTACAAATTAACTATTATTATAATTTTTAGAAAAAACTACTCAAACTTTTATTCCAACTTTAAATATTTTTGAAATTTAATACTAAACATAATAATTGCAATGATATCTCACCATCACCATCACCATCACCACCACCACCATCAGCCTCACCATCATCACCATCATCATCATAGTCGTCGTCGTCGTCATCATCATCATCATCATCATCATCATCATCACATCATCTTACTGCAGTTCTCGTCAGAGAAATCCATGCAGTCATCATTGCCATCGCAGACCTCCGACAATGGGATGCACCTGCGATTCGCACAGGTGAACTGCCCGTCTGGACACCTGTTTGAAACTGTTAACAGACAATGAAAAGTTTCCTGCAAATTCAAAACATCTTTAACTTTTTTGAATCAGTCAGTTCCCACTAAAGAGAAACTTAGTTTTTTACTTGTTTTCATTACATAATAAATTTTCTAATTTGTTTATTTTTGCAATAATAATTAAAAACTTTAAACATTTAAAATGTTAATTGCATCCAAAAAACTTTAACTTTATCTTCACAACAATAACAACAACAACAACAACAACTTCAACAACAATACTACAACAATGACGACCTCCACAAGCAGGTTTCGAACTCGAGACCTTCAGATCAACACTCACCAGTCTTGCACGCATCTCCATCAAGCTCCTCTCCGCTCTGACAAGCGCAGCTGACGTTACCGTTTCCGCTGGAAACTTCTACGAATTCCTCGGGACATTTGCAGAGTCGACTCGTGTTGTTGAGTTCGAAGCAGAGTGCATTTGTATCTCTGCAAGGGCTGCTGAAGCAGGAACTTGTGTCTGATGGATATTAATTAATCACTTGAGTCATTCAGACATAATTCATTTAACATATATTATTAATCAACTTTAAATATTAATGATAATATAATATAACATTTATGTAATAATTTATTTATTTATTTTATAATTACAGTTAAAATTAAAATCTATGCTAATGTTGTGGGCCTCCAATTTGCAGATTACTTGAAATTATTTTTAATTAGTTTAATAATAATAACAAATAATAGTTGAGTAATGAATTATTCTATTTAATCATTTGTTTTTTAAAAAAGAAACTCCTCTCAAAATTTAGATGATTTCAAAGCATACAAAAATTAAGTGATTAATATAATTAACAGCCCATCAAATCATACCAAAGTAAATCTATCGTTAATAATGGTATAAATTAATCTGGAGTGAAAATAATACAGATCTAATAATTGTTAACAAGTTAACCCCAAGCACAAACCTTGTTGTGCGTTGGTGCTGAAGGCAATGATGTCAACAACGCTCGGATATCCTTCCAACAATCTCACCGAAACTCCTCCCCTTTCTTTGGAAATTGAATAAACTGCACCAGCCAGTGGGTCGGCCCACAAAAGGTTTTGCTTTGTTGGAAATGAACAACGTTAGGTTTAATGAATTCAGCGATTATCTAATGTGCTAATAAAATAATAAGCTAGTGTTCTTGATAATAAATTTAAAAAAGCTCTGACATTAAATTGAACCAATTCTCTAAAGAGTCTTAAAGCCATCCCATTGAAGTGTTTATCATTAACACCAGCTGGATCATTTGTCAAGTACAACCACTATTGTATCAAGTATTATATCAAGTTGTTAGAACATTTTTAAGAATATGTTTCATTTAATTAAATATTTAACGTACCATTACCAAAATATTCACTTTCAATATATCGTTTAATCAACTCCAAAGCTCAACAACACAACCACCATCAGATCAACATTTATCAACAACAATATCATTAACACGATCCTCATCCTAATCGTTACCTTTGACAGCATCACAGTCACTAATTGTAATCTTAAATAGTTTTAAGAACACAATATTACAAGAGCACCTTAAAGATTGTGGTTGAGAAGGGGTGAGCACCACTGAAGAGCCCCGTGGTTCTACACCCGTCCCCCTCAAAGTTGCAACAGTATAACGAGCTGACCCCCGCATCCACGAAAAAAATTTTGGAGGTCACACCATCCACTGAAACCCCGTTGGGTCTTTTGATCGACATCTTTGTCTTGTTTATTATGATTCGTTGGTCCAAACCAATCATGTTGCTCCTGATTATTCGAGGGTTGTCAGTTGACCAGTCAGTGATGAACATGAATCTGCATGGAATTTATTTAAAAATGGTTTTGTGTGTATCATGATTGGTTGAATGGATTGTGATATCTAATAAAATTATGATAATGATGACATCGACGACAATGATGGAGATTGAACACATATTAAAATTATGACTTTCACTGACAACAAATTAAAAATTTACTTTCACATTATAATAAACAAAATTAAATATTTAAAAAATATCTTCTGAATAATATTTAATAAAACTAGTGATAAGCTTCAGCTTTAAAAAATTAACCACAAACAATAGCAAATGGACAAACTCATTACAAAATAAATTGGCAAGCGTACCCCATCTTTGGATGAATGGCCAGTGATTTTGGTTCTTCCAAGTTCTTAAGGAGAACAATCCTTTTGCCATTCTTCAGGCTCAAAGTTTCCAGCCTCTTGTGACCCGAGTCGACCCAGAAAAGCTGCTTGGTGACCCAGTTGTAAGTCAAGCTCTCGATGTGGTTCATGTCTTCGGTCAGTAGGATCTTCTGGTTTGGACCCCACATTGGTCCTCTGAGGCACATGGCCTATTGACAATAATGATGGATTTTATGATTGTGATGATCAATTCATTAGGTATTATTGGTATTACTATGTAATTATTATTTAATAGTTAATGCTACCACCATAATTTGTAATTATAACTTATGTTTGCAACACGATATTTCTAATTTTAATTATTGAATTTTTATCATTAAACCACAAGCATTACTTAATGACAATTTTTAACGACCTGTATGTTATCCCGCCTGTTGTCGGCAAAATATAAGCAGTCGTCGAGGTAGTTGTATGTCGCGGCGATGACATTTCCGACGTTGTTCATTTGAATTCGAGTGGTTCGAAGGTTGGAAAAGGAGTACCTATGTATGTCGGTCATGTTCACCAGCATCACAAACTCACCGAGAGCTGCCAAAAAATTCAATTACAGAACTTCACTACTGACTTCACTACTAAGATCTACTGTTTGTAACTATAATCTCGTTAAGAGTCAGTTGATTAATTTAATTATTAATGTATCAATATTAATTAATAAAAATTTAACAGTTAAATCAACATGAAGTAAAACTAGTTAATTAATTTACCTAGAACAGGACAGTTGCTGAGTATTGGTTCAAAGTCATCTTCCATTCCCCCCTCGCAGGTATCCATGGGAACTCTCCTGTACCTGTAGCACAATTGAAAGCACATTGACAAATATACTCAGATAATTCATTCCAAGATTTTAAGATCCAATTGAGTGCAAAATTATGATGATGATGATGGTGATGACGATGATAATAATAATAATAATTCAGTTATTAACTTACCCTCTTGTTCTGTTGTACAAATTTCCTTCAAAACATCTGCTTGGAGACAGTGGAGTTTGAACTTGCTGACATAGCTTTGTTGTCGAGTTCTTGATGAAGCCAAAATCGCTGTAAAATAATAAGTAGCAAGCATTTTAATTGTATTTAAAAAAAATTGATTTAATTTACATGGTTAAATTCTTAATAAAAATCCTTGAATATAACAAAATTTCCAAGCAATGCCTGAAAACAAATCAATAAAAAAAAATTTGAAACTCCTCCCAAACCATTCATAATCCTCGATCTTGCAGGGGCAGTTCGAGACTGAGGTCACCCTGTCGTAGTTCCTGCCATTGTAACAGATGCTGAGTGCTTTCCTCTTCTCAAAGTACATCTTCCTTCCCAACAGGCAGTCGACATTTGGATCGCCGCTAGGAGTCCATGTCGTGTAATCGGAATCTTCACAAGTTCTGTCTGCAATGAATGAGATGAATGTTTTACTCATGTATTTTAAATAAAAACATGTGTTTTAAGTAAAAACACATTGATTTCATCTACCCTATATTAAAACAATCATTCCTCCGATTACTAATTCAGATAATTAAGATTATTAATCACTTGTCGGCAAGCGCAAAGACGAATGATCGTGATGCGATATTCAAAATCTTAAAATTTTAAGCATCGATTGACACGTTGACAGATGGCTGAAAAAGTAAGTAGGGCACTTACTAAAAACTTTTGTGAGGTTAACTTGCAGAACTTCCCAGCTGTGGCTGCCAGGGTTAGAACCAAATATGGTAAATACCCCAGTCTCCTCTCCTGGTTCTGTGAAAAAACCATAGACCCTGATCTTGCTGCTGGCAAATTCAAGGACTCTCCATGTGTGGCCTTCATCCAATGAGTAACTGAAAAGTTGTTCATATTTATACTTAAAAAGCTGCCACTGTAGCTAAATTAATCACTATTATCAATAAAATAATATTTAAAAATAGATAAATATATCTACATATATTTATTATCATTGTTATTATTAATACTATCATTTGTGATTGTCTCTATATTACATATAACATAAATATGAAAAAATGCCAACACAATGTGATTGGTTAGCTCGTTCATTTGCATTGCAACGAGGATTCCTCCGTGGTCTCCTACGAGGATGTGGTGTGTTCCGTTCAGTGCCTTCCATTAAAAAGGAAGTTTTTAAAATTGTCCAAAATAATTTTTTTTTATAAATTTTAAAATAAAAATTAACACTTGTGCATTGCAGACCTACATCTCATGGTTGCAATTTATTTTTACTTTTAGAACTAAATCGAGACATCTAACTTGTTGCATCTTAAACATTCTCAACTGATGTTGATCGCCTGCTCAACTCAAATTAATTAATTCATTCATTCACTTACCTCTTCCAACCAAACTTTGCATTTTTCACTTACAAATTTACATTCACAGTCACCTGTTTAATATGTCATAACATGGATAGCAATGTCTCTCACATCCATGCCTTAACCTTAAGATTAAACTTTACGTAATTTTTTTAAAACTTTTTTTTAAATTCTCTTAACTTAAAATTAAACCTTTTGAACAAAGACAATTCACCTTCCTCCAACTAAATCCACCATTGCTGGAAATAAACGTGTCGTAGTTGGAGTTGATGGATGACCCGGTGTTTCCAGAGGCAACAATAAGCCCGGGGGCTGCAGAAGTAGAAAGGATTGGTTTGATGGTCGTGTCGGAAAGGAGCGAGTGATATATCTGAGCGAGGTGGAGGTTGCACTCCGAGGAAATCTGCATAAAATTTAAGTATTAAAAAACATAAATATAAGCAACTTGTCAACAGCCTACCATGCAATAGAAATCATTCTTTGTCGAAGGGGCAGGCAGGTATTTCCAGTCTCCACCCTTGTTGAAGCTGATCATGGTAACCTTTTTAATGTCAGAAGAAATGCTTAGTGGAGCAGATGCATTGACCAGTTTGGTGGCAATGTATACTCCATTGAGACCCTCGACTTTGTGCATGTCGGCAAACTGACGATCTGCGTAATACCTGAAATAAATGCATTTGTATGAAAAATATTGCACTTAAATACTTAAGTCTTGAATAATAGATGTAAATTCTTGTAAAGCAATTGTTTATACAATAATGCAAGCTGAATGACAGGCAAAAGCCAACTCAATGGCAGAGACTTTAGATACTTAATTCCATCCTCAATCTTATCCATGACCCTAACCCCACCATTTAAAAATTAATTAAAATGACAAACACACTGCTCACCTGAGCCAGGTGTTGTTATTGATGCCATTAGGGTTGTAGTAAATAATACCCTCCAAGGAGAGTGAGAAATATAGTCCCCTACTGTCGCTGGTGTAAAGGTTCACCTGATTCGTGTTGTTGATGGAGGCACACAGAAAGATCTGGTGCTCTGTGGCGTCTGCTACATACATTTCCTAGGTATTTGAGAATTAAATTTATATTAAAAACTAAGTTAAGTATTAGTTAAGCATTAAATAATGAAAAACAATTATAATAATTAATGTAACAGGAAATTATCAAATATTAATGGAAAATTATTTATTGAATAATTACCTGCTGGTTAAATTTTTACAGTGCTTAAGTACATTGGTGTAAATATTTAATCATGAAAATCATCTGACAATTAACTGAAATACTTAATTATTTTCAAAATAAGGTCTAATATAATATTCAATTTAATAGCACGACAGAAATAATCCATCTTGCCTTATAATAATTGTTAGGAGGCATGTTGGCCCTTCTGAAGTCTCTACCATTTGTTGAGATCCATATTTCGCTCACTGTCGTTGAAAACTGTTGCGAGAAGAATGATATTTTTCAGTTGAATGATTTTAAACAATTTTTTGTAAATATTAAATAATTAATATATTTCACGAATTTTATGTTAAATGTTAAATAATAATAATAATAATAATAATAATAATAATAATAAATTCTATTTAATTTTACTGATTCAGTTCAATAATAAATTTTTGAAAAATCTATAGTGGTGATAAAAACATAGAAAATCTAAAATGAGGTTACTCTGACTATCTTTCTCTAACTTACAAAAAAGAGAAGTAACGAGATAATGCCGATAGACCTCTCACCTGCAACGAGTTAACTTTTTTGATTGCAATCAGGAACTCGTTGGAGCGCTGGAAAGATTCGACGTTCGACACCAGTTGCGAGGCTCGTCCGGAGTTGTAGTTGCGCTTCAATGCGTACGACCGAGATGCATCGAGAACGTACAAGTCGCCGACATCATCTCCGTATTCAGTGGATCCCCTGTTGTTAGTTAATTGCTGCGCAACACTTAATGATTTACTATTGATTTCTCATAGGCTAATAAACTGATGATAATAATAATGATAATTAATAATAATAATAACAGTAATAATAATAATAATAATAATAATAATTAATAATAATAACAGTAATAATAATAATAATAATAATAATAACAGTAATAATATTAATAATATTTAAATTACCTGCTAATTGTCTAATCATTAATTAGTGAAAGCTATTGCAGAATAATTAATAAGATGATGTTAGGTTATGCTTCAAATTGATTAATTGATTAATTTTACTTAATTTATTACTTTTAATAATTTATTAATTTATCAACTGAATTTGATAGATAAAGAAACATTTCACAAAGAAACATTTTTCCAACCAGAAGAAGCCCTTGGCAGCTTCATGCAACAATCTCCATGTCAATCCATAGTTTCGAGAGATGTGAATCTATAAAAAGATTTTTAAAATAATCACAACATGAGCTGTTAATAATCTGTGCATAGTAACCAATTATCAACTGTATAAATTATAAGCAAGGTTCAATGCATGAACCATGATTTAATTAATAATGATCATCATAACTTATAATTTTAGCTTTTATACACTCAGTCAGGTCTCAATAGTCTCATTAATTAATGCTGGGTTTCCAATCATATGCAAGAATACGATTGGTTATTATTGGTGATTATTAATCGTTCGTCTTTTATTTTGCTTAAAGCTACTATTTCTCAGAAGACAACAAACATCAAAGCTGTTTCCTTTCCCTTCAAAAGCCACCATAGTGTCCCACTGGGTAGGGTGGAATGATACGAACAAAGGAGCAAATGACAGGGACTTTCTGCTGAACGTTTTGCCACTGTCTGCTGTCGTCCAGATGGTTTTGTGGAAAAGGTCGGCGAAGACGTACTGCATTTGTTCAAATGGTTGACTAGAATCACTGTTATTATCATTATCATCATCATCATCTTCTTATCTATCAGTGATCACATTTAAACAACATGCTCATGTGACAAAATTGATCATATGCAGTGAAATAATAAATATTATATTTATATTTTAATTTTCTATTATAAATTAATTAAACTTGAAGTCATAATACATAAATCATAACTACTGCATTAAATCATAACTATTAAACATAACTTTATCTCTTTAGACTTCAGATATCAATACAAACCAATAAAATTCTTGTCACAAAAACGAAGCACGACTCACGTGAGTGTTGAAGACGGGACTCAGAAAAAAACGATAAATTGTAGCTTCCGATCCATTTGCAAGGAACAGTGGCTGCTTTTTAAAGCTGGTCCCGTAGTCATGAGAGAAGTAGAGGTTGCTTGAATACATCGAAGTCAGTAAGACGTCCCTGGCCAGAGCTACAATGACGTCACTGCCCTCCCCTGCCCAAGAAACCATGAGCATGGCATGACTGTCGTTCAGACTTGCCACGTTCACCTTTGAAAATAGGTATAAAAGTTAGAAAAATAGTTATATATCGTAAGACGATATTTAACCGACTAAAGAATTTGTCTCTTGGGTAGATCTTTTGAATCTGTTGGATGGTTTGTTTTTGTAAATCTCAGAATTCCCATTGACTTCGATCACATAATGGTGTGCAAGAGCTTCGTTTTCCAACTGGTTAGTGCGCAGAAATTTTTCGCTCTCAATAAACTGAGGAGAAAATTCAGCACCTACGCTCGTGGATAAAGCAAACAAAATAATTAGGAACGATTTGTTCATCGTGACAGTGCTCGCATTTTCATTACTCGACTTTTAAGCAGAGTCACGTACTGACTCGAACACACAGCAATCTACCTGGATTGCAAAATTTCCCAAAAACTAATTAGTCACTTCTGCTTGTCTGAATAGAATTTTTAGAGCTGACATTTTAATGTTTAAAACAATTTTCTCATTTTTATTCGATATTTATTTCTTATGTTGCATTAAATAGATTTGATGGCTCGTTATGTAACGACAGTTTTATTCATTTATGCGACCATTTACAATAAACCAGCAGCATTTAACTCGTAAATGTTATTAACGTTCTAGAACATTTTACCTTTGCGAAATTTTAGCTTCAAAATTCATAGAATTACATCATTATATTACACGAGTTTGACAATCATAAGCGTACTTGCTTTAACTAGGCTCTATTCGATTTTGCCAAAAACAAATTAAATAAAGAATTACTATTCGTTGTTACATGTTACCAACATCCGGCCTCAATCAACACTTGAGCTCTTCAAGCGTCAGTTGAAGACCCCTCTACACCGAGAACCTCTGATACTGCATAAGACGCCATACAAATGACCTGCGTTAAGTACCATTCCATCATCTGCACCTGTTGAATGACTATTCAGTCAAGCTGGTCTTACACTGACTCCTCAGCGTAACAGACTCTGTGACAAACATTTTGAAACACTGCTTCCTTTAAAGAATAAACAATTTTATTGATAAATATAAATTCTGTTATACTTGTCTTAACATTGAATTGAGGCTAACGAATATTATTTCTGATCAATGAAGGTCCCCAAAAGTACTTGTACTTAAGTACATTTCCTACAACGTACTTCTACCTGCACTTATAAGTACCTTCAGCCCCAGGTACTTTGTACTTATACTTAAGTACATTTTTGAAGTACTTACGGCAACACTGCTTCTTGAAAGAGTAATTGGCTCCAGGCTGAGGTGGTACCTCGAAGAAAGAAATTTGCTAAGCCCGAACCAATCTGGTTTCCGAAAAGGAAGAAGTTGTGCTGACCATATAGTAAGACTAGCATATGATATTACCTCTTTCTCCAATCAACGTAGAATGACTATGGCGGTCTTCCTCGACCTAGAGAAGGCTTTTGACATGGTTTGGAGAGACGGTATAGTTTTTCAACTAAAAAAACTTGGAGTCTCTAGACTGGGTTAGATGGATAGAATACTTCTCGATAGAGATTCATTGAAGTCAGAGTGGGAAATTCGATCTCCAAACCTCATAAACTAGAAAACGGAATCCCTCAAGGAAGCGTTCTAAGTCCGCTTCTTTTTATCATAATGCTGAATAGTATTCCAAATCCACGCAAGGGAGCCAAAATGTCTATGTATGCTGACGATATTGCTTCCTGGACATCTGGTCGGAATCTTGAGGTGTTGAAACAGCGAATGCAAAGGAAACTTGACGCTACTACCAAATTTCTTTAGCCACGGATTTAAGATATCCACAACGAAAGCCCAATCTTTTTACCAGAAATAACTATGGTCGAAAAAATGACCTATACGACCTATATATAATGGGTCTATTCTTACCTAGGACCTCAACTGCAACTTTTCTTGGAGTAATGTTAGATGATCGACTCAGTTAGAGAGCCATGCCACATCAGTTCAGCGTCGATGTCAAAAACGTTTAAATGCTGTGAGAGCTATATCAGGAGATTCCTGAGGGGCCAGTAAAACCAGTCTTCTACAAGTCTTTAGAGCCATTATAAGCTCGATATTGGATTACGGTTGCGAAGAGTTCGAGATAGAGGATAAAGAAAATCTATGATGGTATAAAATCACAAAAAAGCACTAGCGTCTCAAGCCTACAAATAAAATCTGGAGAACTCCCCCTTGACCTTAGAAGAAAATTCATTACTAATCATGCCACCAAATTAATAACCATACCTACCAACCCCACAAAAGGATACTACTTTCCAGAAAACAGCAAAAGAACCAAAACTCAAATTAGACTAAGCAAAATCAAAGGAATTTCAGTCCCACACGAAATTATAGAAAAACACCATCCAGCTTGATTAGATGCATCGCAACAAGAAAATCCTCAAATTTCAAAAGACCTCGGTGGAAACTAAAATGTCCCAAGATTGAAAACTAATCTCACAATTCCAGTCGATAACCCACTTAGGATGCCAGAGAAACGATTGAAGATCTTCATGGAAATCTTCTCTGCTACACAGATGCATCAAAAATTGAAGATAGTGCTGTAATAGGAATATACATATCAAACAACAAAACAGAAATAAGCATCAGAACTTCATCTCACAGCATATGCTCGACTGAAATGGTTGCCATAGATTTATGTCTCCAATTTCTTAAGTAACAATCTTCGAAACTCAAGATTTTTATTCTGAGTGATTCTCTAAGCTCAAGCTGAAGTCTAGAGGACAGAAACAATGCCTATACCGACAACGTTCATAGAGTACCATCTCTAATTTCGGATCTACAAGAGGCAGGAGGAGACGTTACACTCGTTTAGGTTCCAGCACACTTAGGAATTCCAGGCAACGAAAAGGCGGACAAATTAGCAAGCCACCATTACAGAACAGTTAAGTCGAACACCACTATCCACCGATATTCACTATGTTAAAAGAATTGTAAATCACAACATCATCAAAGAATGGCAGCACAGGTGGAACGAGAGCCTTGAAAGTAGACACTACCATGAAATAGTGGATAAAGTATAAAAACGATGCAGATTCCAATGTCTATCGAGAAAGAAGGAGGTTTTGCTCTCCCGACTCAGGCTTGGGAAATGTGCCTTAAACAATTATCTACATAAACTAAGAAGACACGATAGTGGAAAATGCAACACATGTCCTCAAAAGGCTGAGACTATAACACATTTCTTTTTGGAATGTCCGGATCAAGCAACAATAAGAACTTTAACAACAGAAAGAGGAACGACAACAATAAAGCTGATGCTCAACGACCCCGGACCTTTTGGACATTATATATAAATGGACAATCAATAATCGCAGAAACCTAAGGAAAATCGAGATACATTAAGAAATAAAGGGCCTTGTTTCCATTGTGGAAAAATGGGACACCTCGCAACAACTTACAGGTCAAGAAGAAGTCCAACTCCTAACCGAAATATCAAGAGGAATGATAGTCCGAGAACACAAAGAAATCGCATTCCAGCCAACTGAAGGTATACATAGGTCAAATTCGGGGGAGTTGAAGTACGAATTCTACTAGACTCAGGAACGGATGTGACACTTATAAATACCGAGACTTGGATACAAATTGGCGAGCCAGAATTAGCAGAGCTTATTGCAGCAATTGGAGCAGCAAACGGGACAGAGATTGATGTAGTAGGAAAATTTTAAGTAAATTTTACATGTCCAGGCTTCTAAATCAATTACTGGGCATTAAATGGATGGAGCTTCCACCAATAACCAAAGCTTTCGAAGCCATCTGTTGCAAAATTTAAGAAAGAACTTTGGAAGCGGAATCACTATTGATTCGTGAACTACAAAAACAATTTCCGGTGACCTTCAAAGAGGAATTAGGTCATTGCAACAAGAAGAAAGCAGCCCTAGTAGTTAAAGCAGAGGCACGTCCTACATTTTGCAGACAACGGAAAATACCATATCCATTGGAAGCAGCGGCAAATAAAGAATTAGTAAATAAAAGAGACTATTGAAGGACGGTGTCTCGAAGAATGTGGAATATAGTCATTGAGCGGCGCCCATAGTAGTCGTCTCAAACAAAAATGGTTCAGTCAGGATATGTGCCGACTTCAAAACCGGGCTAACCAAGGCTCTTGAGATGCACCAACATCCTCTTCCAATACCGGAAGAAATATTTTCCAGATTAAACGAAGGAACGTGGTTTACTCAGATAGATTTTGTGGACGCATATCTACAAATAGAAATGGATGAAGGCTCAAACGAACTCGTGACAATCAATACCCACAAAGGTCTATTTCAATATCAAAGACTACCATTTGGAGTAAAAAATATTTCCAGGAAATAATGGATAGACTTACATCGGGTTTAAAAGGATACTCAGCCTATTTAGACGACGTATTAATAACGGGTTCCACCTTAGAAGAACACAACCGCAATGTTCTTGAACTTTTTAAACTCAGAAAATTTTCAAAGATTCATAGTAAAATTGGACAAATGTTCATTTTCTAAGAAAGAGCTTACATTTCTTGGCCACGTAATAGATAAGAAAGGCCGGAGACAGAACTATCAAAAATTAGAGCCATTGTGGAGATACCACCAGAATTGTAACTTCATTTATATAGCGCCATATGCATAGCGTCAGAGGCGCTTCTTGTAACCATTTATATAGCGCTCCTTCTCAAGGGCGCTGGCGGCATTGCAGGCTGGGTTTCGAACACCACACATTACGACTGTTACCATTACCGCCGTATGCAGGCACGTAACCCGTTCGGCTAACCTGCACGCCAGAAGATCGCAAGCAGCTGAAAACATTTTTGGGAATTATAAGTTATTATTCGTGTTTTGTACCAAAGATGAGGCAAATGCGAAGACCAATAAACAATTTTGAGAATGACGAAAATTTGGATTGGATGGAAATACACCAGAGGTCATTTAATGAACTCGAGGGAGTCTTACAGAGCATCATAATAGCAGCTGACGCTTGTAACTACGGCATAGATGCTGTGATTACTAGAGGTAACAATAAAAGATACTGAATATTATATAAAACTAATTATATAAAAATAAACCTAATAATTTTTTTTCTGTAACATACTTATTACACCACTATAACAGTTTTGTTTTTTAGTTATTTGGTTGTATAACATTTGTTTGTGTTATGTATTCCATCAAAACTCCCACTGATGGTAAAATTCTATACTCATCTGTTTTTATTCGAACGTTCTAAAATATTTTTTCAATTAACGCTTGGTGGCTGGCAACTTGTACAGCTGCTGAACTTCATTCTAAAGCTCAAGTGAATGAAGAAATCCAAAACTATTTTCAGCGAAAAACATCAATTAATTATTTGTGTCGAGGATTATGTGATATTTACACTCGTCTTTCATTGATTAAGCGTAATTTATTTTAAATTGAAGTTTGAACACGGCAAATCATTTGCCGTAAATGAACCTCATTAAAATGAAATTTTATTAATTGTGTTAATTCTGCTTAAGAAGCTTGAAATCTTTTATAACGAAATTATTTAGATGTATGGCATCATATGACTTTCCCTGTACTATTTAAAAATAAATTTCTAAATTTTATTTTAATATTTTTTTATGATATGTTTACCTTAATCATAAATAATTTACTATTAATTGGTAGTAACTTCCATTAACTTTTAAAAATAAAATAACTTATAGAATTAATTGATGTATTCGTATTCTGCTTAACTTCGCGAATGAAAAGAAGTCATATAAAATTCTCATTTTGTATCTAGCACCAATGGCCATATTTTCGGTGTGGATTATAAGCCGTGCAGGCGGTCTGATTTATCAGTACGAACGAAATGCCCAGACTATTGAAGTTGAAAAAACTTTCAGTTACCCTCTGGACTTTGTTCTCAAAGAATACGACGATAAGGTCGTGGTTGCATTTGGTCAGAGAGATGGAGTGAAAGGTTTTAATTTGCTGTTGGATTCCTGCAATGTAGCTTGTTTTGGGATGAGCAACCTTTTAAACCACATATTTTCATTGTTAAATTAATTACATCTTCTTGATAACTTATTTTTGTTTACAATGTATAATTTATAAAATATGTATTAGAACATTGAATTGTGACTTTCCAGTGGGCCATGTTGTGATGTCAGTCAATGGGATTCCAGTAGAGGGGCAATCTTTCAGAGTTGATAATGTAAAGGAGGATGTCCTCAAGTACATGGCCAAAGAGGAGAATTACCCACTCAGCATAAAGTTTGGCCGTCCCAAGTTATCAACAAATGAGAGGATCATGCTTGCCGGAATGTTTCACTCGTTAGATGCTTTTTTATCACTAAATAAAATAATTTTGAGTTTGATTAATTATCATTAATGGCATTACATGCAAGCTTAAAATCTATAAAGAGTAACTCAATTTCAGTGCACTTCACTTTTAACTTAATGAACAATATTATGAATAAAACTTTGTTGTGTTAATTTAATTAATTACTAAATTATTAATTTTGCATTTCAGCCTGTTTGCCATATCCTCTCAGCTATCACCAGTACCACAAAGTTCTGGCATTCAGTTGCTGGAAACTGACACGTTTAAGCTTCATGCTTTTCAATCTCTAACGGGTGATTAGTTCATAATTATTCTTATTATTATATCATTATTAATTAATTATGCCACAGATTTTACTTATGTCAGACATTAGTCTAAATTTCTTTCTAGAAATATGATGACTTACCTACACTAGTTTACAAATCATGTTTGCCCAAACCATCTGCTGGCAGTTGATAAAAGCTTGGATGAAAAGTGTCCATTAACTATCTGATTAGTTCAACCAATAAGTTAACAAGTTTTAATAATTTATTTATCATTCATTTCCAGGCATCAAGTTCGTAATCGTCACGGACATCAGACGAAACAACGAGGAGGTTCTGCTGAAGAAGCTCTATGAGATCTATTCCGATTTTGCACTAAAAAACCCATTCTATAGTATCGACATGCCTATCAGGTCTGTTATTTATTATTGTTGTGTATTTTCCTGATGATCTACTTAAATACTATTTAATGGTGACATCATTTCATCACCTATTAATTAGGTGATTAACACTTATAATTATTATGGTTTTAATGTGATATTCATTACTTCATTAATAATATGCATGTTCTTAATATTTTTATTATATTTCTTTGAATATTCACTTGCTTATGGACATATTAACAATAGATATTCAAATTTGTAAATTTGTTGGTTGTTGCAGGTGTGAGCTGTTTGATTCCAACGTTCTGCACTCAGTTGATATGGCTGAGAAGTCTCTGCCATTTTGAGACATAAAAAAACAAATTTAAATCTCGTTTGGATGGTTGTTATTATTAATACATTAAATAAAATCGTTTTTCTCTGGCTCTTTAGTGACAATTGTCTGTTTTGTTTGTGATAAGTTGAAAACAAAAAATTAACTCTTTAAGCATTGCTCTAAAGAAGCAATTTCTACTGCTTTTACCTCGCTATCTTTCCTCAAGCTGTTTGCCTAGACCAAGAGATCATTGTTCCTGGTTTTTGCACTTGCATCTATTAATATGAGAAATTCTCTGTCCAAAGTATCCGTCATGATTTAGAGTTTGAGGTTACAGCTGCCTGTCTCTCATCCTCATGCAATGCATCCAAATAAAATTTATATCTCTGCCTTGATGGCTTAAAATGGCTCAGGACAGATTTATCAACCTCCAATGCCGTTGATGTGGTCTTTAATGAACTTCCAAGTGTTACCATCTTATATTATATTTCTAAATTATACAAGAATGAATAATTAAAATCTAAATAGCGTTATTTTTCTTATTATTGCTGGTACTAAAAAAATGGAGTAGAAGGTCTTTAAAAGTCCTAAAAACGTACTAAATTTTCTTTTTCAAGTTCCTGTTTGTACCTTGCACACAAGAAAATCACCTTACCAGACCTTACCCTCGTCAGGTCACCCTGTTCATCAGCTCGTCCAGTCAGTCTTGATCATAAAATCACATGGAACTATTTCGAGACCATAGCGTATTGCCATGTTCATTCGCAATGGTTATTGTTATTTTGAAAATCTTTTAAAGTAATTTCTTGGATTCGCAAGCATCTCGGTGAGTTTGGTTAGTTTAGTGAAAGCTAGCGCCTCTTATCAGATCAATATTATTAATGGAAGGGGAGAATCAAGTAGGACCTTTTTTGAAAGATGAAATAAGGACATTTGATTTGGCTATATTCAGTGATGGGTAAAATCACGTTCAGAGTGATTGGAAATCAAAATCAAGATCACCAGACAAAAAGTGATTTGTAATCGAAATCAGGTTCACGCATGTGATTTGACTTGTAGAGGTATTTCAAAAATCATCAAAATATATTGAGACTCGATTAGCGGTGCTTCAGTAAACGATAACATCGATGGACCCCTTCAACTTTTGAGCTTCGTACTGAGATACCATCCTGGGGATTCTGCCCCTAATATTGTGATCCTGCTGCTTATCTTCCTAACCCAGGCTATTAGTGTTGCTAACTGTAAGCGCTCATTCTCCAAACTTAAGTTAATAAAAGCCAACCTTCGATCATCGATGAGCCAGTCAAGGATTACAGACAGAACTCTCTGTATAGAGGGAACTTGCCGATGGACTGAATTTTGAGCTTATTATAAAAACTTTGCGGAAAGTTTGTTTGTAAATTTTTAATATGATTCCATGAAAATAAGTATTTGAGAGTTTTTTGAAATTTTGAAGGTTAACGGATTATTAAAGAGGTAAAGATGGGGCGGCAAAATCAGTTGGTACGCCATTGATCTGAAGGATTTAAACAGCTCCTTAACAACGAAATATTTTCACAATAATTTGGTGAGGTTACAACATGTCAATAGTATCTCGTGGTAGACTTAAAAACATGAACAAAAACAAAATTTGTTATTTCCTCCCCTGACTGCAGACTAAAAAAAAGGTCAGCGCCTCGAGTTGTGCGGTCGTTTCCCCCCTTCCCCCTTTGGAAAAAGTTGAAATGACAAAAACTTTGATCAGATCCACTTTTCATTGGTTTCTGCGTCATTTTCTCAAAGACAAACAATGAAATGTAAACAATGTTGATAGTTTTGTTAATTATGATACCGAAAGGTATGACATTTTTGAATTTTTATTTAATAACTTTTGGTATATTTGATAGCCACAACAAACCTTCAATGCTATTTAACTTGATCACAAAAGTTACGAAGTTTACCTCAGTCAACCACTTACAATTTTAAAAACAAAATGAAAACCATTCTTTTAAAAAGAAAAGCTAACCACACAGTAAACATTAATTAAAAATTATGTTGTTGATAAACGGCGAACATTTCGACGCGGTTAACCCGTTTTGTATTTATGGCGTTCGAAAACAAAGCATGGGGTTCAGAGAACGCTTTTTTCAAATTTTGTTGCAGGGGCTTTCTCATTTAACATAGCTCTGGGGAAAAAAGCACAATTATGTGATGAAGCTATTTTGCCTGCTGGCTTATTGGATGGCATAACTAATATTTCTATAGACATTGTTGATGTCAAGAGACACTGCACCCTCGGAATTCTCGTCATTTACATCGGCTTTGACGATTATTATTTTGTACACTATGTAACACTCCATCCTGGAGCAGCTGATGGTGAGCAGTTTTCTGATTTAAATTCAGTTGGGCTGAAGATTTTGGTTTAGCCATATTCCAAAACCTAGGCGATCACACGATGCTAACAAGTCACAATTTCCAGAATAAAAAGACATACTCCTAATATGATACGTAGTCGTTAGTCAATAAGAGTACGGATTGCGTAAACATTGGAAGCCTTTCGCATGGAGCAACAACATTGAAGACAAATCCCATTAAATAAATTACGATGAGCGCATAATAAGTCAAACTTTTGAGTTGGCTATGTCATTAATCGTAAAAGGCAGACTGAAAAGAACGAAATAAAATTGCAGTAGCAAGGATTTAACGCTCATTAGATGCAAATAGTTTCTGAAAAAATCCTCGAGTAACTGAAACTGAACTTTTACTCATGAAAAACTTTTGAATAATTTAAATAATTTAATATTTGACCAGTGGACCGTCGCATGATGAGCTACTACAAAGTCTCTCATTTCGTCGACACATCAATTTTCGAATGTTCCCAAATTCCTGAACCATACTTTGCCCTAAGTTTTGAACGAGGTGTCAGGATGAACTGTCGAGTGCTTATGTTTCCAGTTTCGAATCTATTCATCAGCTTTTTTGTATTCGGAAACTTTGCTATCGGAGAAATCGAGGTTCACACAATGGGTAGCTTCCTTCAGTTTCTTTAGTAAATTACTTAATTACATGATTTAGACGGGTATTCATTTTTTCTAGCCTCTGGAGAGCCTAAGACAAATGTGCTCATTTATCGAGGTTGTTTTTCTTACTTTAAGTACATCACCGAAGTAGCGTTTAAAGATTTCAATTTTTGTTGGAAGAAATGTCAAAATTTTTCTTTGATGGCCATAAAAGTGAAAATTTTATTTTGTAAATTGATGTAGACATTTAAAAAAGCGATCAAAGTGCTTTAGTAATTTGGTTAATTTAATCGTTGCTTTTTATCCAAGGGTAATAAGTCCTGCCACTGCGGATTTAATTATGAATTTGAATACGAAATAACGCTGGACTACTGCGATATCAGCTGTTCCATTGCCGATAAACAATGTGGCGGAGCATACACGTATTCAGTCTACATTGGTCAGAATCCGACATTGCTCTTACTATGATATAAAATCAGCTTTTCACAATGAAAATAAATAAACAATTTTAATTCAGTGAATCTACAGCTGCCATATTACCACGGCTGTTCAAAAGAAGGACCTCCCGAAATCACCATTGAAATGAAAGATATGTCCGTAACTAAATGTCTTTATTATTGCAACAAGGCAAATTACATGTGGGTCAAGGTGGTTTTAAATATTTTTTGATGTAACTTACATTCCTTGGACATTATTTTTTGAAATATTGGTCAGTGAATGAATTTCGCAAATTTTGTTGCAATTCTAATTCTGGTTATTATTTCATTGAGCTCGATTTTTGTTTTTAGGGCTTCATGAATTTTTTAAATGCCGGTCGAGAATATAAATAATAAAAGTAACCAATGATGGTAATTGATGCAATCATATAATAATAATATCTTTTTAACTAAAATCCTTCAAGGACAGCATCTGCGGATGCACCGACAAAGAACCGTCAAAAGATGTTAATCCTATCATGTGCAACATCACCTGCACAGGTGAACCAAGCGACATTTGCGGAGGGAAAGATCATGCCTCAGTCTATGGGAGTATGTATGAATATTTATGAGCAAAGGATAATGTTGACGTTACTTTAAGAAGTATCGACGTATCAAGTAATTACAATGCTACGGATAAGTTGATAATTGAAATCAGTTATCTAATTGAACATAACTGTGCAATACCATTAAATAATGTATTACACCTAATTGAAACTGTCGTTTCTAAGTTTTGAATATTTCTTAATCAACAATGTTCTTAATGTTATACATCGTTAAACATAGCATGCAGACATTCAAACGTAGACCTCCTACCTTGTAATAAATTATTGCATTGCTCTCTGACGTACAACAAATATGGCGAGTGCTTGGACGGTTGTGAAGAGGGCTTTGGCGGCGAACATTGTACTGAAAGGGGTGAGCTTAGCTTAATTCAACACAAGACCTCATTTTGGTTATAACAGCTTTATTATCATTATTTTAAGCTTGACAAGAAGTAATTCACATAAAAATTAGAAAACAGCCACGCTCGGTAGGACATCCAGCGGACTAAAATCCCGCTTAAGGATGATCTACAGCATAAAAAAATATTTGCAAATTAAATTTTTAGATATATATGGAATTTGATAAATTAATAAAAAAATTGAAATTCAAAGTGGTTTTTATTTTTTAAATTACAGTTAATAGCGAAGGCTTACATCGTAAATGGACAATCTACCCCATATTGCTGCTAACGGTCATCGCTCTCATAATTCTTATTCAGTCACTGGTCTTCATGTTAGTAATTTCTCTATAGTTCGTGTCGATGGAGTAAGTAGATCAGCTGTTAGATAACATTTAAATAATTACAGTTAGTTAGAGTTAACGATTATTAAGAATGTTTTTAAGCTATTGCTTTTGTTTTTAATATTACTTGATGTATCATGCAATATAAATATCAAGCTTTATTCACACGTTGAATGGTCGCCAGGGATTAATTATAATAAAAATTATTGTTAATAATTATGAATAATAGTAATCTATAATCTTTCAGACGTTTATATCTGAAGAAGAAACGCCAATTGTCTTAGAATAAAGGCTTTTACCAAGGTTTTAACTGCCCGTGGGATCACATCTCTAACTTTCATTCTAGCATACTAGCTTTAGCCTCACATTCTTATACAATGTGTTTTCGTATGCATACATCGTTTTTGAGCAGATTTCAAAATGTCGGATAAGAACTAAATCGGAAATTGAATTCAGTTACAAGTTGAAACTTGGTTTTCAGATTTACTTCAACAACTGCGAACATGTTAATGGAATTATTCTAAGTTGCACGGATATTTGAAATTAAAGCAATCAGCCATTTAGACTCCTAATCTGGTTTCAACATAATGGTTTGTCTGGTGTATTCGGAGAGTGAATGTCTGGGCAAGAACTTTTCAACCTCACGTATAAGCCCATTAATCTGATTGCAGTTTCATAACTTTATAAGTCTAATAATTTGTTCATTGTCTTGAGTGGATTTCTTGGGAGTTTTACCGACAAACCAGGGATCTTAAGCAACTTTCTATCACGTTGTTTGGAGATGCGATAACATATGCTTATTTGATAATTGGTTTTTAAGTAATCGAATAATCCTAGCCAGCTTGCGAGCGATTAGGCATACCGGACGCCATTTAGTTTCTTTTGTTTTTTTTTTATTTTGTTGAAGGACGTCACCGCCATGAAGCTTAAGATCTAGTGAAAGAAATAAACGCGGAAAATTTTTTAATGTGGAAACAATGCTCATCATCGCTTTAATATGTCTCCTTAAAGGTCAGCTTTTCCCAAAACCACCCCAGATATTTTCAGCATTTAATTTAGTGTAGGAGCGTTCAGTTCACTTCGAATGCTAACAAACGTGTTGATCTAAATTAGCTTTCCTACTAGCAATTCCACTATATTTAGACTTGTTCTGTTTCATGACATCGGAAATTATTAACAAATAATGTTCCAGTTGAGAGTAGGAACTGTAGAAAATAATGCTTATTATTTAACCACATGGAATTTTTTTTGAAATTTAAGTCTGAATTAAGAATAAATTGCAAGCTTAACTTAATTCTAAATTTCGATAAACCGGAAAGATCGTTCTGCAGGAAAAAACGCTTCAGTTTCATTTTGTTACAGAAGCTTTTGCGGCCAACATAGCTTTTGGCAAACGGGCTACAAAGTGTGGGAATATAGCATTTGCCAGCATCACAGATGGAATGATGAAACCTCTGATACTTACTAATTATTGCGTTGGAGATCCGTTTATTACCGTTTATCTTGGGAAGTATTTCGTGAATTATGTAATTGTGTTCACAGGGGACCTAAATCTAGGTATGGATAACATTAGCTAATTTTGATCAATGAATATACTTCATGATGCTAGTATATTACCTAGTACAACATGACAAATTATATGATGCTGGTATATTATGTGGCAATTCTTATTCTTAAACGGTATAATCGACTTTATTATAAAATATAATAATTTAAAGTGCTGGATGAATCAATAACTTGGCTTACTAAATAGTTAGGTTCACAGACTAAGTTTGTCAAGATATTTGACAAAATGTATTTTTATTTCTTAATGCTTACCAAAGTCCAAATTTGTACCACATAACAATTTAAATACTTTTCAATTTACCTTATTACAAGTTTGAATCTTTGACTTCTTTCTATCAAATTTTTATTTTATAAAGTTTCTCCTGAGTAGGAATGGTTATTAAATGCATTTCCCTCAACACCAACCTCACGTTAACAACCAGAACGGTCTGTCAACTGTGAAATAAAACGTCTAATGAAAATCTAACAATAAAAGCAAGAAATAGGTACGAATTAATCTCGAACAGATCTTCTTGGACAACTGGGAGCGTATCAAATCGTCAACATCGCCGATGAAATGGAAATAACATGTGGTTCCTATCCAAACTCCTTGATCATGAAGGATTTTAGCCGGGGATTGAGAACGAACTGCTTAACATGGACCAAACCTGCCGAGCAGACCATCATCAATTTTCCCCTAGCTGATATCTTGAAAATCTCTGAGGTTGAAGTCCATACTTTAGGTAACAATCAAAAATTTAAAATGATCTGAGGAGCATCTCTAGAAACATTACGACCAATACGATTGAAACGGATGTATTATATATATAATGACAACAGCAGTAATACTAATATTAGTAATGTCGATAATAAAATAATAATAATAATAATAAAACTACTGCAATAACAATTTATTATTTTGAATTAAAAGATCATTTTGATTTTCTAGGAGACGATAAGACGGGAGAGATCACCATTTACCGTGGATGTTTTGGACGATTCTTCAGCATGAGGTTTATAGAGTACAAGAATTTCAAAAGTTGTCGGAAATTCTGCGCCTCACAAAACTCTCCTTTGATGGCAATCGAAGTAGATTTATTGAATTAATTATATAATTGACTGACTTGTTGGTTGGGTTAAATAAATAATGCCAAGTGACGATTTCATTTCGACTGCGGTTATAAATTTGAATCCGAATTTCAAGTTGCACATTTGTTAAGTATGATTAGCCCTCACATTTTAAAGTTAATTTAGTTCAGTGGAAAAAATCTTAATTGTGATAATTAATGTCAATAACAGTGAATTAACAGTGTTCTCTGCAGAAGCATAGCGAGGGGTTTCTGCTCCCGGGGCAGAACTGATCATTTGACGCCCCGCCTTAAAATTATTTATTTTGATTTCAAATTTGAAAATTTGACTCCCTTCCCTTTCTTGACAGGTGCTGTCTCCCTTTTGCCCCCTTCCACTTGCTACACCACTAGTCCTCCATAAATTATTATTATTTTATTTTCTTTTAAACATCAAACGGAAGGGTCTTTGAGACCACTAACACAAGTCTGTCCAATTTACATACAAAAAAAACAAGACAAGCTCCGAATCAAAAGGATAATCAGATGTGTTTTAAGAAACTATTTCAAAGTCAAAGTCGCGCGTTAAATTAGCGCATTAAAACGAGAAGTTGTTTTTGAGTTCACGATTTCATTTGGTAGTTCATTCCATGGTCTCTTGTGTTGTTGGAGTTGTTATTCGTTTTGTTTCATAACCAGCTGCCGTTAAATCGATGGTGCATAAACATCAAAGTAAAGATTGTGTTTGAGTAAAAATGAAATTTGTTTGGACACGGCAAAGAGTCTGTTCGGGACGAACAGATTAAAGGAGGGTGTAGTATTATAGCAGAGCAATAAACTATTAAGTTGTATTGCCAAGTTATATTTTATATCTTTTCCATACATGACGTCCCTATATTCTAGTCCAACAAATACACTCCGCCCAATATATATATATATAGGAAGTACTCATTTTGTGACGATATCTCAACTAATAAGTCACGAAAATTTCTATAATTGTAGTATGTTATGTAAAGAGTGCTTCCAAAATTATGTTTTAAATTTGGTGAAGTATTATTTTCAAACTTAGTAAAAAATCTCAAAAATGGGTTTTTACGGTGCCCAAAAAAGATAGCAAGTAAACGTCAAAAGTCAATAATAACAATAAAAATTAATATTTTTTACACAAAAAGTTATCAAATATTAAATTATGTTTTCTTTCTTTTCTACTATTTCAAAGCATCTTTTGTCCATCGACAAAATTATTTTTTTAATAAAAATCTGCTTCCAACTAATTTCTGACTGTCCTAATGGCATCATCCAACTTTGATTTAGTATTGTCTTCTATTTTGTAAACAAGTCTGGACAACTTATACCAAGCATTTTCAATAGGATCAAGGTCAGGAGATCGAGCTAGCCAGCTCAAAAACCCTCATGTTTTTCTCTTGGAAAAAGCTCTTTGTCAGTTTGGATGTATTGGACATTACCTTGTTGGAATACAAAATTAACACCATATGTTCTCTTAGCAAAAGGCAGGAAATTATTTTGCAACACGTTAATATAAATGGCCGATTTTTGTTTTCCTTGTAGAAAGACTCCATCATGCGAAATCCCTGCCCAAATCATAAATGATCCAGCTCCATGATTTCTACTGAAAAATGACTCCTTCTCTTTTCTGAGGTCATGCCATTAAAACCGATAACTATCAGGTTCATCTAGATTGAATTTTTTTTTCATCAGAAAAAATTACATTGGCCCTTTTTTGTTTGATAATACTGTTTTGACCCACTGAACTATGGCAAGTTTGTGATGTTCCTGCAGAGTTGGAACCTTCAATCTTAAAATATTACTTGCATTCAAATAATTCAAGACTGTACTCTTACACACAGTCAAATTTAATTTTGTTCTTAGCTGGTTTGCAGAAAATTTACCTGAAGATGCTCTCTTCACCAGCATTCTCTTCTCTTTGCCAGACAATTACTCTTTTCTTCCCGGAAAATTCTTGAGTCCATATTCTTCAGGGGCATTCTTTTAATTAGAAATAACATGTACGGACCTGTTGAGCTCTTTAGCAATCCTCAATCAAAGAATATTTAGCTTTCCTGAAGGCCTCAATTTTCCCTTTCTCATTTTCTAACAAACGTTCTACCCACCACTAAACTATCAATAATAAACTAAAAAAATTTTTTTTAAAGTATCTTGCTTATATACCATAAAAACCTACTTTGAAGTTCCTTTGCACGTTGTTAATTTTATTTCATAACTCCTAAGCAAACCCCTTTCTATCTTTTTTGGGCGGCCAAAAAACACATTTTTACGTAATTTACAATTTTTAACTGTCCTAGGAAGTCCAAATTTAACAAGGTATTTTATGTACAATAAGGTGATGTAATGTCAAAATTTGAAGAAATTCTGTTGTTTGATAAATTTTGCATAAAACGTGCCTTTCATATATTTATTGGGCGGAGTGTAGTCCCATAAACAGTCCTAACAAACAATCTCAGAATCCAACATAGCTTGAAGTTCTAGATACTCAAATTCTCATCCTGATTGTTCAATTCTAATAACTGAACACTTGCTTAATAAACTTACTCAAAAGCTTTCAAGTTGGCGGGCCCCAAGGTTATTGCAGTACTTGAGGCCGAAGCGTAGTATTCTATTTTACTTAAGTTACTTAAAATGTATTTTACAATATTCTATTGTATTAAACCATTCGACTGGTGCAATGTTTCAGGAGAAAATATATTGCCACTGTGGTATAGATTACGACTTCAAGGATGAATTGAAACTGAGCAGGTGCGACATCAAATGCGAGGGAAACGCCGGATATTGTGGCGGAAGCTTCACATTTTCGGTTTACATTGGTTAGCTGCTGGTGCTGGTGATGATGATGATGACGACGACGACGATGATATTTTGTTTCTATAACTTTCACTATGTCACTATGATTTAAAAAGTCAATAGTAATGAGAATTATCGTTGCAGACAAATAACGAATTAAATTGAATTTTAAATTCCTTATTAAATCAAATTGAATAATAAATAAAATACTGAACATATTAAATATAAACAAGAAATACAAGTAAAGTAAATTCCACATCAGTGAACGTTCAACTGCCATACTTTTTCGGCTGCGCAAGGAATACGGAACCAGGAAAAGCAATCAAAGATAACGTGACCATCGAAAGATGTTTGCAATTATGTTCTAATTTCAGCTTTATTTGGTTAACGGTGAGTCGTAGTAATATTAAGGATAATGATTATGGTAATAATAATAATAATATATAATAATAATAATAATATAATAATAATAATAATAATAATAATAATAATAATAATAATAATAATAATAATAATAATAATAATAATAATAATAATAATAATAATAATAATAATAATAATACTAATAATAATAATAATAATAATAATAATAATAATAATAATAATAATAATAATATAATAATAATAATAATAATAATAAATAATAATAATAAGAAGAAGAAGAAGAGAAGAAGAAGAAGAATTATTATTCTTAATAAGAATAAATGCTACCAAAGTAAAACTGAAAACTACTACAAAATATTCAACTTTAATTTTTATGGTTTTTATGTTCAAAATTTAGTTATAACAAGTTGTAACAATATTGCGATTTATAGTAAAAAACAAGCTCGGACTCAAACTAATACTATTATTATTTTATTTTTAAAACTTCTCCATAAGTTTATTTTCCCGACCAAAAGCATTCAGAAGCAATCAGTCCAAAAAATCTGAAAATTTTTAAAGTCTCCCATCAGGGCTCGGGATCTCCATGGGACTGTTCTAAAAGGCGACTTAATTAAATTAATTTAAATTAAATGTACAATTGTATATGCTCAACTCGTTCAAATTAAAACTGATGTTTTCGAGAAAAAAAATGTAATTCAATTTAATTTAGATCTTCTTAGGCGACAGCGTCGAAAGTCCCAGGTTTAACCTTAATCCTGACCATCTACTTGCTGATACCTCTTTTTTGATTGATTTATTTTTTTCAAACAACTCCTTGTATTCTTCTTTGTTTTCCTTTGAAAATTCCTGACTAAGGATTACTTTCCTAAATTGTTCATTCTCTTTCAACTTATTGCGGTTGTCCAGAATGAAGTTCTTGGTAGGCAAGTTATCAAATTTAATTAACAATGGTCTTGCTCCTGAAGACTCAACTTTTTTGCTAACCTTGAACATTGCCAAGCATCATTTGTTCATTTTTTTTCCACTGATTTCTTTCAGAGGTTTTGACACAATATCTTTAACTTTTAACTTGTCAACATCTTTTTATAAATTGTACACAATGATGTCGTGTTGTCTTTTTGTCTTTCATTATTTAATGCTATCCTGCTATTTGTGTCATTCATTTAGACTTTTTCAACATTTGTAATCAGAGTTTCAACTTTGCTTTCAAACGAGTTAGACCATAATTTGGTTTTTTGCTTGTTTTCATCCAGTTTTCTAATCAAAACTTTATTCAGATCCTTTAGGTTTTGCCGAAGTTCTTCAATTTTCTTTCTCGTCTCACTAATGGCCTCCATCAATTTGTTAGTTGTGCCGATAACCATTTTCAGTTTTACAACATCCTCAGTCAAAGTCTTCAACTGGTCCTTTGGTTTCTTGGCATTTTCGTCTGCGAGTCTCGTTTGATTTTAGGCAATTTTTCAGATAAATGAAATCCGAGAAGTTCGGTCACCGTTTTTCAAATTACTTCTGCACTTCTCGGCATAATTTCTGCAACAAATGTGAATTGAATCAAATGTATAAACAATTATATTATCACTTATAATCGATGTCAACAGTAATGCAGTTTAAATGCAAGTTATTCACGAATATCGAGCACGCAAAATTTTTTATTTAATTATTATTATTATCATTATTATTATTATTATTATTATTATTATTATTATTATTATTATTATTATTATTATTATTATTATTATTATTATTATTATTATTATGATTATTATTATTATTATTATTATTATTATTATTAATTATTATTATTATTATTATTATATATTATTATTATTATTATTATTATTATTATTATTATTATTATTATTATTATTATTATTATTATTATTATTATTATTATTATTATTATTATTATTTATTATTATTATTATTATTATTATTATTATTATTATTATTATTATTATTATTATTATTATTATTATTATTATTATTATATTTAGCTTAGTGGTAATTCGGTAGATCCAAACAATGGGCGAGCTAAATTGCTTACTGTTATTTATTTGAGTTAACTTTAATAATAGAATCTTTGTTCTACTTAAAGGAAAATACCTGCGGATGTGCAAGTGCTCCACTACCTGAAACTGTCTTCATGTATCAGTGCACACATACCTGTAGTGGAGACCCAACTGAGCTTTGTGGTGGAAACGGCTATGCCTCCGTATACTCCAGTAAGCGTTCAAACACCCGAGAAAGTCTTTTATTGTTCAGTTAAGCCTTAAATAAATGGCTGACTAAGCTGCTAATGAGCACTCATTACGTAATTATTCAGTTTTTGAAAGTAACGATCTTTACATTTATCATCAGTTATAAAACCTTTTGATGTACGCAATGGTAATTCCGTATGGTATGTTCGTTTATTGCTACAACTAAACTATAGAAAGTATGAGAGACTAACTGGGAGATGGATTGGAGTGGAATGAGAATGAGAATAGTCAGAGTGATCGGAGAGCTATAGAAGAGCGATCCTTAACTTAATACATCGCTACTAGGGGTAGCAATAGAAGATACCGAATATTATATAAACTAATTATATAACAATAAACCCAATTAATATCCCACCACAACAAACAGTAACTTCAGATATGTTAATCGTGCACAAACACTAATTAAGGTTAATAATTGCAGTGGAGGAATAAATTACCTCTATGATACTTTAATAAGTATCTATATAAATATAAATAGCTGATTAAGATTTTGATATGATAATTAAGATAACGACATACTGTAGTAATTTAATATACATAAATAATGCTTAATAATTTAATATGTCAATTAATACGTTAATGAGTCGGTTAAAATTTTAATAACTTTCTAATGTTAATTAATGAGCTCACATCGGAATCTTCATTATGTTATGTTAGCTTGCAGAAGCACACCAACGGAATTTCTGACCTGCGAAAAATTGTTTCATTGCGCGAACGGTTACGACAAATTCGGAGTCTGCATTGGTGGTTGTAAATCTGGTTTTGAAGGAGAGCATTGCATTGAAAAAGGTGAATTAACAACAATAACAACAATGATATCACTAATAATTATTCACTTAATATATCACTTAATTAAAGCAAAATATAAAACCTTTTGGTAACAATAACAATATCAATAATTAATCTATATTTTAAATTTAATACTATTACCTAGTTAATTAAACCTACAAGCCAAACAATTCATACAAGCATTACGATGATTTTGGTCAGAACAACGCTTTCATTACAATAAAATGTTTGAAATTCATAAGAACTTTTTAAAGAATGTTGAATGAATAAATGCATACAAATATTTCGTCCAGTGAGTGATGCAGTGGAAGAAGTCACACGGGGATATGACGAGTTTTCAAAGAGTAATGTTATCGTCAGTCAAGGGTCAAAGACGTTGACGAAGATGAATGTCATATCGGATCTCTTCTGCGCTTCACTGATGCTCTTGTTTCTGTAGTTCACTCAAACATTCTGAGAGCGCCAATGATATATAATTATATTAGCTATCTGCTCGAATTTTTGTTGCTGGAGATGACAACAATGTTGCGATGTCTCTGAGTAAACATGCTTTTTCCTTCTTTTTATAGCATTTTTGCAAGTGAACTGTTTAATTAAGCACTTCCATTTGAATGAACAAGACACTTATTTAGAAACTTCTACTGAGAAATGATAAATATAAAATTTAAAAAAACGGATGAAATTCTGTCGACATTATATGAAATGAAATTATCCCTGTTCCCGATAACACACATTTATAAGTCAAAACAAGATTTAAGGGTCGCCTATGAATTTTTCAAGTTTACAGATTAGGGAGTGCAAAGTGCACATCATACACATCAAGGAAGCACATATAAAACAGATCGACCAATAATACATCACAAAGTATAAACTCAGTTTACGACTTAGATATACTAACATTGGACATAAAGTTAAAGTAATGTTTTTTTATATACGAAAAATGTCGTATTGGGCCTTTGAGACTAAATGAATAGATTAAATGAATTTGAAGAAGCATGGAAAACACCCAATTAATGGCGTCTTGACTCAGAAACTGGAGAAATATCTTTTGCTTAATTAATGTTTAATAAAGTTAAAAAATTAGTCAGAAATCTTACTAAATATTAACGTCACATTTAATATGACAGCAACAAACAGTAAACAAAAATTTAAAAAAAGTCAACATTTGGATATGCTCGATTATGATTGCTATTTGCTTAATTATTTTCTCCATACAAGGTTAATTAGTCACTCATTAAATATTAATTGTCGGTATTTAAACTTAAATTCGCTAATTGATTAATTTACTCTAATATTTCACATTTCAGGATAGCAGGGCCGTACCGTTAAAAAAAATTAATTAAATTTGCGATGAATTCGAAATAGTTTAACAAATTAAATTCTATATTTAGATATTATTATCTAAAGATGTCAGTATGCAATAGCTGCTTCAATGCTTTATGACTGACATATGTACTTATCCAATCATTTTAAAATTAACTACCAATTAGATGAAAGTCATAACTTCTGTTTCATACTACAGATCCTACAAACAAAGTATTTTAATAATTGTTATAACTTTGACTATCTATAGATGTAATAGCGTTAAACATCGCTCCAAATGGCACCGCAAGGTTATGCGAAAACTCAGGAATACCCCAAGGTTTGTTTGATGGCATCAGAAACGTGTCCTACGACATTGACATGACGAGATGCAAAAAATTACTAGCGATCTCCATCAAGCTCCCAAACCCTTACTTCATACATTATGTCCACGTATTCCCAGGACCTTACCCAAGTAATATATCCATTAACATGGTTTTACAGGGTTTTGATTAACTATTGTCATTTGCTTTATTGCTCTATACGTACAGATTAACTGACTCCAGTTTGTGTTAGTGATCACCTGTGACCCTCTTTTTGGTTGAAATAAATAAAATAAAATAAACGAATCGGGCTTAACAGTGTTAATCATTAAATCAGTTAAATGGCAACATTGGTATTGTAACACACGGTACATGGTAATAATAGGTATTAATTATAATTAAACATTAATTATATATATCCAAACAGCCAAACACCGCAATCTGGATTACATGCTCGTCACGCTGACAGAATCAAAGAATCTGTTCGAATGTTCTGCTATTCCCGAAACTCTAAGGATGATTGACACGAGTCTAGGTTTGAGAGTCAATTGTGTGGCCTGGGGTAAATCGTTCCACGAGGTCACCATACGGCTTAGTGACAGGAGAAACTTCGAACTTGCCGAAATTGAGATTCACACTTTGGGTGATTCGCGGGCTTTTTTTTGTAGCATTAATAGTGTGCCTTCCCGTTTATTAATTTATTTTGTTAAAGTCTGCTGCATAACTAAGATGGTTTGGACTCTTTCACTGTGAGATTACGTGTTTATTTTCTTGCTTTGCTTTTTATATTTTTAGCTTCAGGAGTTCCAGGTGAAGACGTTCTATTTCATCGCGGGTGTTTCTCCAGAATGAGCAAAGAAAGCGAAATACCATTAACCGAATTTGCCTCCTGTTGGAGTCACTGTTTGAAGAACAAGTACTCTTTGATGGCAATAGAGGTTAACTTTTGGAAGAAATTTATTCATTCCTTCGTTCAATAAAATATATAAAAAAAAGAGATGTTCAATATATGTTGAAAATATAAAATTTCTGCTCACATATCACATATTATTAAAAATGCTCTAATTGACTAATTTTTTTGAGGGTCAAATTTAAAATTTATTTTGTTGAATCTTGCCTTCGGAATTGGCTAAGTGTCGCTGAGGTTGTACCTATGGCGCATAAAATAATACTCATGGAATAGTATTCATTCTAATTGTTATCAAAAGATTATAATATTGCATTGGCTTTATCATGCTTTCGTAAAGATACGCACTAATCTGTGTATATAAAACAAGGATCTTGTGTGTATGTGTGTTTGTGCGCCAGCATGGCCTAACGGTTAAGGGTGCGCCTCTCACGATGGCAGCACGGGATTCAAACCCCGCTGCGGGAGCACCGTCCTAATCATCTAGCTATGCAACGGACGTTAATAAAACATTACTATATGTATGTATATTTCTAATACTAAATATCAAAAGCTAGCGCAAAATTAGAGAATTTAAATTCCAATTCTTTCCTTATTTTTTAAGGGAAACAAATGCTCTTGTGCAAAAAATTATGAATTTGAAGACGAGGTCATCTTGGAAAATTGTGACAAAATTTGTATTACCGATTCAGAAACAAAGCGATGTGGTGGAGATGGCTTTTACTCTGTTTATATTGGTCAGTATTTTATATAATTTATTTAGAGCCTGTCATTTACATGTGAACAAACTGTAAAATATCTTTATAATGTATTATCATATTTATAAAATAAATAATACATAATAGTTTATACAGAGGTAGATTTGTATTGTATATTTTTATGTATTTTACCTTTATTAGTGATAGTTCAACTTCCAAACTTTTATGGATGCTCGAAGGGTGACATTCAACTGAACGATACGATAAGCAATTTGACTATCGCAGAATGCCTTTACGTATGCAATCGGTACAGATTCGCAGCTGTAAAGGTAATTTGTTAGTTATAATGGAAATTGTTTCAGCTATGAAGTTACTATGAAGATATATAATTTTAGGATTATAGACCACACACTATCAGATATTGATATGATAATTGTTATCCACATAGTAAGGTTCACTATCTTTCTGAAATGTTCATTTAAAAGGGTGACACGTGTGCCTGCACTGACGCAGCACTATCAGTGGAAAGCATTCCGGGATATTGCGACAGCCCGTGCCCCTCCAATCCTAATGAGGCTTGCGGTGGTAAAGATTCAATGGCAGTATTCGGAAGTAGATAAAAATTCTTTTTAACCAATATTCGAAAAGTTACACAAATAACCCATTTGTACTTCAGCCTGCATCAAAGAATCGTATTATCTGTCTTGCGACAAGCTACTGCAGTGTGATTCAAAATATGACAAATTTGGGGAGTGCTTTGATGGATGCAAAAGCGGTTTTGATGGGGATTATTGTATTGAAAGGGGTAACTAACTATTTTAGTCTGTTCAGAAACTTGAACTCATCGATAAATGATTTAACAAAAATAATGCGTTTAATAATTTCAGTGATGGACATGGGAATCACCATGAAGAACAAGTACATCCCAGTTATTCTAGCGGTTTCTACCATTTTTATAGTACGGAAGACGTTATTTATTTAAAAGATATTTTAATTTTACTTTACTTTATCTTTGGCTACATCTCACATAAATTTTAACTAAATGAATAATGAATCGAACACTCCATTGCTTGACAATTAGTGCCAAAGTTTACGAAAGCTGTAACGTTTATTGTGCAACGTTCATGCTAAACACATAACCGAGCCGAGATTGTCGTCATGGTGGTCCTGAGGCATTCTTGAGGTGCATGTTTGAAAGAGCATTAGTTTTTAAAACAAAGATCAAAGAATTGAAAAATAAAATCAATCAATAAAAACTAAAAAATATTATCAAAGGATAGCATAAGATTTTTAAGGAATAAAATAACTGAACCTGGTTGAATTTTTAATCTGGGAAAAAGTAAGGTTGCGTGAAGAAATAAAGCAGAATTGTGATTCCTATTCATCTTTTTTATGAATTTCCTAATCGATTATTTGTCATCACTAAATCATCACTAGTTTTTTAATTTTCAAAAAAATACTTATTTTATAAACATTTAGATTTATTAAAACACGTCAATCGGTATTTTGGAGGCGTCGTCGTAATAATGTAAACAGTCGTCTGATGTAGCTCTTATTATGTTGCTTATTTTTTTCTTTTCTATCCTGAAAGGTGAATCACAATAATGATAAATTGGAGATTTTAAAAAATGCAACATGATTAAGTCTCAAAATATTAGGACAATCGCTGAATATATTGTTAAGTAATTTACTTTTGAGGCATGCCGGTATTGAGTAGAGCTGGGTTCAAGTAAGTAAGTACTTAAGTACTTAAGTGAATTTTATACATATTATTTACTTGAGTAATTTTTGGACGACTTGAAAATTATAAGTAATTTTTTCTTGTCAGTGTTTTGCGCGAAAAACTGGTAGTACTATAGATTAGATAGAAAAGGAATTGGGAAAAACACTTTCTCTGCTTTTGGACATCAAAACTATATGGAACTCATTGTTTAAGATGTTTGGAAGCCAGGACACCCATTGACAATACATTGATAGAGCTCAATCTAGGATCAAAATGCTTGACAGAGGATGAGGTTGCAGTTGTGAAAGACTTGGCAGAAAGTCTAGAAATAATTGAGGTTGGTGCAACCGCTGTTTGTAGCCCTGATGTCACAATTTCAAAGAGTGAAAAGATTTTTGAGTATTTCACAGGAATTATTGACAGCTGTCAATGACAGAATTGAATCAAGGAGAAATAAAAAGATTTGTGGCCTTGTGAGATATCTAGAGGCTCCAGACTGTGATGAGCATGTGGTCGAGTTTTCACTCTTAAGTTATCCAAAGAAACGAGAGCTTGCCGAAGTGGCAAGAAATGTTCTTTCACAGCTTTTTCTCTATGGTTCTCTTAATGAGAGTGCTGAAAATTTTGAACATAACATCACTAAGAATCTAAGGAAAAAGTCCAAATCAGAAGAGCTCAATGACATTTTATGCCAGCCAACATTTGGATTGTGCTCAAGAAAATATCTTGCCACACATTAAGAAAGAAATGAAATTTTACGAAGCAACTAAGGAATGTCCCAAAATCTTGAAAAGCTTGAAATCTTGGCTAAACTCACTTCCACCCTCCTCTGTTGAAGCAGAAAGGTGTTTCAATGCTGCTGGACTGTTTATTTTAAAGTTGAGGTCATCGTGAAGTGATGAGATGATTGATTTTTTGTGCTTTGCACGCAGCTACTTTATTCGCAAATAATTCTTCTTTATAGATGAATAATAAATAAGGTATTAAAATTCGGTATAATGTCTCTAACTACTTTTAAAAAATTACTTGAATTACTTAATTACTTAAGTAATATTTTAAAAATTACTCGTTACTTAAGTATTTTTTTCAAGCTTGCTTGAACCCAGCACTAGTATTGAACAAATTTTTTTACTTGGCAGATCAGTATAGCCCGAATTTCCATCATTATGGCAGCACTTTAATTCAAATCATTCTAAACGGTTTACGAGCACATGTGAAGACCATTTTAGGGCAGAGTTGTTAAAGTTTGAAACATTTTCATAATTGCAGAGTTGTGTGCATCAAATATAGCTCTGAATAGTGAAGTACATTTGTGTGCAGTCAAGGAATTGCCAGAAGATTTGGCTGATGGAAACAAGAGATCGGCAGTGAAAATATCAGACACGAGCGAGTGTACCGACAACATTTTCTTGTCGGTTACGCTTGACAAACTGTATTACGTACATTATGTGGTTGTCAACGGGGGATCTAAAACAAGTAATATTTTCATTCATAATCATCTTAATCTTATTCCACTTTTATACTCACGAGAAAATGTAACAGATCTTAAGAACGAAGAACTAGTGTTTTATCTCATCTTATTACCACAAAATCCAAGTGCAGCAGACTTTGCTTCCAAACTCAGCTTTTCATTTTCTCTCTTTACTTAGATTTTTATTTAATTAGTTTTCTAAAAATCTAATTTCCTAAAATTTTCTCAAGATTATCTCATGCAAATTCCTTTCAGGGTCTGAAACTTAATATTGAAATAAGTTTGTTTGCGATCGAACAGAGACTAACCCATCTCTGGATTACTTCAAAGTGTACACTGGAGAAAACCATCTTTGCTCCCAGTTTGAAAAGTGCTTCAGCTCCGTACATCGAGGTTCGGGAATGAGGGTGAATTGCGTGGCACGAAACGAACAAGAATCGCAAGTTCAGGTCCGCTTGATCAGGAGGAGTCCAAGCTTCTTGATTTCAGAAATCTCGGTTTATACTTTGGGTGATAATGCGTTTTTTGTATTGCGCTTAAAGGTGGTCGTCCACAAAAGATGCACGCAAAAATTTTCCGATTTTTGACCTCCCAAATCACAAATGTCTGCTTTTGGTGGACCCCCCCCCCCTTGTGGACATCTTTTATGAATGGCCCGGCTTTGTGCTATTGCTTACGATGCTTACTCATAAAGCCCGAACAACTTCTCATTCTAAATTGACTCCAGCACTTATGTTAATGTGTTCCATGTAAACGATTATGGAATATAGAAACATTAACTTCATATATTATGAGCTACTCCATGGGCCCTAGTTTATTACCACTAGTAATATTGATACTTAATCTTTAAAATGAGCTCTACGTGTTAACTACCAAGGAAATCATTCAGGTTATGGGGTACCCACTGGACCGCCAAGAAATGGGCAGGAGACAAGCAGCCATTAATCATTTAATATGTAATAATACTATTGATGAAAACAGTAGAGGCCAGGCCTATGGGGCCCAAAATTTGTGTAGAGACCGTAGTATCCCAGCCCTTAATGCTTACCTCTCAAACGACTGCGTACTAAACCCACCGACTACATTTCAGCTCCATCTAAACCTGAGAAAACAATCATCTTTTATCGTGGGTGTTTCAAAAAGTTTTCCAAACACGAGTCAAAAACATTCGTTGATATCAACACGTGCTGGAAGATCTGCTTTTCCAGAGGATTCCCTTTGATGGCCATTGAGGTGATTAATTGCTCGTAATTGTTAAAATGTTGCAGAAATTGGCAATTAATGTTTCTATTTTTATTTACTCGTAATTATTTATTTTTATACTTTGATAATTACAATAATTTATTTACTGATTAATAATCAGTTTTCTAAGGGAAGCTTGGCCATTTAATTAATTTTCCATTAGATCTTTCTTTTCATTTATCTATGAAACATGTCGATTAAACATAATATACCAATTTCTATTAACATTTTTTTTCTTAAGTGATAAAGCCACTATTTAAGTTTATTTTTATTTATGCAGGCAGCCCGTAAATGCCACTGTGGGTTTGACTTGCCTTTTAATTCAGAAGTTGAAAACGATGACTGTGACGCCAACTGTCCCGACCACGAGGGAAAGTGCGGTGGAATCAAAGCTTTTTCAGTGTACATCAGTGAGGGATCAGTTATTTGATCATTTCTTGCTATAAATTTTTATTGTATTTTATTATATTCTGATGTTTTTATAAATTAATTGGTTTGTCAACAAAATATGAAGTCCACCTTAGTATTTTCAATACATGATTCCAGTTAGGATCCAACTTCCATACTTTCACGGATGCTCCAACGTGTCACAGCCAAAGAAACCGTTGGAAGGCAATATAAGTGTCTCCAAATGCCTGAAACACTGCAATTCATTTCCATACGCTTGGTTGAGGGTACATGATGTTTGCAAATTCATTTATTTTAAACTCGAAAAGAAAGCGAAAAGTATTTCGTTTCAAGGACAACGTCTGTGGCTGCCTGGATAAAATAGTGCATCTGGATCTCAGTCCAATACGGTGTTCAACCCCGTGTCCTGGAGACGCGACAGACATTTGTGGCGGAGAAGGGCGTGCTACCATCTACGGAAGTATGATTATTTTACCCTTGAAGGTCATCTCAGCACCTACCCAGCCTTCCACTCGTTCGATTATCAATTTTACCGCTAGTTACTGCGTTATCGTTTTACTAATTATTTCCTTCGGCTAATGGCAACTCGGGAATTATAGTACACAGTCACTCTTTTAACAGCCTGCCTGAAAACATTGAAATTCCTGCCTTGCGATATGCTATTTCGTTGTGACGGTGCTTACGACAAGTATGGAAGATGTCTGAATGGATGCAAATTTGGCTTCGGTGGCCCCTACTGCATAGACAAAAGTGAATTTTTCATTATTATGCTGAATAATTGAATATTCTATTGCCATTGCTCCGCCATATTTTCTTACTTCAAAATTATTGTTAATGTCTAATTTGTGAGGTAAGTAGGTTACATCAAACGTCAGCATTTTCACAACGTTTATGCTTTCCTATTATTCTTATTTTAAAGCGAAGTTTGTTTCACTCCGATTCAGTTTATCCTGGGATTTATGTTCGATTGCAAAAACCCGGTGGTACTGTTGCCAATGTTACTATTGTCTTTGTGATTATAGTCTCAGCCTTTGTGTAAGTAGCGGTCATATTAGTAATAATTTATATTAGCGGTCATAGTAATAATTTAAATTAAAAAAATAACTTCTGCTATCGATGTCTTCTTAATATTAGCTTAAGTTTTGTGGGTTTTGAAAACTGCTTTAGCTCTATCAAGAATAAACTTTTTTTGATTTACATGACTTCTAGAAATCCCATGAATTGTAACCCCATAATCTGTAAATCACAATTATTATTTAGCATTATTTATTAAAGCAATTATTATTTTACAATTTTGTTTGAATTATTTAAACACTGTAGAAATAACCTATGAATGTTTATTCCTGTTAAGATGTTACTTGCTATTACCTGGAAAGAAAGAGCAAATGTCGAACAAATTAACAAGATTCTTCAAATCAAAGTCCAGAGTTACGCCATGAAATTGATCATTATATATATTTTAGCAATAATAAATTTATTTATTTCTCGTTTCCCATTTAATTCTGCCTTTATTTTAATTTACGCGGTTGTTATAGTAATTTTAAAGTTGCAGCTGTATTATTAATGAAATTATTAGGAACAATTTGATATGTCATGAAAATGGAAATTATTGATCACAGTTGCAACTTATAGATTTGAACCTATGCTTTCGATCTCCGATTTTATTACTTTCACGCTGAAAAATTAAAGTGTCGAATTGCACTGACTTTTTGTAACTCTTGCATCTTTTAGACGCATTCTGATGGGTGTCAATGTTTGATACAATATGTTTCATTAAACAATAATAGCAGTCCAAGCCCTCTAAAGATTAACGACCAGTCCAGACAACTACATTTGAATTTGATGTAAATGATAAGGTAATCAGAAGCTTCACTTCAGCTACGTGGAAGCTATAATCTATAACCTCACTTAATAAAATAAGTTGATAATTGTTTTATGTCCTGCATCATTTCATGTTTCAGCATTAAAAACAAAATCATAGATGCAGTGGCGTACCAACTGTTCTTGCCGCCCGGGACGGTCATAAGATTTGCTGCCCCCTCTTGTCCGTTAATAATCCGTTAACCTCCAAGTTTTCGAAATGCTCTCAAATATTTTTAAAATCAAATCGTTTAAAAATGTACAAACTTTCCCCACTTTTTCCGCATTTTGTTGGATTGATAGCTCTTTCTTAATTCCTTGAACAGTTTCAAAATTTAGCCCATCTGCAAGTTACCTCTCTATAGAGAGGACTTCCAAATCTGTAACATTTTAGAGGCTGAGTAAAATTTTGTGCGCACTGCGGATGATGCGTCGGCGGATTATCGCTTTATTGGTGTCATCAACTTTCTATGATACCACAATAAACCTTTTAGTGTATGTTTAATATATCAACAAGTTGAGAACTGAAAAAGAGACAATAGTTATATTTCATAATATCACTTATTATTATTATTAAAACATTAGTATTGCGGACATTTAACATTATTGTATTCACAATAGTATCCTCTTGCAAACTCTAAAGACATTCTCACTCCATTAAAAAATGCGCTAATTTCATAATCTAAGCCGTTGCGAAATATGATTCCATGACAGAGTTCTAGAACATCTAGAGTTTCGCAGTGACATTTATATATTTTAGGCATAGATCAATAAAATGGGAACAAGTACAAGTACCTGAAATCAGTACGCGAGTAGTAGTCGACTACAAGTACAAGTATCAAGTATTCCATGTCTGGTCATGAATGTAATCATGATTACACTTACAAGTATGGCCGCAATTGCCAGAGGTAGTTGCACACGTGGCTCCTTCGCTTTTCGTGCTGGCCTGTCGACATGGACCATATCTTTATGGCTGTCAGGGCATGTTCCTTCCCCCTACAACATCCGGAACAAAAATAATAAAAACGTCGTCTGAAAAATTTGCGAAAATATTTGGAAGCTTAGTCAAGTTTCACCCTTCCCTTTAACGACCTGTGACCTGCATGCAGTAATCTTACGATACATAAATTTAAACGATATTAAGTTTAAATAAAAAAAATAATTAACTTGTCAAAGTGAAAGAAGGTAGATGCTACAGTGTTCTATTGTATAAATTCGGTTCACTCGACAAAGTTAATAAATCTATGTTTAGAAATACAAGCAGGTTCTTGGCGAAGATATAGCATACTTTTGACTCGGCGATAGAGGAGATATGAGTTTCTGGTCTGCTGTTATCAATAGAGCTCCAATTTTAGAGCAGGTTAATTACATTTTACTTCAACTTTATTGTAAGTCCTGTTTACTGAAATTACAATTATTTCATTGAATTGTAGAGGTGCCTTTCTAATATAAAAGCTCCATTTCAATGCTTGAAGCAATGCAAAAGACACAATCAACCAGATCTTAGAGGTTTAAAAGCAAAAGCTCAGTTGCGTAACAGAAAAAAGGGGTATTCGTTGTTGGTAAATTTCTTTTCTAATTTTTCCTTAAAGTAGATTAAAACAATCAGGCATGTATATTAGGTAAAAATAGCTCTTAATTTTCCATTTCAAACGGATATTGCAATTTCATCTTACAATAGTGATTCATAAGCTTTTTTAATTTGTGACCTATGACCCTGAACAAATATCGTGGTTTTTAAGTTCATCCCAGCAGCTGCATTCTGTTTGGGAGTATGGCAAGTAAGGAGAAGGCAATGGAAAATAGAACTTATAGAAAACTTAGAATCCAAGCTCAGTAAAGAACCAGTGACCTTGCCTGAGAAGTGATTTAAATTTTCTCATCCTTAGACTTCCTGATTTGAACCACTTGTTGACTCAAACAGAATTTGTGTTTTATAGCTACAAGGAACTGGATGCCATGGACTATCACAGGGTGAAGGTTACAGGTAAGTTTGACCACTCGGGGGAAGTATACATTCTTCCTAGGGCCAATATTCGTGCTACGGACAGCGGGAGTTCAAACAGTGGTGCCTATGTTGTCACTCCCTTTCAACTTGAGAACAATGAGTTAGTTGATTGATTATATTATTATCTAGAGTTGCATTGGACATTGTTTGCTCCTTAATGATGATGCTGTTTAGTAATCATAACTTATTATTAGAATATCTATCCATTACTATTAGATATTTATAAAATCAAGTTGCTAATTTTGATAGTGTTTGAATTTCTGCGTATCAACATGCTAAAATATGTCCCTTATCTTTGTCTGCTTATAACCCATGTATTTTCCAAATTGAATCTAAGATGGACTCAAATTATTATCATTACTATATATATCTTGTATGTTTACAAAAAATCATTGGAAAAACCATTAGCAGGCTGGATTAAGCGATTCTATTGAAAATAAAAAATTCCAGCAATAATTGTTTATACAATATTGCAAACATTGTGTGAAAGCTGTATTATTATGTTTGGTTATGCATTAAGTTGAATGTTTATTAACTAATAAAGCATTTACAATAAAAGCTGTTTCGAAAATTCAGTGTCATCCTGGTAAACAGAGGGTGGGTTCCAAAGGGCAAGATGGACCCAAACAAGAGGCTTTCTGGACAGGTGCTCAGATTTCCATTCAGATTGATATAAATTAAAGTTGAACATGCCTGCACGTTAGCTGATTTGGTTGCATCTGTACATTGTTATTAAGCCACTCTAAAGGAGTATGCAAACTGAATAGTATTTAAAACATCTATATAGGAATATAATTAATGGCTATGAACTTTTCATTGAATGCATAAAGGTGGCTTCTGCTTTATTATGACATTTTATGAAACAATGGATTCAGTCATTTCATTGTCTCTTCAGCTATTTAATTTTTTAAATAGTACACTGCCAGTATTTAAAAGTGATTTCTGTTGTTTATTTCAGGTGGAAGGCACAGTTGAAATCTCAGGAATCATCAGAAAAACAGAAATGGTGGGTTCATAAAACCTTATGCTCTTGCATTTTTCATTAGTATTTAGCCAATCTTTCGAATGCTTTGCATATCTGAATAGGATACAAAGACACCAATTAATTGTTCTCCTGCTTATTCAGTGTCCCTACTAAAGGACACTGTAGGCTAAGTTGCAAATACGACACATCACAACTGTTGCTGCTATCACCCACCTCCCACTGAACTAACCTTATGTAATAACACCAATAAGATGTAATGGGAAGAATATTTGAATCAGTGCTTGCTTAATGTCAGTAATGTGCTAAATGGGTAAGAACCAATCACAAGGTAATATAATAATATTTATTGCTGTGGTTTGACACACATTTGGCTGAACTGCACTGAAGTAAGTTCAATAAACAAATATAATTGGAATATTTCTGAATAAGATGAACACAAATTTTCTATGATTGAGTCTCTTTTTTTGTTTTTTTGATTGATGCTGGCAATAGTGTTAAAACTAGAAACAAATCTGAGGAACCTTATTTCTTATTGTTCTGAAGAACAGGTTGACTTTTCAGAAATCAAATTACATGTCCGACCATGGGTCGAGCAACATCTGGCACATCAGAGATGTTGAAGGCATTGCAAAAGCGACACAAACTCTCCCAATATTTATCGATGCAGACTTCGGTGAGATCTCTCAAAATCATTATCTCTGTGTAGTGTTACTCATAAACCTACTGAAGCAATTTATCAGTATGTGTAGCAAAAAAAGTAAATTCTCATGATTTGAAACTGCTCACATTAGCACTTTGTAAGGCTTATGAACTCCCTAATACCACCAACAGAAATGAGAACAATTTTATTTTGAATAAAATTCAGCCAGCACAGTTGAGGGGGGCCCCATCGGAGGACAGACCAAAGTCACACTGAGGAATGACCATCTTCAATACCTCATCACCTGGTGAGTCATGTTAATGGCCCTGTTGCGTCGATGATCCTTGAACTTAAGCTCATTTACTTGCAAATCAAGGTTTACCGTGTCTGCCGCAACGCTGTTCATGTGGATCAAGTGGTTTGCAAAGCGACACTGAACAGCCACACACCGAGAACGGTACCATCTAAATTCTGCTGTGCTTGGACATCATGATTTTTGTGCTATCATGGATTTATTAAAATAACTTAAACAGCATCTGACTAAATTATCAACATTATTTGTGATTAATTGTTCCATTTTATTCCACTGGCTCTAATAATCTAAAATGACAACCCTTGTGCATATGGATTCTGCATTAAATTCAGCAGAATTGCTAGATCCTCAGTATAAATTTAATGAATTTGGTAAATGCACTCTGGCTGATATAACTAGCTGAGATTTTTGTCTATAATGTGAAGCAAAGGCACATGTTTAAAGTGCCGGCCTAATAAAGAAGTCAGAGTCAGAGCAACATGATTTCTTTATTCCAAACGAGATGCTAAGTCAGTCCTCTTATCCAGCTCACATCTTCTGGAAAGCTTTCTTGGATGAACCAGTTCCCTTGGCGACCTTGATGACATTGAAGGTGACAGTCTTGCTAAGTGGACGACATTCACCAACAGTCACAATGTCCCCGATCTGCACATCCCTGTTTTGGAATAACTCAGTGATAGTGAAAAGAGTGGTGATATTTTCCACCAACAGAGTGAATTTATTCAAAAATTAGTGCACCCCATTATTTAATTTACCAATAACAAAGTCTGATAAATGTTAATAAGCAAAAGCCACATATATCACTGCGTGACTTTTCAGATAAGTGTTTTACAGAGCTTTTAAGTACTGAACCAAACATAGTTACCAGATTATGATTTCTAAATCACATAGATTTTCTTGTCCGTAAATGTATTTTTCTGGCTTCCAAAGATTAAAATACTTTTAAAGCTATTTTATAAACCTTACTAGGTCTTGGTTTAGATTTATCAAACTGGGTCAAATACAGGGAAGTACTAGCATCACCAAACCTGAAGCATGGGCTGAGATGGACGGACAGGTTCTTGTGTCTCTTCTCAAACCTCTGGTACTTCTTGATGAAATGCAAGTAATCCCTCCTGATCACAATGGTTCTCTGCATCTTCATCTTGAGGACGACTCCTGTCAGGATTCTACCTCTGATGGAGATGTTGCCAGTGAACGGGCATTTTTTGTCAATATAATGACCTTCGATTGCCTAAATCAATTCTTAATTAAGTATATGACTAACAAAAATTACATTATTGACATTTCCATATCAAATTCAAAGCCTGTTTTTTAAATGAAGCACCTTTACCAATTGATGCCAAAAAATAACTATGATTAAGCCCAAATGAAATCATTGAATTAGATTACCTTTAAACATTACTCAAAACTGAGTCTAGTTTCACTAAAGAAGACTATATCATTAGTTTGGTCACCAGCCTCAACTAAAACCTCAAAGTGTAAATCGAGGACCCGAATATAAATTCAGGCTAACACGCAATGAGGCCCATGGCACTACGTCTCACGGCAATATTTTTACACGAACCACAAAAGCGGTGATTACGAGACCATTTCGACAATGGCACATGTTTATTTTATTAAAGGGATAGCCTTCTGCTAACCTCTCTGGGGGCTTTGAATCCAAGTCCGACATTTTTGTGGTATCTCGGAACCTTGGCTGATTTAGAGCCGGTGGCTTTCTTCCTGTTAAGGAATACCGTGGGTTGCTTTTGGAAAGCCCTTTCAACCTACGAGAAAGAATCAATCCATACACTCTCACGAAACCTTATGGAATTACACAAGTCGCGAACACGTACTTGATGGTCCGCCATTTTGGGAAAAAAGAAAGAACGGCGATGCTTCGATCGGGGACTTGCATATGTATAATTTTTTTACTTGTATTTTATATTATAATTTAAAATAATTAAACTATATTATATCCTTATTATTTAAAAATATTTTTAAAATATTTTAAAATTTGGTTTGGATTTATATTGTTCACTTTTGTTAATAGGCGCCTATTGCAAACATAAGGATTTCTTTGAGAGCAAATGTTTTGGCAGATGTTATTTGGCAATATTCAGGAGTTATTTTAAAATATGAGGAAGCGACAAGTTTCATTTGTAAATTATAGTCAGTTAAGGAGCCTGTTGAAGGGTAAAATTTTATCTGTCATCACATTTGCTTGCACTAGTTTGCTTTGATATGCTGTAATGAAGAAAACTTAATATATGGTGGATATATAGGGACTTATAACGAATTACTTTTGATTCCAAATTTCGCTACAAATGTAACCTGTTGCATGAATTCAATGTTTGTTAATCTTTGAAGTTAAGCATGTAAATTGTAAAGATTAAGTTTAAAAGATTTAAGTTTTAAACTGAACATTATTATTGTTGTTGTTATTGTAACAATATATTTGATTTAGCTCGCTTAATTAAGGAATTTAACACGAAAAAGATTTTTAAAAAGCAATACTTAATTAACTCAGGCATTCAGGCTTACATTTTCTGTTTTAGGTATTGGAAACAAATGTGAAAATTGGGAACAGATGCTTCTTAAAGAAACAACTGAGTTGCATGACAAATCAAACGATTCCAAAAATTCTGCACATCTTCCTCCTACTCAAGAGAAGATCGCAAATGACCATAGTTTTTTGCCATGTGATGATTCTCTTCTATTTGTCAAAGGCAGAAATTCTCACATTTCTAAGAGAAGTGAACCACGTTCACCTAAACTGGATGGGTTAGGTTTGAACGATTCTAGTTTCATGTGGACTAGCACCATGGCAACCCAAAAAGAAGTTTCTGAATCTGGTAGCAAACCAGGCACTGATACAACTTTGGTCCATTCCTCTCCTAATGAAATGGTTAGTACTTTTCATTCTGCTCAAAGCTCTGTTACATTTGCATTTTAAATAATGATGAAAAGAATAAATATTGAAAAGAAAGTTAGCATTAAATGATTAATTCCACTTTCATTTTGAACTTTCATATCTTTAGGAGACTTCAGTCTTAGATTCACCTCCCTGCCTAATAACAACAAAATCAAAGAACACTTCTTTGGTAGTATCCACTGCTGTTGCAGGGGAAATGACACCTGAGAAACCTGTTACAGAGGCCTTGTCAATGTTCTTTGCCAGTCCAATAGCTAAGCCTCCTTCCAATTCTCTCAAAAAACCTCCGAAAAAGAAGGCTCACAAGAGGAAAATATCTACAGAACAGGAATTGGATGATATAGAATATTATATGTCAGATAATAACAACAGGTTTAAAGAGGAAACTTTGATTGAAAATCAGACAACAGGAGTTAATGATACATCGATGCTGGCCCAAGGTACAATCGACGAGGACACGTTCATTCATAAACTGAACAACTCTGTTTTGGCTATGAATCCAGCGAGGATTAAAGACAAAAAGCAATTCTTATCCAATAATCCAGAATCTGATGCCTTGAATGGGTCCGAACATTCTTTTTGTTTCAATCCTACTCTGGCACTCTCCCCACTTCCCCATGGAATTAAGACTTCCACTCCTCTCAGGCCGCCCAACAAGAAAGCCAAGATGTGTTTTCTGAATGAAAATCAGGTTGATGCGCAAACAAACTCAAAGCCAAAAGATATCAGCTTGAATTCTACGAACATGTTCAAAAGCGAGAAGAGCCCGCTCTGCAAGTCGGTCGATGACGATGAACTGACGTTCAGTCGGAATGTAAAGTCACGACCTAGCAAGTTTTCGTATCCAAACAAAGCTCAGATTGAACACTTTATGATTGAAAATGCAGCTCTTCCTAAGAGTGATCTCATCGATATATCAATGGACCCGGTTAAAGGCTGGCCAGCAGAAGACAAAATTAAATTGGAGAAGTATGCCAACTTAACTTCCAAAGTTGGAAGATCTCATCATGCTACATCTGCACACCAAAAAATGTCCAACAATTCAGGAAGACAAGGTATTCAGAATAAAGAAGCAGTATTTGAAGAAGCATCGACTAGTAAATTCTTTGATCCAACTTTGCCCTCAGCATATTGCCCTCCAGTCAACGTAAAGGAATCTGCAACAAACACGGTCGGTTCAAATTCGGAAGTTTCTAGTCGTTTATGCTCGGTCAGGTCTGCCGAAGCGTTTCCAGAACCTTCGAGAGGTTGTGATTGTGGTGTCAATTCTAACATAATAAACAACACCATAAATTGTGGCAGTAAAGCTGAGTTCACATCAGCATTTGATAAAAGATTTACAAGTGATGTGGATCCTTTGAATGTGGAAGTCAGCACTCAGAAATTGAGTGAGAACAACAAAAATATTGAGGACAAAGGTACATTGGCTGTTGCTACTCAGTTGTTGCCCCAATCAAATGTTCATTCATTCCAATCAGCCAATGGTGAAATAATTCAGCCTACCGCTGTTGCTAGGGATCGAGCAAAATCGTTGTTCAAAGATATCCTTAAAGGCACAGGAGACACACTGGAACATCACCTACCGGTGATTAGTATTGACAACAATTCTTTGATCGACTTCACACACTCAAGTCATTTGGAAACCGAAGGTGAATCGGAGCTCGTCGATCCGAACAGTGTAATTGCTCCCGATCGGCTGGAGGTTAACGAGTCTGTTGTGGCTCTTAGTCAAAGTTTCATCTGGAGAGAGATTAAGAAAAATGCAGACAAAAAGGTTGTCATTAAGAGCAAGCAATTGAAGTTCGACGTTTTGTGGTCGAGCAATAAAGGTGCAGACAACATGCAATACCTTTGCAGGGAGGGGCAAATGGAAACTGTGATTTCAATGCAGCCTTTGAAAGACCTTCAAGTTGCTGGGTCCCCGTGTCAGTTTGCCGAACCATTAAGCGCAGCCAATCGAGTGCGTTCGCTCCCTAACATTGCCGTAGTACCATCTATTGAATTTGGACAAGAAGTTGGTAATGTTTCGAGATCAAATATGAACTTAAGTGAATGTGGTAACACCAGCGGCATTATGTCTGGCTTGTCTGAAAGAAACATAAATGTCGAAAGCAGGAGGAATGTGGCCTCTGACGAAACTTTTCAAAAGTCTACAGATAAATTGCACAATAAGAATCTAGTACATCTTGATGACCCAGATAATAAAGAGAACATACTCTGCAAAGGAATTTATCCTGATAAATCAAAAACCAGGTTACCGTCTGACACTTCTGACTTGAATCAGGAAGTTAGTTCTGAAGTGGGATTTTCTAGTCTGGTTGGTGGAGGTCAGACTTATTCGTCCACTACAGGTAAAACAGGTGATACCAGTTCTCATGGATTTGCAGGATTTAGAACAGCTGGAGGACAAGAAGTTTCAGTGAATCCAAAGTTTCTAGAGAAGGCACAGTCTTTGTTGTCTGACGTCACAGTTATGGAACAGGAATCTTGTGCTGTAGAAGACTCTGACTTAGCACCGGGAACTTCAGACAATCGGCAATCAAACCAAGATGATGCACCTTTTCCTTGCTTTCATACTGCTCGAGGTAAACTTAGTGACACTTCAGAGATAGCTCCGAGCAACGTGCAATCACCATTCGATGATTTTGGTCAGACAGTGCCGTTTGAACAATCTCGTCTTGCAAGTCATTCAATGAATAATAAAGTCAATGTTTCTCATGGAGGTTATTACAAAGAAGAGCAGAATAATTTCTTAAAATTTCCAACTCCATTTCTTTCAAGTGGAAGTGGCAAAATTGTTAGTGTTTCAAAAGAATCTCTTGCAAATGCCATAAAATGTTTACAGGCCAGTGATGATAACAAGTCAATACAGAAACACATCAGTTTTCAAATACCTGGTAAAGGTGCACCTTTATTTTCTACTGGCAATGGTGATCCTGTTGCAGTTTCAAATGAATCTCTTTTAAATGCTAACAAAATTTTGCAAACTTGTGAAAGTGATGAATTGAATGATGGAAACAAAACCTCTTTCAGTAACGCAAATGTGTGCAGTGATCAAATGTTTGAAGGCCACTTGTCTGGCTTTTGTACTGGTCAGGACAAAAAGATCTCAGTTTCTAGGAAATCACTTGAAAAGGTTCAAAAGATGTTTACAGGAAATTTTGATTCAGAAGAGAAATCATCACCAGGTTCTTGCAATTTGGAAGAAATGACAAAAGATGGAATGGACGCGAAAGTTGATGCGATCAATGTTGCAAACAAATTTGAGGTGCCCTATAAAAAGTTTGCCTCGAATACTGAAACTACTGTCATCAATAACGAAACAGATAAAAATTTCAATCACGACCTCAGCCGCGACATTCTGGCTGATGAAAGAAAAAAACAGACAGCCATAATTCGGACGAAGTTGAAGAATAAGACCAGCCATCCGATTCTTGGATCACTTTCATCTCTCAGGGCTAATTCCACAGCGAGAGTTAGTCTAAAGGAAGCTGTCGGTCACAAAGCTCCGTCCTCCCACGTCATCGACGACCTTCTTGACAATGGAGTCTTACCTGCAACTTTGAACGTCTGCACTCTGAACGCTGAGGATCACAAGTTTTACGCGTCAGACATGACCGAAAGAAAGAACCTAAAGACTTTTCTAACGACCGACGGAGGCATTGTCATTCCCGACGAATTGGGTGAGATAGGCAAGAAAGAATTCCATAAGGCTCTGCTCGCAGCACCTGGAGTTTCGCCAGCGTCCGTAGACGAGCGGTGGACATACAACCACTACAGGTGGATTGTTTGGAAACTCGCTTCCATGGAAAAAGCCTTTCCAGTCGAGTTTGGCGGCCGATGTTTGACCGTAGATGTAGTATTTTCGCAGCTAAAATTTAGGTACGATGCAGAAATGACACTCGGCAGAAGAAGTTCATTGAAGAGGATATTCGAGAGAGATGATACCTCAAAGAGAGGTATGGTATTGTGCGTAGCAGGCGTACAGAGATCGGAGAAGGATGGTCATTTCACACTGCTTCTGACTGATGGATGGTACAGCATTCCAGCCGTTTTAGATGAATTGTTGAATTCTCTGGTAGTCGTAGGAAAGATTAAAGTGGGAGTGAAGCTGTGCATCTTTGGATCTGAATTGATCGGTTCGGATGAGGCCTGTTCTCCTCTTGATGCCGTCGAAACAATATCCTTGAAGTTGCACGGAAACTCTACCAGACGAGCTAGGTGGAATTCCAAGCTTGGATTTATTTACGGACAAGTTCCAAAATTTGCCTTGTCGTCTATAACCGGAACTGGAGGTAATGTCGTCTGCATGGACGTGTTCGTCACCAGGGTTTATCCGCTTTTGTATTACGAAAAGTATCCCGGTGGTGGCCAGGGCGTGGTAAGGAATGCTCGCTTAGAGAAGAAATTTGCCGACGATTTTGAGTCCAAAAGACAGTCGTACGCAGAGAAGTTTTATGAAAAATGCGAGAAAGAATATCAAGCCAGAGTGAGAAAAGATGGTAGGGGCTTTCACCAGGATTCCGAAAATGGCGACTCCCAGGACAAAAATTCGCCAAACGACAAAGACGAAAGCCTGTCTGACTTCATCAAAAGAAAAGTGGAACAGGAGAAGAATTTCATTCCGAGCAGAAACGTCATTCCATTGCTCAAGATTAAAGTAGCGGGATGCCATCCAAGAGACACGGCCATTAGAAGTGGTAAACATTTCTTTTCCCGCCATCTTGTTTTTAGAAGAAAAGAGCGGGATCAAATATTTTTATATAATATAATGATTTCTCAGTAATGGTAATTTTGAAGTTGTTTTATTTGACTTAAACATTTTAATTTTCCAGTCGCCATTCTCACAATATGGAATGCAACAGAAGACGTGATGAGTCTAACTAGGGAAGGAGCGAGACTGCTTATTTATAATGTTGTTGCCTCCACTGAGAGATCGGACAATATTTTGACTTTAAATGCGAGCAGAAGCACACGATATCAGGGGATGGCGGTGGAAGATGACCTCGTCAAACTCGTTTACCAGCCAAGGTGCGCGTCGAAACTCTCAGATGTGTCTGCGGTTAACGAGGAATACGACATTGTAGCCTTGATTGTAAAGATTTCAGATAAGAAAGTCTTCAATCATTCTTGGGCTGGTTTCTTCGAGACGGCCCTAATAGCCGACGAAGAAGGAAGCATTGGCGCCATTCTCTTTCAAGGGGGATTGGCTGCCCTTGGAGTTGAAGGCATAATTAAGCCAGGAGCCCTGGTTGCCTGTAGTAACCTGAGAGTTTTCAAAAACACTCATCACCAGAAGACCTGTCTGAACAGCAGTTTCTCCAACAATGTTTCTTCTTTGGTTACCTTTAAAACTTTTGAACTGTCCGAGTTTTCAAGCAGACCTCTCCACAAGCATTTGAGCGCCGTCATCAAGTCTTTCAATTTACTCTTGAGTTCTGATAAATATTTTCTCACCAATACTCAGAAAGCGGTGGAAGAAATCTTGAAAAGTCACGAAAACAAGAGCATCACGATCATAAGAACTCAGAACAATTCGGCAGGCAAGAGATTGGATGAGTTCGACAGGAACGTATCTTCAGTCCTTCAGCTGAACGCGAGTGATTCAGCAGCTTTTGCGAAATCATTGGAGGAAGAGGACAGAGTTTTTGCCAAGAGCTTCTCTTCTGACATCAGACCCTCGACACCAAAAGCAAGACCGAGTGGTCTGAGAAAAAATTCAAGTAGGCATTTGTTAAGGTTTCAGTTCATTCTAAAGTTAATACGATTTTTATGTTATTTTAGGTTTGCTTGTGCCAAAAGAAGAACCCAAACCAAACGAACCAAACAAGGAGCCTGACTTTGACTTTAATGGTTTCTCTGAAGAATGGACTTGCGATTAGGTATCCCGAGGATTTCAACCTCTAGATGTACGCATTCATGTCAGTAAATAGCATTTGTTGGATTTGTTTTAGGCTGTGATGTTTCTTTTTAATTCCTTGAGCCCAAATCGATTTTGTTGTGAAAACTTAAGATTGTAAAATCGGAAAATATGCTTTGAAAACAGACAGATTTGTTTGAGTTTTTAAGTCGGTTACTTCTGCGTAAGGATTAAAAAGCAAAATTTTAACGTTGAGGTGACATTCTCGACGACGTAGTGGGGACCTCGTTCAATATCGGTGTCTACGGTGTGAGGCCCATCCGAAAACCTTTTCAACCCGATGCTTTATTAGTCAATCATTTGAATTAAAAGCTCTGATTTGAACGAGTGACTTTATTGAGTTCGCAATTAAACGGAAGACAGGCGACCGGTAACTTGTCTTCCGCCAGCAGACACTTATATCATGGTAAAAACCTAGTCTTTAACGTAGCTGAAGTTAGCAGACACTTAAATTTAATTTCTAATGCGAAATTTCAAATTATAATATTTAGAAACTACGTTTCAAATGCTTTTCAAAAATGTTTATAAATCAATTGACGGAAGATTTTAAAATTTTTGAAGTTATTAGAAATTTGAGGAATTCGTTCAAAAGTCTTTTTATTCAGTAACTACGACTTTGCGACTGACGTGTGCATCAAAATGTTCATTAAGATTGGTTGTCGGAGGTTTAATGTTCTGGATGTCTCAAAAAATCGGAATTAGCGTGGCTATCTAATGACTCTTTCAATGCTAAGGAGAGCTGAGGCAACCCTGTACCAATGAATCACGCAAATACGACAAAATAAGTTTCAATTTGCTGAAAGATCGCTCAGCTTGCAATTGAAACTGTTATTGTGGATAAAATTTGCAATGAAATTATTATTATTATTAAATAAATAGTAGAACATTGTCATTAACCAGCATTGTATTCCCACGGCTTCGCTTCTGGTTCGACATTAATACACTTGAGCATTTCTTGCGAACACAAAAACAAAATTAAAAAACTTACAATTAAAAGTTTTTATTTGTTAATAAGTCGTGGGGGTTTGGACCTTCAAACCTTCCCCCCAATATGCCCCTGTGCTCAACAGTCATGGAACCGAACGAACGAATAAATTGTTTGACATTCTACATTCTATAAGTTTACTAATAAATGAATAAACGTTATGATTACCTTTAAAAAAAGAATAAATCTACTTAGTATTCATGTCAGTGCCGGATTAAGGGCGGGCCAATAGGCCTCCCACCAATAATGACTTTAGATCAAATTTCAAATTTATACAAAATGTGTAGTATGATATATTTTTAAAATCAGTAGCCCTTGATAAATGCCTCCATTGAACAGTTAGGTTTCAATTTGGCATTTGGTTTAGCGCATCGATTGATGTACTACATATGCGAGCCACAAAGAGAATCACCTTACGATGCCCTCATCAAGTCACGCATGTCCCTCAGATCGTCCATCGATTTCTTTTGATAATAGCAGTATATATGGAACTACTCCAAGACCAAAGCATATTATTCGTGCATTCTGCTTCCAAACACTTGCTTTAGTGTATTTTAAGAGTTTAATATCTGGAGTTAGTTAAATCTAATTTAAAAATGATCATATTGCAACAACATTTTAAAACTATTTTTATCTCATAAAAAAAAATAAGAATGTAAAGTTTAGCTTTTGAGGCCATAACCACGCCCTCTCAAAGTTTATGAATATTTGCATACCATTAGTGTAAAATTCACTTCCGTTGTTGAGCCACAGCCTGTTTGTATTTTGTAGTTTGTTTACTTTTTGGGCGATATTTTAAAATGAGCTCCACACCGAGAGAAAGTCATTTAGAATGTATAAAGTCTATCATAAATAGCTGGGGAGAGTTTCAGGTAACTGATTTGAGCTTCATTTGAGGTCATTCGTATTTTATAAATACTTTTGCAATGTGACGGCCATGCGATAAACACTTAAACATTTTTCGAATATCAAAATGGTTGTTCTACTGGCATGCATTCATAACAAGCTATTTAAAAATATAGGGGATGGTAGCACAAGGATGTGCTGGGGCAAGCTCAAAGGAAAAAGCGACTTGGTTGCCAACTGCAATTTTTGAATGGCTTTGGCACCCCAAGAATAGTTGGTTGATTTTATGCTTTTTGTTTGTCAATGCAGAGAAGACAATGTGTTTCCATTTTCAGGTGATGCCGATGCTTACGAATTGGAGGATGTTCTTGATGATATCTTGAACTCTGAATTTAATCTCCAAATTGCAGATGACTCAGTTATTCAGGTACATTATTAAAATGCTTGATATTTTGTGGCACCTGAGCTGACATACTTATTTATATTTATTGCCTGATTACTAAGTTCAGGGCTTACCTATGCAGTATGCTAGCATCACTCAATACAAAATATTGAAATCAAATCCTATCGTGCAGATTATTAGGTTATACCAGTTTTTGTGATAATTAAATATTTTGGATTACCATTGACTCCTAATTTCCAGGTTTGCAACAAGATTGTTGATGCTCGAGTCCTCTGTCTCCAAGGGCGATTGGATGAAGCCAAACAAAGCTACTGCACTGTCACTAAGGTTCTGCCTTCTTTTGTAAGAGAAAATGCTGAAAGTTCTAGTGAGGATGAAGAAGATGATGACGAGGTTACTTTTATTTATTTGATTTCACTAACAGATACAAATTCATGCCTATTTACTACCTATGTTATCACAAATCTATTTAAATTCAATATTTGGTGTTGCAAAAATCTATTTTTCACAGGATGTGGAAATGGAGGAGCCACCACAATTGGTGTCTGCAGCCAACAAAAAAGGTACATTTTGAGCTTTAAAAATTTTTTTATTTTATTTTTAATATTTTAATTTTTTGAGTTGTTTCTCAGATAGCACACCAAAAGTCGATGAAGATGGATGGGAGACAGTATCAAGCAGAAAAACTAAACAAAAATAAATGATTTTCAATGCTCCTCATCAAATGTGGTTACCATAATTTTCTACAGGTGCGTGATCCAAAGCCCAAAATTTTAGTGGTGAATCCTAAGCATCAGAAAATTAGCTTATAAACAACACGAGGGATGGCTCTTGTAGCGCAAAATTAAGTTGCATTTTAACTTAAAATTGGTGATTTTTCCTGGAAACATGAAGCTACGAATAATCATCTGAATTTTGGTTAAGAAATTGAGATGGTCAACAACAGCATTAACGCCAATAAATTAGCACCTAATTAATGAGTATAAATAAGTTTGTGTACAAATAGTGAATGTCACTCAAATGGGTCTTCGTCTAAACTTATGAAATATAATTATTATATTATTAATGAAATATAGAATCATAAGCTAGCTTCAGTGCAACCTGTGGTGCCTTGGATTAATCACAATCAGGGTATTTATAAATTAAAAATTTCAAATACGATCATAGAAAATATGTGAACGTAGACGAAAAATGCTAATACTCGAGGAAAATGACAACGTGTTGTGGGAGTGCATCGAACAGCTGATTAAGGTCACTTTAAAAAAGATCGATAGTTCTGTCAAGCATGCCAATATAGGTAAAATTCCAATAAATAGACATCATCGTCAATAACGTTAACAGATGCAAGAGTATAAAGCTGCTAAAAACACCTTAACAAGATTGCTCCGATCTATCTGCAGAGGGCCGTTCGGTGCACTCGGGCAATGAGAAAGCAAGCCAAAGAAAGAGCCGCAATGCGGCCCAAGGTAAAGGGCTTCGATTTACAACAGATGAAGACAAATTAATGACTGAAAGCTGCTTGTGTGGAGAGAAATATGGAAAGGATTTTTGGAAAATAGTTGATGGAGATGGTGGTTGAAGTGGAGGTGATTGTGATTATGATGATGGTGATGACATCTGAACTGCCTCATGAGCCAGAAACTTTCATCTTGTTAAGGATGGGAATGATCATGTCAAAGCGAGGCCTTTTCCCAGGCTCCTCGTTCATGCAGATCTTGATCAACTTCGACATGTGAGCAGAAATCCCTGGTGGAGTCCTTACTCTCAGCCCCTCTAGGGCAATCTGGAAAGTAAGCAAGCAGTAGGCATGATCAGTCATCACGCGAATGATTCAACATACTGCTTTTTTAATTGAAATTCTATCGTAATAATATTATTTTATAATAATTATTGATTTTGTGCAATTCTCCAGTATATATGTATATAAAAGAACTTAATAAAATTATTTTTGTCCAAATAAATGAGACTAAATTAAAGTCACAAATCATTAAAGTAAATTTAGAATAAAGGTTTCACCTTCATGCCGGCTTCCATGGGCGAAAGGTCAGCGAACGGAACCTCCCTGGTCTGAAGTTCCCACAGGACGATGGCGTAACTCCACATGTCCGCAGATCTTTGGTTGATTTCAGAGACTGGTTTCTGGAGGGCTGCAAAAAAGAAGGTTTCATGATTCAAGTTTTTTTGCACTGGACAATAACAACAACAATAATAATAATAGTAATAATAATAATAATAATAATAATGATAATAATAATAATAATAATAATAATAATAATTTATTTGGAATCACTTTTCACCAAAAACATATACTTTTAAAGATACAGAGATTTTTTTTGAGTCCTTCGACATTTCTTGAGTATTTTGTTTTTAAGAAATGGAAAAATTTAATTTGGACAAATAACATATTTCTTCGATAAACTGCTGATTTATTTCCTTTTATTTTTTTATCAATTTTCTAGTGTTATTAATTTACAAAATCGTTAATTGTTCCTAGTACAGATATCATTGTTAAATTACATCATTCCACTTCAATGTCATTAACATATGGAACTAATTAACATAATAATCAATAACACCATGCTTAGCGTTATATAACTTTTATCCAACCAGCCTACCTTCTGGAGCCAACCATCCTGGGCTCATTTCTCTGGCCTTCTGGTGAAATGAGAACTTGTAGTCGGCCATGTTTATTCTGGCTGTGAAGTCCTCGTCTATCTAAAAATAGGATACCTTGGTTATTAATATTAGTCATCCTCCATGTGTAATAATAATAAATAATAATAATAATATTGTATGATAATGTTTACTTTAACGAGTTGCAGATAAAAAACTTAAAAAACATTAAATGTCAATCAGGCAGTCACTAATCACTATCACCGCCATCATCATAATAAGCATCATCACCACTACCACAATCTCCTACCATGATGTGCTTGCTGTTGAGGTGGAGATTAGGAATCAGTGGTTCCATGGTGTGCAGAAATTCCATTCCTCTGGCAACATCGAGTGCCAGTTTGAGACACTGGTTCTGATCAAGCACGATGCCTGAGAAAGGTGAAGGTCATCAATGAGAGTGAGATGTCACAATACGTTATTGAATGGTCATTAACACACAGTCATCACAAGACACTGCATCACCACAGTATTAGGTGAGAACATAATTATGCAACAGCGAGTCATGATTGTTAGTGGACTGACGTTCACAAAGAGGCTGACCTGATTCAACATGGAGGAGGTCGTACAGGGACCCCAGGGGCATGTACTGGCCAATGATCACCAGGTTCGGAGGCTGATTGCAGGCACCCAGCACGGGCAGGATGTTCGGATGATTGAATATTCTGGAGTTTTGAATATTGTTTGACGATAATGTTAGTTTAATAAACAAAACAAAGATGTTGTTAAATGCTGTTTCACCTCAGTCTTGGGTATTCCTCTTTGAAGTCCCTCGAGATGCGAACCGTGCACTCTCTGACATTGAGGATCTTTGCAACGATGTCACTGTTCTGCCATGAACCTCTCCACAACTTTTTAAAATAATCGTCATCATAATCATCACCACCATTGTCACCATAACCATAACCACTACCGAATAACAAATAATGCAACTCTCACATCATTATTATAGCTAAGATATGAATACTATTCAATAACATCTACTAAGTGGCACAATTTTCACCAATTGTTAACAAATGCATTTATAAACAAAAGCACTTATGTTAACGTATCATCATCACCACCACCACTAAGAGCAATGCCATCAAGAAGTGCAACATGATGAATATCTTGTGTGATTATTTAGGAATTCTTAACTCATTATAACCCCCACATCACCTTTGCCCCTTGACCCTTTGTTTGAAATAAATAAACAAAATAACAAAAGCTAATGAGTCACCTCTGCCGAATGATTGGATGCGATCCTGCTCTGAATGCTCAGGTTATCGAGGTCGATGCCAGAGTGTCGTGACAGTGTGGCATCCTCTGAAACAAGAAGACATATTTTTCAGATTACATTTAAACGAAAAATTTTAAAAAGTAATCTGCGGCAACTCAATCGACCGATTAGTGGTTGGTGCTCGTGTTTGTTTTAAGTAATGACTCAGCAATCCGCAGAAGCATGCCAACCTTATGCCTAGGATTAATCAACTCGATTGAGATCAATTGACATTATAATGAGGATGAAGTCCTTTCAATCAATCCAAACTATGACTTCCAGCTTCACATGATGATGATGATGATACTCCCACAACAACAACAACAATATTGAGCAACAACTCACTGCTTCTGGTCTTGTAACCCAACCAACTTCTGTCCTTAAAACCAACTCTTTGCAGATCCTGACCCATGACCATGGCTTTCTCTGCAGCAAGAAGTAATAACAATGAACATATGTAAATAAACAAGAAGCTATTCATTAACTAACAATTAATAAACAAAATAATGAATTAGTAAGACTAGGTAATCAATTAAGTCATTAAAATATTATAGTAATATAAAAAAAACATTAACCATCATAATTAAATATGAGATGTAACAATTACTAAACATGTCAATATTAAAAAACATGGACATCATTATCAAACCCATCAGATCCTTGGCCAAGGTAGGCTTGGCCTTTTCGACGGGAGTTTCACCAAATTTGTTCTCCACATTGACCGGAGCATTGTTCTTGACCAGTTCCTATGGTAGCAGTGATTAATAAAATAATGAGTATATTACATTTATGTAATAAACATGGCAACAGTTGTAATGGGTCAGCTTCAAAACTCAGCCTGCACCACCACAAGCACCCTTGTGAAGAAGTGTAAATGGTAATTAAAAAAAAACACCATTAACTTATGCATTATGATGCAATGTAAATGAAAAAAAATAAAGTACTTAATGATAATAATAATAAAATTATTTTTTAGAGCTTTTTTGTAGCAAGAAGATAACCTCGGCAACTTTCTCAAAGTTCCAGAAACAGGCGTAGTGAAGGGGAGTGTTTCCATGTTCGTTTGCAACACTCACGTTGGCTTTGTTTTGAAGAAGCTGATGTTGCACGAGCAAGTAATCAATATACCTCATCAGTTACTAATTAACAATTACATCCAAATTCAGATATAAGCCACTTCTAATAGGTAAAACCAACTTAATTAACCAACTTCAATAACAACTAGCAAACATTAGCAATAAAATTAGTAATAAGTCATTACTAGTTATTAATAATAACTTTATCAACTAACAAGCTGGACAATGTCCAGATGGCCATGAGCAGCAGCCAGATGTAGAGCAGTGTCATCTCCCATGTTCGTGGCATTGACCCTCACCCCCCTATTCAATAACATCTCCACTATGTTCGTCTTACCTTCCATAGCTGCCCAGTGCAGTAGACTGAACCTATGGTCGTCCCTAGAAGTGATTTTACCTCATTTATGTGGCGTAGTGACAGAGTATTTTTGTTTTTTGTTAGCCACTTATGTAATGCTTCAGAAGAGTGCTTGTGGTAATGCGAGCTATGTTTCAAACATGACGTGTTGTGAATACTACTTCTTACTATTAAACGCAGAAGTCACCTCACACTCCAAAACAAAAACGAAAGACAAAATTTTACTTTTACAAATTAACAATAAACAAGTTGAAACATGTCATAGTACAGTCACAGCTAAGTAAAAAACAGATTATGAAATGAGTTCACATTGAAACTTCACAAAAACTAACCCTTGGTTAAGATCATTCTCAGTGTTGTCAAGCCATATCCTAACTTGAAAAGCATTGCCATCCCTGACCAAGCTAAAAATGTCATCCATGTTTTTCTTTCTAGAACAACTGTTGTATGAGGGAAGTATGTAAATCCACTATTATTCAACAAATTAAATGCTGTACTCAATGTCTTAACTTATTCTTAATCTAAGCAGAACATGATTTTATAAAAAAAAAATTAATGACGCGAAAACTTAAACCAACATTCGAATTTATTGTGTAGTTTAAGAAATAGTGAGTAAGTAATAAATAAATGATGAACAAAATAATTAAGAACCTGCAATATTTGTAAAATGGCAAAATAATTAGGGTTAGAAAATGTCCACATATTATAATAAAATATAAAAATTGTTCAACAATTCGAATAAAGCCATCGCAAATGCAAGTAAAAACAAACACCAGATACTCATTGATATATTCATTTGCATAAACTTTAAACAGACAGAACAAATCAGTCTTAATTTACAAACTTTTTGAGGTTATCCAACCTGTTGGATTCACTAAAAACACCCACAGCAATTCTAAAACAAATACATTAAATTCCGGGTGAAAGGCTGCTAAAATGTTGCTGGTGCGAAATGGGAATGTGCATATTAAATTTCGATCTCTGTTTTTAATCCCGATAGATGCCTTTAAAATTTTATTTTGAAATTATTATTTTTATATTTTTCATTTGATATCTTAAGAACATTACAATTTTTCTGCATTCATAGAATACAATAATTAAAAAAATTTTATTGGCAATTGCATCATATTTTACAAAATATTGCATATTTGCTATTTAAACATGTATTTTTAATTGGGATTAATATGCAAATATTTAGCGTACGAAAATTCCCGCTATTCGGTAAGCCTCGCATCGGCATTTTTGCCGAAACTGTGATCCTGCCAAATGAGCAGAACTATGATTTCGTCTAGAGAGTTCTGATGTCATAAAGATTATCAAGTTTATATTGAATAAACTCATAAAAAACAATTAGCCTTAGTCTTCGAATCTCAATGGCAATATCGACATTCTTTACAGACTTGCAATATGTAGAACTCTAAATAATCACTTCGGTCAAACTTTAAATAAACAAATACAAATAGATCAACAGATATTTTAGCATAGGTTAAGTGGTCGGAACCATATTACAGCATCTTCATTACCTAGTGGTGTGTCTTCTTGCACAATTAGTAAAATAATTGTACTTTATTTTAGGTGAGACGTCACAACCTCTTAGAAACATAAACAACCATCGACCGAATAATAAACATGTGACTGTAAACAATGTTAATTATTGTTTTGATTTGCATAATGAAAGGTAATGTTTAACTCGATATTTGCCAACCGTGTGATCTGTTTAATATGTTTATATGTAGAGTTCAATCGGTCGTCATTTAACTAACTTCGAAATTCATTTGCATAAAAACAATCACCATAGATTCTTACAATAAAATTTATGCTAGCAATGAATATTAAATGCAGAATTTACCCATGATGCACAGATATACTTAAATTAACACATTAAGTGGGCAGCCACGTTATGATATGTCAATAGAACCAAAGGAAGGTAAAACTGCAATAAATACAGTATTTAGCAGAAATATAAGCTGGAGAATTGTCTAGAATCTAGAAAGTATCCATAAATTTCGCTGCCTACATACGATATGCCTCCTTTTCGATTGCTTTTATTCTTAAGCCACATTTGCTTCTCTCATGACGATGCCAACTCTTGGATGTTCGAAAATGTCTACATAAAGCCTTCATTTTAAGAAATTATGTTACAAAAAAGAAGCATTAGATCCTTCTTTGATCCAGTCCAAAAACTTATATAAAAATTTCATTTTTGAAGAAATATTTATAAATAAACAATTTATTGCTTTACAGAGGTGACTACAGTTAATGTAGCTTATGGTAAATCTGGAACTTTGTGTGAGAAATCAAAATTAACTTGGAAACTCTTTGACGGTGACACAAACGCTCCTCAAAAAATATTTTTCGTGAAAAAGTTCTGCTCCAATCAGCCTGTATTCCTCTCCATAGAGCTGAATAGTCGATTTTACGTTCATTACGTGATCGTCAACACAGGAACCACTCGAAGTAATATGGATGAAGGAATTTATCATTTATAACTGATTATTTTTAGAAAATTAATTGTTGGCACTGAGATATACGTGTAATCGTGAATTGTCTAAGTTATTATTTTCAGCCACTACAATCTGAAGATTCATACCGTACCGTTCTATGATTAGTTTTTACTATTTACTATTTATTATTGGCTAATTTTGAAAAACGTATTGGAGAAGCATTTATTTAACATAAAAAAAATATTTTGCTTTGTTAGTTTAAGTTACGTTATAGTGTTAGGTAAACGAAATATTTATGTTAAATAAATTGCAGTTATTAAACCGTGGGGATGTACAATTAAATAACCAATTAACGTATACCTCAACCAGACATAGGTTCCCTGAAATATTTCGGTGTCTCCTTAATGAGCGAGGGAAGGAGTTTCGCTTGTTCCCATTTCGAAAAGCCATTAGAGAAATTGAAAGCAGAAGACGGAATGAGGGTGAACTGCAGGACGACAAACGTCTCCATTTCCGTGATTCATTTGAAAATATGGGAGCAAAAGGACTTTGAAATAGCAGAGATCGAAGTTCACTCATTAGGTTATTTGTTCTTTGTCGATATGAACGATGTAGTTACGTTTACTGTTGTGAAACTAACTCAACTATTATCGAACAACCAACTTTTTAAACTACTCAACCTATAAAATGCTAATCATGTATTTCCTTTTCTTGGCTTCGAATGTACTGAAGTGCCATTGATTTATATTATCTTATAGTCATAAGCATTGGCAAAGCCACGAGTTGGGGAGAACATTTTCCCGCCCTATTCCTACCAGTTTTGCTTCTAAATCGGTGTAATTAAGAAATAATTAACTTTAATTTTACTTTAGGTTCCGGAAAAAAAGATGAAAAATTAATTTTTTACCGCGGTTGTTTCAAGAGGATTAAAAGCAGAGAGGTAAAACCGTTCAAAAGTTTTGACTCTTGCTGGAGACGATGCCACAAAAGAGATTTTCCTTTGTTTGCCGTCAAAGTGAATGTCTTAATTTAATTTGAATATCAAAATAAATTGTTTAAAATATATTTCTATGGTTATATTATTATTATTATTATTATTATTATTATTATTATTATTATTATTATTATTATATTATTATTATTATTATTATTATTATTATTATTATTATTATTATTATTATTATTATTATTATTATTATTATTATTATTATTATTATTATTATTATTATATTATTATTATATTATTATATTATTATTATTATTATTATAAATGAATGCATCATTCATTAATCTTCTTGAGAAACTTTCTTGCGTGTATTTTGAACGCTATTTTGCATTTTTTGACTTTTTTGAGGAAAATATGGAATGCCATTGCGGAATGAATTACGAATTCAACGACGAAGTGAGGCTGGACAAATGCAGTATGGTCTGCGAGGGAACCAGAAGGTTTTGCGGTGGCGCCGGAGTTTTTTCTGTGTATTTAAGTAAGGAACGCTCTTTGCTAAATATTGTTAATATATTATTATTATTATTATTGGTTAAATATTGTCTAAAGAATTGACATATAATAATATTAATAATATACGTATTACTTAGTAAGTACATTAACCGGTAGAAGCAACCGGTTTGATGCAAAGGTTCGAGAACTCAAGCTTCGGATCATAAATCTGAAATATTTAATTATTAAATTTGTAAACAGATTTAATTTCTATACATTCGCATATTTATTGTTACTTTGCATTAGTAAAAGTTCAGTTGCCATACTATCTCGGATGCTCAAGGGATGGTGGTACTTCAGATGTCTTAGACAAGAACATAACGCTGGCGAAATGTTTAAAATACTGTCACGATACAACTTTCATTTGGTTAAAGGTTACTGTAACATATTTTTAACTTATAAAAGAATGAGAAAGATTGGTTAATGAATTGTAGTTACTGAAATTGGTTAATATGTACTAATCAAGCCTTTATCCATTTGACCTCTTAGTGGTTACTATATATTTGCAATGCAAATAAGATGCGGTAATGCCAATTAAAATATTGCTAGGATCTACAAAAGTTACTATTAAAGTTTACTGCCTTAACTGAAATAGTTCTTCTTGAAACGTGTGTATTTCTATAACTTAAAATGAAAGCTATTTAAGAATAAAATTTAATTATTTATTAAAATGCTATATAATTGTTGCAAAAAGTCATCGACAAATACTCTATGCATTTTGTCGGCACTTTGGAAATTCCTTAGATGATGTCAATGTCATTTCGTTACTCAGTCGCATAGTTAATTAATTTAATTTTTAATCTCAACTCATGTTACACGCGTGGACGTTATATTTGGAAGTCCACTTTTATTCATTTGAAGAAAGATCGTTGTGGCTGCCTATCAAGAGAACCGAAAGTAGAAGTCTCCTCGGCTAGCTGCAAGCTCCCATGCACTAACGACCAGGAAGCAATGTGTGGAAACATCAATCGTTTCTCAATCTATGGAAGTTAGAATGCTTTTTTTTAGTAATGATTACTTTTTTGTAAGGTTAATTATAGCTACAAAAGTTGCATTATTTACTTGTTCACTGGATCACATTTTATAATGACATTTTTTACATCTCCTATTATTTAACTAAAGCTTGTCAAAGAGAGAGCGCAAGATATTTACCGTGTGATAAAATATACCAATGCGATGGCTTGACTGATAAATTTGGCAAGTGCTCTAGTGGTTGCAGACCAGGTTTTACAGGCGACTACTGCATCGAAAAAAGTGAGGTTAAATGGCATGATCAATATGGCATAGGTGTAATCTATGTATGACTATTTTTTTTAGATGTTAACAAAATTTCATTCTGATGTTTACTAGTACCGTGTTTTCCAAAAATAAGACAGTGTCTTATATTAATTTTTGCTCCAAAAGACTCGCTAAGGCTTATTTTCGGGGGGTGTCCTATATTTTCACAATACAAATTAATAATTAATACAATTATTATGCTAGAAGAAGCAAGGAGAACCCACTCCTGCACCTCTTAGCATTACCTTGTCCAACTGTTAACTGAGGTCATCGTGCTCTGCTTGCCAAATGCGGATCATTCGGATAGCCAACTTATTTTCTGTTATATCTCTGAGATCCCGAAGAAAGGCAAGGTTTAACGTAACGGTTTATTCACAAGTAAACAACAACTACACACGGTCACTACACGAGAGAGAGAGAGTGAGCGATAGCTCAAGGCTATTTATAGAACATGTTCCATTGTGTTCATGGCGCGCTCCACTCTCATTGGTTCCTCACCGCAACACCTCCCCCCCCTAACAAGTTCGTACTTCTTCTTGGACGCGTCCATCTCCAATCTCTTCGGCGGTCGGCGTCTCCTCTTTGGTCGTGGGGCCTGGTCTGCTTCGATAAGAACTTCTGTCGTGCTGGGCTCTGTAGCACTCATGTTGTTACCTTCCGGTTGGCTGAGGGGCAGTAGAGGCAGGTTAAAGGTATCCATCATGACGTTGAAGGCGTCATCCACTGTCCGAGGTCTCAGCTGATTCGCGTGTCGTTTGACAATCTTGCTGTTGCATCGGACATCATAGAGTACCGTTCCAAGTCTTCTGATGACCACTCCTGAGGCCCATCGACCTCGTGGATCTTCATACAGCCTCAAGTACACTTTGTCCCCTTCGGCAAACTCCCTGCGATGTACCTTGCGCGTCTGCTGTGCTTTGCCTTTCATCGCTTCCTGCTTTCTGCAACTGTAAATCACTTACCGGAGTCCTCAACTGTCGTCCAATGCAGTTTTCTGCTGTGGCTCCCTCCCCTCTCAACTTCTGAAAAGTCCTCTTGAAGGTGTCCACAAAACGTTCTGCCTTCTTCATGGAGCATCGGCCCAGTTCCTCCTTGAAGACCTCTGGGTGTCTGTCGGACAATTCTTGGGACAGACCTCCTACTTCAACTGTTCTCTGTTCCACTTGACAGCAGATGGCATTGAAGGCCTTCGCAAAGGGTGGCAACTGGTCCAGCCACTCAATGCCCAAAAGCTGGTCCATGTCCTTAGCTACGAAGCAGCGACCATGGCCAGTGAACCCTTGGCAGCGGAATTGCACATCGAAACAACCAAGTACCTCAATCGGGGTGCCATTTGCAGCTGACAGTGACACTGAAGACTTGTCCAGATCTGGAGCTCCAATCTTCTCCCATGTGTCCGTGTTGATGATGGTTACATCTGCACCCGAGTCAAGCTGCATATCAATCTTGATGCTTCCAAAATCGATCTTGGCAAATTTCCTTTTCCCCCTTTTTTGGCTGTCATCGATCTTCTTTACTCTCAATTTCTTGGGACAACTCTTTGCCAGATGAGTTGTCTCGTCACAGATGAAACATCTCCTTACAGTTGAAGGTCGGCCGGGTTCTTTGCTACGGAACTCTGGTCGAGGCTTTCTTCTGCTGTTTCTCTGGACCACTTGCACAGCACTTGGGACTTCTCCGATGGCACTTGCATCTTTTCTCAGAGTCAGAATGTGTTCGCATTCATTGTTTAAGTCCTCCAGTGTGCAGTTTGGTTGCAGCTCCAATTTTTGCAGCAACCTTGTTCGGAAGTCAGCGTGTGCTTGCATCTTCATCCCAGAAATGTAAATCAGGCATTTAAATTGCTCTTTTGTCAATTCATCTACCCTTGCCAGCTCGCACATTCTGTTGACCTTCGTGGTGTATGCTCTGAAGTTCATGTCCTCAAGCGTAACCCGGAGTGCGTCATATCTGGGTCTGAAGATACTATCTTTGTCTCCAAACAACGTCTCCAAGATTGCCTTGACCTCATCATACTTCAGATCCTTTGTTGACCTTGGTCGAATGTGGTCCCGGAACAGGTTGTACACTTCTGTATCAAGTTTCATCACAAGCACCCTCGCTCTCTCCTCCTCCGACAATCGTGAACCGTGAGTTGCAACTGCATCTTCGAAACGTTCGATCCATTTTGTGAACGTGCCTCCATGTTCAGGATCGTAGTTGAAGGTCTGTGTCTTACTGATCATTTCCGTGATCAGTTCTTCGCCTTGACGATGTGTAGTCGAGTGAAGATTGACCTTCTCCAACAGTTGCAACAAAAGTTCGTCGCGTTTCTTGTTTTCTTCGTCTCGTTTCTTGCTTTCTTCCATGCGCATCGTCATCATAGAAACAAATTTATCTTCGGATCCCATCCTCGTCGCCAAAATGTTATATCTCTGAGATCCCGAAGAAAGGCAAGGTTTAACGTAACGGTTTATTCACAAGTAAACAACAACTACACACGGTCACTACACGAGAGAGGGAGAGTGAGCGATAGCTCAAGGCTATTTATAGAACATGTTCCATTGTGTTCATGGCGCGCTCCACTCTCATTGGTTCCTCACCACAACATTTTCTTTACATAAAGTTGTAAGATCTTTGTCCAGTAAGTCTTCACGATTCCTTTCTTATATCCAATAGAGCAGCTTTTGAACTCATCGTGTCGAAATAAGGCAATGTCGAAATAACTATTGAAAAATTCTATTCAACCCTAAAACCCTTTCTCAAAAAATAGTCAACATAAGACCACACCGCGATGTTTAATGTTCTCAAACGGGTCAGGGATTACCCAAAGGCCATGAAATTAACAATCTTGCTATTTATACAAATTATTAAAATTATTAAAAATACTGTCTGCCGACAACCCCGGGACACTCTTTTGTGCCTCCTCCAAGTGCTTTGCTTAAAGAATCTCTAAATCTTGTACGTCTCCAGCAACGTCTTTATTGAGATCCACATAAGGAATCTCCTTGTGACGCCATGCATTTTCCAGAAACGCCAAGACTCCAAAGATCTTATATATATAATATATATAGATATAATAGATATAATAATAATAATAATAATAATTAATAATTAATAATAATATTATCATTATTATAATCTTATGTAATATTATATAATGATAATATTTTTAATAACATTAATTTATTTGCATTATTAATTTATTATTAATTATTAAATATTATTATTTTTATTATTATTAATCAATACAAAATTAAATTAATAATAATTAATAAAAAGGTCATCTCAATTTAAGCTAGGGTTTGACCACCCCTTCGAAAAAGCTGAAATGACGTTCATGGTTCTGCCAGTGTTGTAATCTTGATCTTTAAGCTGATCTTTGTCAAAATACTACGTGTCTATAGTGGCTCAACCTAACACCTGTTTATTATGCAACGTTGAACATTCATTTTAATGAATATAATAATTTTGTAGAATCTTTGTTTCCCGAAAGACGCAATCCAGGCAGTAATCATTTCTATGTTTTGATCGGTGTAACTGTCATTATTTTAGGATGTTGTCTGTGAGTTATTTCTTACACTTTGTTCAAAGTCTTCCAATATTTACTTTCGCTAAATTTAATTAAGCAGAATTACTTGTCGAGTAACAAAATCATCAATTACGATACCGTGCTACTTATCGCTGTTTATTTTGCAATGTTAAGTTATGATGAACAACTAATTACATTTGCTTAGAACAGCAACAAAATTCGTCGGAAAAATTACTGAAATCGCCAAATTTTAGAGATGTAGGACTGGCAATCCACATTTTATATTTTAACGAGTTTTGAAAGCATATCATATCATTCGTAAATATTGATTACAAAATATTCCAGATACAAGATCACCGCTCGAAAACAAGTTCATACACTCCATCATCACCACCCCTGAAATTTTACCAGGAAATGTAAATTCAAAATTGATTACTTTTTAAAATTGGCCTGGACAGTAAAATTATCTTAATTTGCCTTTAAAAATTTATTTATTTGAAATGACAAAAAAATAAACAACTATTAGTCTTTCACTTGAATCGATGATTGTGATATATATATCTTTCAGGATTTAGTTTAACGAACAAATCGTAGATTATAGTAGATCTTCTAGCCTTCTTAAGATATGACTAGTAGCCAAGTAACGGGCAAATTCCAATCCATGGTTTCATCAGTATCCTTTATCCTACCCTAATCCCCGAAAAGGGGGAGAGACGGACGGGGGAACTGTCAGAGACCCATAAATCACCCGGATCGTAAAATATTATAATCGGTTATTCAAAGTTTATAGTTTGTGTTTACATAATAATTTCGCTGCTATACCAGAGGAGTCACTAAGTTAAGTGTCACCAAGAATTGTAAACTTAAGGTGTCAAATTATGAAGCCAAAATCCCACATTGCGAGGTATTGGTCGAGTTTGAATAAAAAAAAAAAGGATGGTGAATGTTGCTACGGTCAGATAAATGTCAATTGAAGGCAAATTATGACGAATTCTAATTGAAAATCGTTGCAGAGACATCGATGTCATCTTCTTTAATTTGTTTAAATGGTTTTGAGCCATTTTTTGTAATCTATAGTAGAACTAGCTGAGATTTGCAGTATCACCCGAGGTTATATCAATTGGGAGGGGATGGTGCTAGTGTCTCACTACCAAATCAGATATGTGTAAGAAATGTGGATATGCAGCACCATCCAAATGTGGTACCGTCTCAGATCACAAAGTAGAACCTGCAGTTTTATTAAGCGACAGCAAGCTAGTATTCACTAACTTCATTGGCATAACTTAATATTCATTGACGGCAAGTGCCAATGGCGTCATTTTGAGGGAGTATGTAAAAATTAAAAAAATGGAAAACTGGCGGCCTCTTTTTTCCAGTTTTCTGCTGTGCACATTGAAGGATCATATTTCAATTTGGTATTTGGTGTAACGCATAGCTTGATATAAAACATGTACGAACCATCACCTTATTAATTTCTGAAAACATTTCGTGAAATATTAAATAATGTCAATTCGTTCTATGCCAAGACAAAATTTTATATTTTATTCGTGAGCAGTCTGGAGCTTCCATCCATTTTGTAATTTTCATAATCTTTGTGTGACTTTTCAAAGAAGGTACAATAATGAAGAGAGTGAAGGACAGCTGCAAGTTATTCCGTAGAAAGAGAGTGCAATAGTTCAATCCAAAAAATTCTACTCTGAAATGGGGAAAAGAATAGAGCGTTGAATCCACAAAAAGAAACGAATGGATGTGAAGTATTGACTGACGCAGCGCTGGGATTTGACGCTTAATTGAAACAGTCATGGCTAAGCGTGTCTCTGTTACGGCATTCCCGCCCCGGTTTGGCGTGCAAGTTAGCTCAGAAGGTAGCGTGCCTGCGAACGATGGTAAAAGCAACAGTCGTTACGTGCGTGTTCGCAAAGCGCCCCTTGGATGCTTTACAAATGGTTGAGAACCTTTGGTGTGGTCGAATGAATCCGTTGAATATATCGTTTTGTTGCGAGTTAAAAATGTTTTGAGTGTGATTACCATAATCTCTTCTGATTAATTAAAATTCAACAACGTAGTTTATTTTTAGAATTGTGTTAATTCGATATAGAGTCTTTGTTTGATTTTTCTCAGAAAACAAACCCATTGGCTATTTCTAGACGTGAGTATGAGAAACTTACTATAAAGAGCGAAAATTGAAGAACTAAAATTTGAAGTGTTTCACGAGAATCTTGGTGATTCAGGTTCCTTTTGGAGTGCTTGGTTTAAAAACAGCTATTAGAGGATATTGGCCTTTTAATGCTTAACTTAGCCTAGCAACAGGAGGGCAGCCTAGCGCTGTCAGCATGCCCTTTGATATTTTTTCTAAATTATTAATTTGTTTTTTATTGTGGGGCATATCTAGCTAATTTTGTTAAAGTAGCACCAAAAAGATTAGGTAAGCTTCTGACACTTTACAAGTTTTTTCTAACGAAATTACTAGTGTCTTTAGTGAAATTAATTATTTGATTCATCTACCACTTTTTTCATATTTATATACACATTAAGAATTTGTCCCAACCTCAACCAATATTAAAATCCTGCATAGCTCACTGATGCTTAATATATACATGATCATTATTTTATTTTAGCAAAAACATCACTGCTCCAAATTATTACAAGCCATGCAATCACTCAAGAGAATGTTTGTTGTTGAATCACTTGACAAAGTTTTTAGTGATTCTACAATGATTTTAGGAGTTAGTAGAACTAATACTTCTGAAGGAATTATATTATCCAAATAAATCTATAAGATTATTGTAAGTTAATTTTATTTAAAGATAATTTTTTTCAATCTAATAATTTAACAACTGCTTATTATAACATGAATGATTATTTACATAGCAGTAATTGTAGATGATTTATTTTAGTTAAACCTGGCATAAATAAAATGAAGTGGCAGTGAATAACGTGACGTTTCAACTTTTGAGAGATGCAAAGAATATTAATGCTCTATATTTTCAAACACCTACTTATAGTCAGAATATGACTTTCAAGATTTATTTAGTATGAATGGCTATAAGGGATATGTAATTTTATTTGGCAGATTTTCTTTAAAGAATTTATAAGAAAGTTGAAATATTTAAGGACTACAAATGAAGAATATTTCTACACTTTTTCGCTTTTATTCTGGGTTCTTTGCTTTTTTCAACCTTTTTTTTACACTTCATCTTTTGCAAATATCATTCATGATTTCATTGCATTTCATCAATCTGCAGATGACAGTCTCTTCTCTATCTTCTCCAGCCATAACATCTCTGATCAACTTGGAAATCTGTGAAACTGCAAGAATACCATTGACAATTGGCATATCTTCAACTTTCTTCAAATGAGTCTGTAGAAATCCGAAATCATGTTAATCGGGACATCTGCCTCAAAACCCTTAGCAATCTTTCAATATGCTGTGCAATTACATTTAAATAAGAATGAAATTCATTGGAAAAATCTTTGATGTTGTTCGAAGGAGTTTCTCCAATATGGGATACTCAAAGTTTTTGCTTAGTCTGAAGTTCCAACAGGCCATGGGTACTAGAATTTGATTTTATTAAATCACTGTGAATGAATAACAGGCCAAGTCATGATGGGATGCAGAATGCCAGTTACAAGTTATCAGTAGCTATTAAATTTGAAATTCATGAATTCCTGGAAAAATTATACCAAACTCAGCCCAAACCATATGGTTCCAATAAGTAAGGATTCCAAACACTTTTTAAAAATTTATTTGAAAACCTGAGTTTGTGGTCTAAGAAGGAGAATGCAAAGTTGCAAGCAGGCACATCATGAATTTGGTAGATAAAAAATAAATTATTGTCAATAAATGTGGGATGAATAAATTGATATTTGAAATGTAATAGAAAGTGAATGCCTCGATTACATTAGATAAGATGAGGCCAAAACTATGCATTAGTTTTATCATGGATAATATTTATCATATAGTAAAAGTGACTTATGATGTAAGGGATGCCTAGTTAATAAAAGTTTGAATTCTTTTTCCCAGGGATTCAGTCAAACATCTTGTTAACAAATGCTGGGGACCAGCAAAAATCTTGCCAAGGGCAGTTATCAAACTTTAGTTTTCCAGAAACCGCAATTGAAGAGGGTCCACGATTAAAGTCTGTGGGGACTGACCAAAGGAATGTGAATCCATAGTTCCCTGATTTTTTTTTTTTTTAAAAAGGGAGCATATTTTTTTTGCGTTCATCATAGCCAACTTTATTGATAGCTTTCTGAAACTTTTCAGTCCCAGTTGTGAATTAACACTAATTTTTTAATTAACAATAACTAAATAAAGTTAATTAATTGCTTAACGTTAATTACTTAATTAGTTAATTAATTAATTTTCTTCTAGATTGTTTCAGTCGTCAAGCATCTACTCGGAAAATGTGTTGCAATGCGCCCAGGAAACACATTGTAAAACTTTATGAAGAAAATGAATGCTCGGGTGTTTGTCAGTGACAGATTTTCTCTTCATCAATTTATTTAGGATTTAACTTTTTGAATTTTGAAAAAGGCCATTTATCCATTTTGTATGACTTTGTCAGATGCCAAATATTTTTTATCGGTTTCAGTGAATTTGATTTGATATTTTAAACTGCACAGCATTACTTCATCAGCATGTCTAAACTGAAAGAATTTGTTTCTTCCTGATAATTAATTTCATTTGTCTTGTTCATATTTTATTATAGTTCTTTGATGCAGTCACTAAACCATGATTAGGGACATTTTAAATTTGTAAAACCAAAGGAAATAACAAACCCATACACAATTTATGAATTGAACACTCATTGGTAGACCAGATATTAAACCATAGGCTGAACCCAGACCAACGTAAGGTGGGAAATTTCCAAATCATTTTTTGAACACTTTAGATAATAAGTTGCAGAAATTTACTAGTCTGTTTCCTGAAGTGGGGCCCATATTAGGGAGATTTTCTTTTTAACTATTTGGCGTGCAGGTTGGACGAATGGCTGCGCTGCCACAAGCGCCCATGGAAAGGAGCGCTATGTAAATGGTTTCAAGAATCGTCTCTGACGCTACGCATCTGGCTCTATGTAAATGAAGTACAACAATTAATTTTGAGAAAAATCAGTTAAACTTAGTTGAGACACATGTTTTTTTACGGCCTATTAAAAATGATAAAGGTTCTAAAAAGGCCAAACAAATACAGGCGAAGTACTGGACATTTTACACATATGAACAAATATGAATGATTAAGTCTAATCACAAAATATCTAGAAAAACCTTACTAGAAAAAAATCTTCAAATGCGACATCTATTGCGTCACCCATTTGGTATTTTTCCACTTGTTATAGTCTGACGTCTTCATCTGCTGACGGATCAAGGAAATACTTTTTGAACAAGTGTCTTTTAATTATGGCATCATGTCTCCTTCATATCATCCTATATCAAGTGACTCGGACGATTCCCACCCATAACCAACAACGGTGAATATTCGGATGTTGCATGTGAGTTGAGCCGCATAAAGTCAGTATGGTCACTCGTTTGGTATGCATCGCCAGAGAAGAACAGAAGAGCAAAATAATTGAGATGAAAACAAAAGGCAACTTGACTGAAGATGAAAGTGCGGAGTACATCATAACAGGTAGGAAGAGGTATTGTGAAAGTGTCATCAAAAAATTTGAAGAAAGATTTAATGTTAAATTTGAGACCTTTTAATCAATGTTAGGTATAAAGCCAAAAATAATAACTTTCCAATTCTCAATGCAGAAGATGTATTTGCAGATTTATAATCATTTATGTTTTCATGTTTGGTTAATTACGGGGAGATGGCCTATATGCGCATGTTCAAAAGGCAGAGTTCTACTCAACGCGCCGCTTTATATTTTCAATCAAACGCTCGCCACTACAAAGAAATTATAACGGGCAACTTGCATATTATATGAGAACGAATTGTACGTACGTTCGTGGAAGTTCGCATATGAATGCGGTACGGCTTTCGACAGATATCGCTCCGTCGAAACTGACAGCAGGAATTCATTTGCAAACTGAGAACGGACGAGAATATAATTTCCCTTCAAATGATGGCAACGAGAACGTCGCGGAGCCGAGACGAGAGTCGAGACTCGAAATCCGGCAAATCGGGACGTCGAACAGTTTCTATACGGGTACCAGAGACGAACGCATCGTGGGCAATTTGTATAACGAAAGGTTACTAGACTCAGACTTGAGAGTTCCGAGATCATAGAGAAAGGGTCGTCAGAAGAGGGACGGTAAGGAACAGGCTTTCGACGGAAGTATGATGAACACATTATACCCTTCGTCGCCGCACATTCAATGGGAATGAAAGACAGTAAACGTGCTACGCGTCAGCCCTATGAAGGTACGCTTTCTGAAATTAAGAAGCCGATCTAACCGGTCGATTACTGATCGATACCTGGCTGGTCCTGCCGTCATTTGTTTGTCTCAAAGATTAAACCATGCGTGTCTAAGCTCATGCCTTTACAGGGTGAAGTTGCGAATGACTTATTAGGCCATTTATTAGATCGTACTATCTTAATTGGATGACTGTGGTAATTCTAGACCTAATACTTGCAACCAAGCTTTGACCCGCAAGGGAGGAGCGCGTTTATTAGACTAAAACCAGTCGGTTCCTTGTTTCTTTGCGGTGACGCGGATTGTGGAGATTGTGAACCTAGATAACTTCGGGCGAATCACATGACCTTGAGTCAGATCCTATCAACTTTCGATGGTACGAAACTTACCTACATTGATAGAAACGGGTAATGGAGAATCAGGGTTCGATTCCAGAGAAGGAGCATGAGTCACACTCAATTTACACGTTCCTAAATCAGAGGTAGTGACGAAAATTAAAGATACGGGATTCTTATGGGGCCGACTGATCTTAACACTTCAAATCCTTAAACCAATTGGTAGCAGCTCCAGCAGAGTATATAAAAGCTGTTGCAGTTAATAAGCTAGTAGCTGGTTTTCTCGTTTTGACTTGTTGCAACCCTCGTGGTGTATCGACCCGCTCCAACCTGTTATCGGTTCTGAGATCGGTTTTGTTAACCGGATGCGGCTGAGGCGTTTACTTTCAAAAATAGGGTGTTGCTCTTAAATGCTCACCCGGTCCGGACACAGTAAGATAGCTTAAATTGGTGTGTAGTAATGAATGGCCGTTCTTGGTGGGGCAATTTGTCTGATTGGTCCCGATAACAAACGAGATCTGCAGACTGCCATATAGTCACCCTGCTGTAGCTCCAGATGGTCTTTAGGGCTGAAGAGCCCATTCCCATTTACAACATCTGCTTGGGCAGCATGTTGAAGAAATACGAGCCTCTAATGAGAGGGGACGTCTTATTGCATGAGGGCTCCTCAAGATTCTTGGCGTACAAAAGTGCCGAGAGCCTGTCGACGTCATTTAAGCTCGTCAAAGTCAACGTCTTGACGTTCAAGGGAAAAATTCCAGACGTTGTCCAGATCGCAAAGGAATCTCTTCCTCCGAAAGTCGACGTGTCTCTAGAAAGCGACTACACGTTCTATTTTTTCAAAATCTACATTCAATGTT